>CAKOAT010726265.1:0-25624 GCA_932364175.1 Eruca vesicaria subsp. sativa | reverse complement strand
AAGCCAGCTCGGCTTAGTTCGCCAGCAGGCGAACTAGTCGTGACTAGTTCGCGTTCTGCGGCGGTTTCGGTTTTTCGCGGTTTTGCAAAACGAGTTCTCGAGTTTTATAAAACGATCTTTGGGTTTTATAAAACGATCTTCGAGTTTTTATAAAACGATCTTCGAGTTTTATAAAACGATCTTCGAGTTTTTATAAAACAATCTTCGAGTTTTATAAAATGATCTTCGAGTTTTTATAAAATGATCTCTCGAGTTTTATAAAACGATCTTCGAGTTTTTATAAAACGATCTCTTGAGTTTTATAAAACGATCTTCGAGTTTTATAAAACGATCTTCGAGTTTTATAAAACGATCTTCGAGTTTTTATAAAATGATCTCTCGAGTTTTATAAAACGATCTCGAGCTTTATAAAACGATCTCTTGAGTTTTATAGAACGATCTCGAGCTTTATAAAACGATTTCTCGAGTTTTATAAAACAATTATCGAGCTTTATAAGACGATTTCTCGAGTTTTATAAAGCGATTCTCGAGTTTTATAAAACGGTTCTCGAGCCTTACGAAACGATTCTCGAGCTTTATAAATCGATTTCTCGAGTTTTATAAAACAATTATTGAGCTTTATAAGACGATTTCTCGAGTTCTATAAAGTGATTCTCGAGTTTTATAAAACGGTTCTCGAGCCTTACGAAACGATTCTCGAGCTTTATAAATCGATCTTTCGAGATGCATAAAACTGCTGCGTTTACGCGTTTGCGGGGAATTTTGGCTATTGATTCCGTCGTACCGATTTTGACCCCAACATTAAGTAATTGTTACTGCGGAAATATTTTCCGGATGTTTGGACTCTGCCTTTATTAAAAAGTTTTGAAAAAAATTTCGATTACAAAGCGAAAGTTTCAAAATTTGGGAGTATACGAATACTCGTATACGCACCCACTCCCCCCCCCCCGTTTTGGAAAGGGGGACCGCTGAGCTCGTCTTTAGGCGAGCTACCTACATATTCCTTTCGGAAATCAAGCCATCTCGTAGTTCTGATTGTTTGTGCGAGTATGCTTACACGGCTATTGCAGATTTCTTGATGACTTCAGTCGCTGGATCGATGTTATTGTCCGGGTTTGTCTCCTCCGGTTGGGTAGAAGCGATGGGCGCGGAAACTTGTTGATTCTCGACGTTGCTTGCTTTGGGTCGTTTTCCGCGGGCGGTGGCGTGACCTTTGCCCGTTTTGGTTTTACGATTGCGACCGCCAGTTGCCTCAGCTTATGTTCGGCTAGGAAGCAGGATCGCGATTGTCTTTGGCATCCCCAGATTGCTGCGATTCCCCTAGGAGTTGGGAATTTGATGCCTAAATGATATGTCGATAGAACCTCCTTCATGGAATTTATCCAAGGCGTGCCCATGATCACATTGTAGATGGCCGGGAATCGAACTACCGCAAAGTTGACGATTTTCGTCACTTATTTGGCTGCCACCAGTAGTCGGATTGATCCCAAGGTCATGGATGTCTAGCCGGAAAAGCTGGTCAACGGTTTTGGAATAGGTTCGACTTCTAAGAGTTCTATTCCCATGCGAGCTAACGTGTTGTGAAAGATCATGTTGACAGTACTTCCGGTATCGACCAGGATTCAAGCGACTTCTAGGTCGCTTATCACTAAGTCAATGACAAGGGGATCGGCATGTGGTTGGTCGATTCCGCCGGTTTCAGCGTCGTCGAACGAGATTACCCCCTTTGGAGTGTCATCCGACGGCACCTTCCAACTCGAGCCGGTTTCGGCTTTGCGTTGGTAGGATTTGATAGACGAGACGGTGTCGTTGTAATATTGCGATTCACCGATAATCATGTTGATTTTCGGCGGTTAGCGTCGTTGCCCTTCTCTTCTTGCCTTCGTCCGCGTTTTTCGCCCGACTGGTTCCCTTGAGGCGGAATTTCCGCTCGCGAGTTCCTGTCGTTTTTCGGGAGGCGGTCTTAATTGCAGATGAGATCCTTGACGCTGGATATCTTGGAGAGTTCTCCTGCGATCAGTTTTGCGGCAAGCCTGGCGCCGAGAACTTTGCAGTTCACGGTAGAATGTCCACGGGTTTGGTGGAGGTCGCAGAAAGAATTCTCGTCGTAATTTGAATTTCTCATCCACGTGTTACCCGTAGTTTGCCCTTGTTTCGATCCGGAGTTAATGGTGTAGTTGTGCGCCCCTTGGAGATCATGCCCCTCGTGATGGACGAACTTTTCGTTACGAGAGTTCTTCTTTTTCTGCTTCTGCTCGGACGCGTTATCCTTTGCGGATGTTTTCGTCTGCTAATGCTTTTCGGACAGGATTTTAGTCTACTCCTCGATGGTTATATAATCGGTAGCCTTATGGAGCGCGTCCTGGATCGTCCGCGGTTTCTCGAGAGTTATCCATTTGCGAACTTCGACTTGAACCAGATAAATTTCCTTAACGCGTCGATGGTGGCTTTGTCGCTGAATTCGCTAACCCTAGCCATGACGAGTTTGAATCTGCTAACAAATTCGCGGAGGGATTCGTCCTCCTTTTGCGGCAAGCTCCAGAGATCAGCGTCGGAGATTTCCGAACTGATGAGCATCGAATATTGCTTCAGGAATTCGGAAGCGAGTTGGCGGAAACTTCCAATCGAATTCCGCCTGAGTTTGGCGAACCACTCGAGCGCTGCTCCTTCTAGGTTTTCGACGAAGAAACGGCAGTAGCCTGCGCCCTTTTCGTGATCCTTGAGTTTGGCTCATCCCATGATAACCTGGAAGGCTTGCAGGTGCGCTTTGGGATCACACGTCTCGTCGTAGGTTGGCACCTTAAGTTTCCCGGGATCGGGCAGCTTGACCTCGGTGATGCGAGCCGTGAAGGACGTTTTTCGAGATTTGTACAGTAGCCGATCGATTTCTGGTGCGGCGCTGGTAGCGTGATGAATCTGAGATTTCACCGCTTTTACCGCTGCGGCCGTTTTAGTGATGTACTCGCGGAGATCGCAAATCTCGGTCGGGTCGCCAGCAGTTTTCCGACCTCGTCGGCGTTTGCTGCGAGTAACTGGAGATCGCTCCTCGGCAGTTTTTGCTTATCGCGCAAAGTCGAGTTCCTCCTCGTCTCCAATAAGAGAACGCTCGGGAGAAGACTCCGGTGGAGGGCTGCGAGTTTTTCTTCTCCTAGGATGGACGTCAGCGTCCTGGTCTGACGAGTCGGCTTGTCGCTCGTTTCCAGGTTAACCCTTTCGATGTCGTCGCCCTCGGTCTCCTGTTCGCGAGTAGGAGGTTTTTCCGATTCGTTTAGCGTCGCTTCAGGGTTTTCTTTTCCGGAACCCTTCTCCGGTAAGTTACCCTGTTCGGTTCTGGGGGATCCATAGGAGTCGCGAAATCGAGCCTCTTTCCGCGGACTTTAGTGGTTCCACGGGGACGAATCGCTCTGGTTTTCGCAGTTAGGGTCTCAACCCATTTTGTGAGCGAACCAATGAACTTTTCCTGCTCTTCCGATTTTTTGTTAAACTCGGAAAGCATCTTTCCAATGGTCTCGGCATTAACGTTTGTAGCGTTGGCTGCGGATACATCTTGTGGTGGTGGTGTTTTATCAACGTTGTCGCGTTCGTTGCGAGTTTGTTGGTCACCAGTCATCGTTTCTTCGTTGGACATGTTGCGGCTTCGGTGTGAGATAGATCCGACCCCCCCTCCTTCTAGCGCCAAACTGTGGGAACCGAAATTCACCTACTGTTAATGAATCGTAAATAAGGAAACTTTGAGTAAACCCTAAGTTTCCAAAGGACCCGGCTATCTGCAGAACCGCACAACGATAATTAAGAAAACGATGAACTTGAAATTAAAGTAAGAATGAACGAGACTGAGAGCAAGAAGGTTTTTATTCGGAATCGGCGTAAGAACTGTTACAACGAGAGCAGCCTTAGCTGCGTGAGCCGTCCGGGAAGTCTCTCACTCTAGAAGTCTAAGACCAAAAACCCTAGTTGAGAAGCAGCTCGCTAACAGAAAACGGAAATATTCCTAAATGCTAAGTTTGGTGGTGAAAGCTCTGAAAATCGTGTCCCTGCTTCTGCCCTATGCCTCTTGCTTATATACTCCCCTCCTAGGCGGTTTAGTCTTTCCATTTTGCCCGGATTCTAGTTTATCGGGAATCTTCCATTTATCTCGATCCTTCCTTTTTTCCGCGGAAATCTTCTATTTATCTTCAAACTTACCATTTATCTTCAAACTTAACATTTATCTTCCTTCTGCGACTAAACCATCAAAACGTTATCGTATCTTCGGGTTAGATTTCGTTAAGATCGCGAGATGGGCTTTTATCGCGTTTGAGGACCTTCCAGGCCGTTTTGCAACTGTGTACGAGATCGTTTCCTGATCCGATGTCGTTTTTGGTAAATTCCCCGAGTTAACCGTAAGGTTTAGCTACGTTCATTTCTCGGTTAATCGTTGCCGTTCTTACGATTCACTCGACGCTTTTACGATTTTTACGAAAAATCTCGAATAAATCGTATAGTTTAGGCAATGTTCGGTGTTTCGTTTAATCGTTGCCGTTTTATACGATTTCCTCGAGTTCTTTTCGAGAAAACAAAGTTTTACGGTTTTTCTCGTAAAACTCGAATGATAGAACGGATCGAGACGAGACAGGAGACATTTTGACCGTGGTTCGGAACACGACCGTGTCCAAGGACGTAAGCCTTAAATTGGGGATGCGAGAGACCGAGGCTCGGGATTGTCGGTTCGACGTATGGCAAGCCGAACCGGACCGGTTCAGCTCGCCATTTTGCGAGCTGCCCGGGAAGCTTCTACCTCGCCCAACGGCGAGCTAAGCCAGCTGGCGTAGCTCGCCGCTGAGCGAGCTAGTTGGGACGAGACTAGCTCGCCGTTTGGCGAGCTAGACGGGACGGGACTAGCTCGCATTTTACGGTGGTTTCGGTTTTTCACGGTTTTGTGCTTAACTCGGGCGATCGTGTAATCGACGTTTGTTTCGTTTTTTCCGAGATAACGATCTTCCGAGTTTTCCGCGGATTTCCTTTCTTCGGAAATCTCTTTTGGATTTATAAAACGATTTCTCGAGTTTTATAAAATGAATTATCGAGTTTTATAAAACGATTTCTCGAGTTTTGTAAAACGATTCTTCGAGTTTCATAAAACGATTCTTCGAGTTTTATAAAACGATTCTTCGAGTTTTATAAAACGATTTCTCGAGTTTTATAAAATGATTTCTCGAGTTTTATAAAACAATTTTCTCGAGTTTTATAAAACGATTCTTCAAATTTTATAAAACGATTCTTGGAGATTTATAAAACGATTCTTCGAGTTTTATAAAACGATTCTTCGAGTTTTATAAAACGATTTCTCGAGTTTTATAAACGATTTCTTCGAGTTTTATAAAACGAATTTTTTACTTTTTCGGAGACTTTTATCCATGGATTCCGCCGTGACCGATTTTGACACCAACAAGCCTCGATCGCCCACATCCCCGATTCAAGGCTTACATCCTTCGACACAATCGTGTTCCGAACCACGATCGGTTAAACGAAACACCTAACATTCGAGATTTTTCGTAAAAATCGTAAAAGCGCGTTTTTAATAAAAAAAACGTCGAGTGAATCGTAAAAGCGGCAACAATTAACCGAGAATCAAACGTAGCTAAAACTTTACGATTAACTCGAGAAACTTATTAACAACGGCATCGGATCAGGAAATGATCTCGTATAAAGTTGCAAAACGGATTTATCGCAAAACGGCTCGGAAAGTCCTAAAACGTGATAAAAGCCCATCTCGCGATATCAACGAAATCTACCCCGAAGATACGATAACGTTTTGACGAATTACCCGCAGAAGGAAGATAAACGTCAAGTTTGAAGGATAATGACAAGTTTGAAGATAAATAGAAGATTTCCGCGGGAAAAAAAAGGAAAGTTTGAGATAAATGGAAGATTCCCGATAAACTCGAATCTTGGTGAAATGGAAGGACCAAACCGCCAAGGAAGGGAGTATAGAAAGAGGCATAGGGCAGAAGCAAAGGGACGAAAATTAGAGCTCTTATCTGAGACTTTTACAAGTTTTCTAGGATTGACGTTAGAGCTCTCATAGGCTTTTTTCTCGACAAATTCGGTTTCTATGACTGGCGCTCAATTACTAGAAGAACTCGCCCAGGCAGTTCGATCTCTGGTCCAGCTCTATCAACTGAACTACGTTCGACTTGATCCTCGAAAGCGGTACGTAGGCAGCCTTTCATAAGGTTCAGTCCGAAATCAATCAAATCCTTTTTCTTATCTTTTCCCGTCTTTTGTTATCGAGCTGCGAATCGATTAGGTTTAAGGTTGTTATGTCGATAAATCGATGACGGCCCTGCGGCCAAAGCCTTTGTAAACCCTTGTAATGATCGCAACGCTCTTACGCGAAATCGAAATAAGATATGTTTTCTCTATAAATTCGTTTTATGACGTTTTCCTATTTTTCCGAATTTATTTGGTTACTTGTCGTTGGCTTTCGCAGAGATCCGGTTCCTCTGGAAAGTTAGGGTTTTCCTAAATTTCCTTATTTAACGGTAATCGACAGGGGTGAATTTCGGTTCCCACAGACAACTTATAAGTCGTCCAAACCGGATTTTACCAAATTACTATTAAACCTAACCGTATTTTTTACCGGACATATATAAGATGTTTTTTTACTCACTTTTTTTGCGTAATTCAGAAAACCCTAACGTTGTTTCTCTCAAAGGTGATTTCGAGGCGATTTCGATCCGATACAAGACCAAGGTAAATCGAAGGCTTCTCTTGCAGATTTACGGGTTTTTATTAGGATGGATGTTGTTTTCCTTTACTTTTACCGTTTGGTTTTGTGTTTTCAACGATTTTGGGAAATTTTGGTTTCAAATTAGGGTTTCAAAAATTGGGGATTTCAATCGATTTGTTGTTTAGTTAGGTTGGATGTTTTTTTCATCTCATTTCACGGGTTCGATTTGTGATTTCAAGCGGTTTGTGGATATTTTCATTTCAAATTAGGGTTTCAAATATTGGGGATTAAATCGATTTGTGGTCTAGTTAGGTTGAATGTTGTTCTCCTCTCATTCGTCTGGTCAGCTTTCAAATGTTCTACTGGAAGTCTTGGTAGACTTATAATTAAGTCGTCTAGAAAGTCTCCCAGGTGGACGACCCAGACGACTTAATATAAGTCTTCCAGATTAGAATTAAAATGTTTCCATTTCGTTTCTTGTTTGCAGATGGCGAATCAGCATGAACCTCACTTCTTGAACCCTCTGCTTCCTGGTTTCTGCAGTGGCGTGGTGTGGGAACCGAAATTCACCCTTGTCGATTTCCGTTAAATAAGGAAACTTAGGAAAACGCTAATTTTCCAGACGAACCGGATCTTTGCGAAAGCCAACAACAAGTAACCAAATAAATGCGGAAAATATGAAAAACGTAATAAAACGAAATTATAGAGAAAGTCGATCTTATCTTCGATTCGCATAAGAGCGTTGCGATCATTACAAGGAATTACAAAGGCTTTGGACGCAGGGGCCATCAGCGAGTTATAAACATAAAACCCTAAATCTAGTCGAGTCGCAGCTCGATAACGAAAGACGGAAAAAGATAAGAAAAAAAGGTTTGATTGATTTCGGATTGAACCTTATGAAAGGCTGCCTACATACCCCTTTCGAGGATCAAGTCGAACGTCGTTCAGTTGATAGAACTGGACCAGAGATCGAACTGCATGGGCGAGTTCGTCTAGTAATTGAGCGCAAGTCATAAAAACCGAACTTGTCGAGAAAAAGCCTAAGTTTCTAAGTGCGGAAAATTCTAAGTCTAGAAAAGTTGTAAAAAGTCTCAGATGACAGCTCTGAAATTCGTCCCCTTGCTTCTGACATATGCCTCTTGCTTATATACTCCCTTCCTTGGCGGTTTGGTCCTTCCATTTCGCCCAGATTCGAGTTTATCGGAATCTTCCATTTATCTCGATCTTTCTTTTTTTCCCGCGGAAATCTTCTATTTATCTTCAAACTTGCCATTTACCTTCAAACTTGACATTTATCTTCAAACTTAACATTTATCTTCCTTCTGCGGGTAAATCCTCAAAACCTTATAATATCTTCGGGTTAGATTTTGTTTGGATCGCGAGATGGGTTTTTATCACATTTTAGGACCTTATGAGCCATTTTGAGATAAATCCGTTTTGCGACTTTACACGAGATTGTTTCCTGATATGATGCCTTTTTAATAAGTTCCTCAAGTTAATCATAAAGTTTAGCTACGTTCGTTTCTCGGTTAATTGTTGCCGTTTTTACGATTCACTCGACGTTTTTTATTAAAAACTCATATTTTACGATTTTAACGAAAAATCTCGAATAAATCGTATAGTTTAGGCAATGCTCGGTGTTTCGTTTAACCGTTTCTGTTTTATACGAGTTCCTCGAGTCCTTTGCGAGAAAATGAAGTTTTACGGTTTTAATCGTAAAACTCGAACAATAGGACAGATCGAGACGAAACGGGAGACATTTCGACCATGGTTTGGAACACGATCATTTCGAAGGACGTAAGCCTTGACTCAGGGATGTGTGAGATCGAGGTTCGGGACGGTTGGTTTGACGTACGGCGAGCCGAACCGGACCGGTTCAGCTCACCGTTTGGCGAGCTGTCCGGGAAGCGTCTAGCTCGCCGTTAGGCGAGCTAGTTGGGTCGGGACGCGTTTTATGGCGGTTTCGGTTTTTTGCGGTTTTGTGCTTAACTCGGACGATCGTGTAATCGACATTTGTTTAGTTCTTCCGAGATAACGATCTTCCGATTTTTCCGCGGATTTCCTTTGTTCAGAAATCTCTTTTGGATTTATAAAACGATTTCTCGAGTTTAATAAAACGATTTCTCGAGTTTTATAAAACGATTTCTCGATTCTTGTAAAACGATTTCTTGAGTTTTATAAAACGATTTCTCGTGTTTTATAAAACGACTTCTCGAGTTCTATAAAACGAATTGTGAAGGCTGCCTACGTACCCTATTGAAGGGATCAAGCCTTTCATAGTTCGTTTGGAGTTAAGGTTTGTATGACCTGTTTCGCAGTGAGACCTTTACAGTCTAGTTATGTGTCGTGTAGAAATTATCGAGCATATTGAAGTCGATGGCATCTATTTGCGTTTTTTTTTGTCGGTGTGTTTTTATTCGTATGAATGTAGCGGGAAGAATATGAGTTGATATTGAGGGAGGTCCGCGAGTTGTCGTCTCGCATTCCTTTTCCTTTGTGGATCGCCTTGTTTGTTTTCTCGTTTTAGGATGTTTAGTAAATCGAGTGAGCGTTTAGATTTACACGAAGAGACATGCCTTTAGGATCTCGATTCATGCCTTGAGACTTTAGAGACCAGTGTGCTGGGTTTAGGGCAAGACCTAGGTTTACTTTTAGATTGAGGATGTGCGATGATTACTCGGATTTCGTTTTGCCTGTTGAGATTTTAACCTTATTCCATACCGATTTAGAATCCGCGACAGGTTCTCGGCTTATACGATTCGTCTGGTTGGTACCAAGCATCTCACCGGGAACAATTTCTAAGTTGCCCGGAAGTGCTGACCAAAAGATTGGATTTCTTTTATAGCGCTATTACCCTTGTGTCGGGTGTTCGAGAGTTATCTCTGTGAGATAACTTAAGTTTGTTTAGGGCTGTTGCGAGTTTGTTGTGATCAGCAACAAACTTTTGAAGTGATAGATGTTTACGTTGTTTTGGCCTTCGCGAAGGATACGTACGTTAAGAATTTTTTGCGTATTTTTATAGTCGCGGATGGACTGTTAGGTCTTCCAAGAAAATGACTTTATCGAGGAAGGTATTTGTATCGAAAAACTATGACGTCTCGCAGTGCAGGAAGCTGGTTTTTGTTTTATATGCCGCGTTTCATGTTTGAAACGTTTGCGGGCTCGAAGATGTTTCGCGGTGGTGTGGGGGTTTTGTCTTAACCCTGCTTTGCAGGAACACTTTGGTTTGTTTGCGCATATTCGCAATTAAAACTTACATTCATATTTGGATGTTAAGTAGTTTTATGATTTGTGCTAGAGCAATTAGGACCGATAGGTCACGTAAGTTGTTTCCCCGAAACGAAGCGTTTTTCGTTACGGTGCTTTGTGAAGTGTTGACCCTCCGAGATTCGTACGGCTTCAGGAGCTCTGTTAAGAGCGTTTTCGTACACGTCGGATTTTGTAGGCAACTTGCTTCGGAAATAGTGTGAATCGTGAGAATACAGAACTTAGCCGATTTTCGACAAGTTTGCATTATCCGTTGAATGTATTGGCTCGGATTGAAGGTTGTATTCGGCCGCACAGCCAAGGTCGTATTTGGTAGAGGATTAGACCACGACACTTTCGTGCTATCGATAAGGTCGAGTCGGTTTGTAAACTTGGCATTGAAGTGAAGCGTGATCGGACAATAGCCACGTAGCGTTTGTCGAGCTTGATATGCCAAGTATGCCTGTGGTTTCAGAAAACGTTTTTCCGTTGTAGGTTTGATTTATATGAAAAAATTTTGGTATAAACTTTCTTTTTTATGGAAGTTGTTTAATTTTGTGTTTTACTTGAGGGAGACAGAGCCTAAGAAGCTCAATGCAGAGCTCATGCGGAATCGCTTGCGGGGCGGTTTCATTCCGGGATGTAATCGGGAAGAATGAGAGAGGATGCTCGTGAACCAAAGGGATAAAGAGTGAGATCGTTCAGATCGTGGTGCGAGGAAGTAAAGTTTAGATTGGTCGCTCAGTGCCGGATCGTATAGTTCACTATAAGGAAAGTACTTTTCGCAAAACCTGTTACGTTTATTTTCGAAAGTTACTTCGTTATGACATGATCCTGACTATACGAAGGATTTCTCACGTAAGTAACGGGCGATGAATTTAGTAAATTGACACGACGCATTGAGTTAACAATGTTTCCGCATGTTTTTCGAGAAACCTTTCCGCTTAGTTTTTGATTCTTCGGTGTTAGTTTTTCGGAGTCACTCGTGGAATTTTACAAAAAGTTATTTCACCGAGATCTAGTCGCAAAATGTTTTAGCGGGTTTCTCGGACGGAATGAATCACATGATCAGCAATAGGATCAGTCGGCGAGAAGGCAAGACGTGTTCTCTGTTGCTGCTTTGTGTTCTCGATTTTTCTTTTGCCGCAAATGTTCTTGACATTATTCCGTGACTCACTTGGTTTGACGAAAAATGAGATCAATGCTTCGATGCCTAAATATTTCTCGTATAATTTTTTGATTCTTATACGACACTTGTTTTATCAATTTCGAGAAGATCTTTATGACTTCGGCAAATCATCGAGTTACACTCTGAATTTTCGCAGAGATTTTCTAACCGCATGATTGCGACGAGAGATTCTGTATATTCCTCGAGATTATTTCCCCGACGGTTTGGATCAGTCTTTTAGCGTTTAGACGGTTCTTAGATTGCCGTTTTCTTTTGGGATGATTCTGACAAGACGTCGCATTGTCCAAAAAATTTTCTGCTTATTTTTGCGAGAGTTTGCTTTATAGAAAGCGGTTTTCTCGAAGCGAGGAAAAATATTCGACGAAAAGAAAAAAGATGAGTTTAAGATTCGGATGATCGATAATCCGGGTTGGTTAAAGACCGTGGTGGATCGGCGATGACTTGGGGTATGTCTGATTTACGAAAATTTCTAGGAGCGAGTGGGTTTAAGACGACATCAGCGTCTCTAGCTCCTTCTTTCTTACGAGAGATTGGATCGGTTTGCGAGTTATGCCAGAATGGTTAGAGAACAATAGATCGAGATAGACAAAAATTGCTTACGACTTGGGTTTAGAGAGTTTAAATCTCTCGTATAATTTAGGAAAATTTGGTGTTAAGTCAACCGTTGCTGTTTTAGACGATTGATTTGCACTTATACGAAGAAACAAGTCTTTGCGGTTTTACCGTAAAATCCCGATGGAAATTCCGATTGAGACGAAACGAGAATCAGCGCGATCAAGACTTGAGAGAGAAATTCGAGGATTGGTTCAGCTCGATGTAAGGCGAGCCGGGTGAACCCTTTCAGCTCTCCATGTGGCGATCTGGATGGTAAGAACCCTTGGGGCAAAGTCAGCGCCTCTTGGGCGAGCTAGGCGCTTGGTTCAGCTCTACGTTCGGCAAGCTAAGACGCTTGGTTTAGCTCTACGTTCGGTGAGCTAAGACGCTTGGTTTAGCTCTACGTTCGGCGAGCTAAGCCAGCTTGGTTTAGCTCTATGTTCGGCGAGCTAATCCAGCTTTGTTTAGCTCTACGTTCGGCGAGCTAAGCCAGCTTGGTTTAGCTCTACGTTCGGCGATCTAAGACGCTTGGTTTAGCTCTATGTTCGGCGAGCTAAGACAGCTTGGTCTAGCTCTACGTTCGGCGAGCTAAGACGCTTGGTTTAGCTCTACGTTCGGCGAGCTAAGCCAGCTTGGTTTATCTCTACGTTCGGCGAGCTAAGCCAGCTTGGTTTAGCTCTACGTTCGGCGAGCTAAGCCAGCTTGGTTTAGCTCTACGTTCGGCGAGCTAAGACGCTTGATTTACCTCTACGTCGGCGAGCTAAGACGCTTGGTTTAGCTCTACGTTTGGCGAGATAAGACGCTTGGTTTAGCTCTACGTTCGGAGAGCCAAGCCAGCTTGGTTTAGCTCTACGTTCGGCGAGCTAAGAGGCTTGGTTTAGCTCTACGTTCGGCGAGCTAAGCCAGCTTGGTTTAGCTCTACGTTCGGCGAGCTAAGACGCTTGGTTTAGCTCTACGTTTGGCGAGCTAAGCCAGCTTGGTTTAGCTCTACGTTCGGCGAGCTAAGACGCTTGGTTTAGCTCTGCGCTCGGCGAGCTAAGACGCTTGGTTTAGCTCTACGTTCGGCGAGCTAAGCCAGCTTGGTGCGGGTGATCTCGATTCGTTAAGTTGACTTGTTTTCGTCGTAGAATCTCAACGGAAAGTCTGATTGAGACGAAACGAAAAGCTGTACGATCGAGATTGGAATAGTATCAGGCTTAGGATCCCGAGAATCGTGTCCAAATCGCCATTGGGCGAGCTGGTCAAACCTTCACACGTTGAGATTTCTCCGATTTGGTTACGGGGTTTGATTGGTTTTATCTTTGCACTTTTTTTTAGACGGAGAAATCGCGAGCTCGTTTCGTGCTCTTTTCGTGGTGAAGAGTCGCGATTCAGTTTTCTATTTTATTAATTACTACAGCGTTTGCGTGAGCGTTGGCTATAAGAGTAGTCGCTGCTAGAGTTGTTTTACCAGCGTTTTTGCGAGTTGCGACTTTTTCTTTCATATATCGAGACATCATTTTGATCAAGCGTTTTGCATCTATGAGTAAGAGTAATCCGACCCCCCCCCCCGTCCTTCTAGCGCCAAACTGTGGGAACCAAATTCACCCTTTTCGATTTCCGCTAAATAAGGAAACTTAAGAAAACCCTAATTTTCCAGGGGAACCGGATCTCTGCGAAAGCCAACGACAAGTAACCAAATAAATTCGGAAAAATATGAAAAACGTAATAAAACTAATTTATAGAGAAAGTAGATCTTATTTCCGATTCGCGTAAGAGCGTTGCGATCATTACAAGGAATTACAAAGGCTTTGGCAGCATGGGCCATCAGCGAGTTACAAACATAAAACCCTAAATTAAGTCGAGTCGCAGCTCGATAACGAAAGACGGAAAAAGATAAGAAAAAAGTTTTGATTGATTTCGGACTGAACCTTATGAAAGGCTGCCTACGTACCCCTTTCGAGGATCAAGTCGAACGTATTTCAGTTGATAGAGCTGGACCAGAGATCGAACTGCCTGGGCGAGTTCGTCTAGTAATTGAGCGCCAGTCATAGAAACCGAACTTGTCGAGAAAAAGCCTAAGTTTCTAAGTGCGAAAAATTCAAAGTCTAGAAAAGTTGTAAAAAGTCTCAGAAGAGAGCTCTGAAATTTGTCCCCTTGCTTATGCCCTATGCCTCTTGCTTATATACTCCCTTCCTTGGCGGTTTGGTCCTTCCATTTCGCCCAGATTCGATTTTATCAGGGATCTTCCATTTATCTCGATCTTTCTTTTTTTCCCACGGAAATCTTCTATTTATCTTCAAACTTGCCATTTACCTTCAAACTTGACATTTATCTTCAAACTTGACATTTTTCTTCCTTCTGCGGGTAAATCCTCAAAAAACGTTATCGTATCTTCGGGTTAGATTTCGTTAGGATCGCAAGATGGGTTTTTATCACGCTTTAGGACCTTCCGAGCCGTTTTGCGATAAATCCATTTTGTGACTTTACACGAGATCGTTTCCTGATCCGATGCCGTTTTTAATAAGTTCCTCGATTTAATCATAAAGTATATCTAAGTTCATTTCTCGGTTAATTGTTGTTTTTTTTACGATTCACTCGACGTTTTTTTTATTAAAAACGTGTTTTTTATGATTTTTACGAAAAATCTCGAATAAATCATATAGTTTAGGCAATGCTCGGTGTTTCGCTTAACCGTTGCCGTTTTATACGAGTTCCTCGAGTCCTTTGCGAGAAAATGAAGTTTTACGGTTTTAATCGTAAAACTCGAACAACAAGATAGATCGAGACGAAACGGGAGACATTTTGACTGTGGTTCGGAACACGATCATGTCAAAGGACGTAAGCCTTGACTCGTGGATGTGTGAGATTGAGGTTCGGGACGGTCGGTTTGGGACGGTCGGTTCGACGTATGGCGAGCCGAACCGGACCAGTTCAGCTCGCCGTTCGGCGAGCTGCCCGGTAAGCTTCTAGCTAGCTCGCTGTTCGGCGAGCTAGTCGGGACGAGACTAGCTCGCTGTTCGGCGAGCTAGTCGGGACGAGACTAGATCGCTGTTCGGCGAGCTAGTAGGGACGAGACTAGCTCGCGTTTTACGGCGGTTTCGGTTTTTCGAGGTTTTGTGCTTAACTCGGACGATCGTGTAATCGACGTTTGTTTCGTTCTTCTGAGATAACGATCTTCCGATTTTTCCACGGATTTCCTTTGTTCAGAAATCTCTTTTGGATTTCTAAAACGATTTCTCGAGTTTAATAAAACGATTTCTTGAGTTTTATAAAACGATTTCTCGAGTTTTATAAAACGATTTCTCGAGTTTTATAAAACGATTTCTCGTGTTTTATAAAACGACTTCTCAAGTTCTATAAAATGAGTTCTCGAGTTTTATAAAACGATATCTCGAGTTTTATAAAATGATTTCTCGAGTTTAATAAAACGTATTTTTATTTTTACCTTTGCGGATACTTTTAGCCATTGATTCAGTCGTGACCGATTTTGACACCAACACGTGGTATACACACGCTCTCTATTTCTCCTCTTTTTATTTCCTTTGCTTAAGTTCTCCTTTGTTGACTTGTAGAAAATACCACTTGCCTTCTAGTCAAAACACATAAAAGGCAAGCCGAACCAAGGAAAATGGACACTACGATCGGACGCTTCACACCAAACTTGGAAAGTTATACAAGAAGGAAGAACACTCACCGATGGTTGGAAAGCCTTCGCCCAAGCACACTCCCTTTGCATCCGTGACATTGTCGTGTTCAAAAAGGAAGGAGACATGGTATTTATTGTGATTCCTTTCGGTCCTCCTCAAGGGGATGATGCTGCGGATGGTGCCTCAACTTCCTCGTATCTTCCTAAATGAGATGTTGTTTGTCTTGCTATTGTCTTATTGTAATCTGCTTCAGTGGACTTGTAATGGATGACTTCTATGTTTTTTTTCCCTTGTTTCAAAATGTTTTTAAACCTATGACTTGTAATGGATGATCAACTATTATAATTAGTCGTCTGTCAGATAATGTACATCGGATGACTTAATATTTAGTCGTCTGTATATAGACGACTTATAATTAAGTCGTCTGGAAAGTCATCCAGCCGGAAGATTTGTCAGACGACTTAATTGTTAGTCGTCTAAGAAGTCTAACACAAATTCTTAAAACATACTCATAAAGCCTGGACGACTTAGTATACGACTAATATTTAAGTCGTCGGAAAGTCATCCAGCCGAAAGATTTGTCAGATGACTTAATTATAAGTCTTCTATATACATACGACTAAATATTAAGTCGTCCGATGTACATTATCCGACAGACGACTTACTAGTAAGTCGTCCAAACCGGACCGAACCTTTAATTTTACCAATGTAATTTTTAACCTAGCCGGTTTATTTACCCGACGGTTTATTTACCCGATATATAAGGTGTTTGTTTTTTTTGTTCATTTTTTGTGAAATTCAGAATTCTGAAAGTTTCTCTCAAGGGCGATTTCCGAATATTTCCGAGCAAACCATCGTCTCACCACCGGTTATCTATCCCATCATCGTTCTCACTGTTCTCACCACCGTGCTCATCAACGCTCTCACCACCGCTTCCTTTAAACCCTAGCGCCGTTTCTCTGTAAACCCTAACGCCGGTAAGTCATATCTCTTACTGCCGAGGGATTGATTGAGTAAAAGATGAACATAAACGTTGTCTCTACCCATTTTTATACTCGTTGTCATTTTTTCGCAAAATTCAGAATTCCAAAAGCCGTTTCTCTCAAAGGCGATTTCCGGCTATTTCCGAGCAAACCATCGTCTCACCGCCGGTTATCTATCCCATCATCTTTCTCACCGTTCTCACCACCGTTCTCACCACCGTGCTCACCAACGCTCTCACCGCCGCTTAAACCCTAACGCCGGTAAGTCATATCTCTTACTGTCGAGGGATTGATTGAGGAAAAGATGAACATAAACAATGTCTCTAACCATTTTTTTACTCGTTCTAACCGAGCTTCTTTTTTCACGTTTATTTTTTCAGATCTATAACTGCTATGTCGACGGCGACTACTTCTTCTCCATCTAAACATGTCCGCTTTAAAATGTTATACTGGACGACTTATAATTTAGTCGTCTGGAAAGTCTTCCAACTGGACGACTTAGTAGACGACTTAATTATAAGTCTTCCAGCTGGACGACTTTACGACGACTTAAATATATGTCGTCTACTAATTCGTCTGATATACCATGATTTTGACCCACTTTTAATCATGGTATTGATGTGTTTTTATAATAATTATATATGTTTTGGAGTCTATTTAGATTATTTACAGGTTCAGGTAAGTCCTGGAGAAATATGGTGATTTTGGTGTCTTTTGGAGCCTTAAAGTGCAGAACTGCGCAGACGCGTCAGATGTTTAGATATAGATGGAGACGTTCCCATGATGCGATTTAGCCCATCTGTTGACACAAGATAGAGCTTTGAGTTAGGTTTCCAATGCCACCGGTTTGAGATCAATCCAACGGTTAGATCAGAAGTTATGCCCGTTTTACTGAAGAGTGGTCAGTCTGCCTCGCGAGAGAAGGCTGTCGAGAAGATATGTGCATGTCGATCAATGGGAGACACCTCATATCGGTCGATATGAATGCCAGAACGTGGGCTGACTATATTTCATAACCGACTGAAGCCCACAAGTTACCATAATACCCTTGGACGACCAGAAACTCTAGTTATGATATTTATAAGCCATTATTGACGGCTACAAGCTATCTAAGCTTTTCTAAGTTCTTTTCTATTGTTTTCTCTTAGTTATGAGAGAAGGGAGGAACTCTTATCAGAGTCCTCCTGCAACTCCATTGGTTTTATATATATTCTATTTCATTTTTATATCTATTCATCTATGATTTCTATGCAAAACTTCATATCTGAATAGATCCACCTGTTGGATTTAGGGTTCAAGATAGGTTTTGGGATTAGCCCCAACTATAGATTTCTAAGTTGTGATATTCATTGTTAGGATGTTCTTAATGCTTGTTTCTAGAGTCATGAACTAGAATCATGAACTGGAATAGTTTAATTTATTAATCTTCATCCTATCATCCTCTACAATCTCAGACTCTATTAGGCACGATGCGACAGCCGGTCTAATAGAAATTCTCGAGTGAAAACAGTTTCAATTCGATCTGATGCTATATATCGATCGATACTCTTATAGAGTCATCGATCGACGGCAACACATATCGACCGACACTGCGATAGCAACATCGGTCGATACTGTCGGCATTCAGTTCAATGGACGAGTCTACTAGCGATAGCTATAGATTTGTCTAAGAATTGAAGTTCTTATATATCATGCATGCAACTTGTTAGGCATCTATAGCATTATAATCCTGATTACCTGAATAGAAACCCTAGATCTAGCAACCATCCTTCCATAAACAACTCCTTGCCAAGCTGAACAATTATCTTGTTCATCTTGTTTATTGCTTTCAAGTTTACTTTATTTATTTACTACATTATTACCTATTAGCCTAGCTTAATCATATAACTATTAGATCTATTAGGTTCCCTAACTCCCCGTGAATTCGATCCCTAAGTACTACAATTGAACCTCTTATTTGAGAGAGTAATTCACTCCTTAGGGTTGAACATTTGAGTGATATCAAATTAAGCGCCGTTGCCGGGGAGCTTTGATCGCCATTAGATCTTGTTTAGTTAGATTTAGTCTAGGTTTTGTTACTGTTTTAAAATACTAATAAATTTTTTTCTACTTTTTCAGGTACATACATCTCAGTACCAGAAACAATGAAGAGAGGATTTCTAGTTCCTTCAAGGAAGGAGCCTGCAGGTTCACGCTTATCGATCGACACCCTCCAAACAGAATCGATCGACAGCGTATACCAGGCATCGATCGATAAGGCACACCATCAATTAATCGATAAGGCACACCATCAATCGATCGATAAGCTACAAGCAGCAATGATCAATAGAGCCAACCAACCTACAAACAACATTGTTCGGCCAAACACTGTTCATCCGGCTACTGTTCATCGTGCTACTGTTCACCCGATATCGATCGACAGCATTCATCCGATGTCGATCGATACTGTTCACCACAAGTCGATCGACACTCATAGTCGAACATCGATCGACGAAGCCTCGCTGGGAGTAGGTAAGTTTTCTATTAACACATCTGTTAATCAGGAAGTAGTTCAAATTGGACCAATAGGTGAAATAAGCAATGCAATTAGCCAAAATAAGAATAAACATGGGACGAAAATCCCTGTTACAATCCATTCCACCTTGAATAAAGGTGAAGAAATAAAATTGCCTTTGAAAAACTACAAAACCCTTGTTCCCCTGAAATCAATCGACACGGCTCACAACGCATCGACCGATACTACCCACCCGAAATCGATCGACACGGTGCATTCCGTGTTGACTGATACTGCTATCCTGAACTCGATCGACACGCCTAACCGCACGTTGACCGATACTGTTCATCCCCCGTCGATCGACACTATTCATCTCCCGTCGATCGACACTTCCCACCCAAAATCGATCGATACGGCTTACCCCGCGTCGACCGATACTATTCTTCCAAGATCGACCGACAATGTTTGTGGAAAGGAAGAAAATTTTGACTCCGAGCTGAAACTTCAGTACATCCCTCTTATGAGTCAGCGTCTCTTTCATGGTTATCTTGACGAGCAACCGATAGATCATACTGATATGTTTGAAGACCTAATCTGGTCTATCTTTGATGAAGCCACTGAAGACTACCACTTCTGCAAACTTTTTCCTTTCACTCTTGCTGGAGAAGCAAGACGTTAGTTCAAAGACTTTCCAGCAGAGTCCCACAAAACATGGATTGATATCGCGGAAGCCTTCTTCAACAGATTTGTCTTTGACACTCCCCACAATCTAAAGATTGAGTCAACAACGAGATATGTGGTGGAGGATGATGAACCAGAAAACAATACTGGTGATATGACAGCTGCATCGGTTGACACCATAACTTCTACATCGACCGATGCCACGATCTTTCTATCGGACGATATCATTCACCCATCAGCGATCGATACCATGATTTTATCATCGGTCGACACTGATCACCGAGACCCTGCTCTTCATGGTATTGTTCATCTGACGACCGACACCACTAGCATGGAGACAGAGAAGGACGAAGGGCTCATACTCAAGATCGATAAGAAGGGTATCTGGCGAGAAAAAGGAGGTCGTCCTTGGAACTTTAAAGGACAATTGATTAATGGAGAAGAAGCAATAATTCCTGATGTGATTTCTTTTCCAGAAATGGATACCTTTGATCTAAGTAGCCAGTGGTATGATTGGTTAAGTGAGGACCCTTTCCAAGGTCTTCTTTATGAGGACCCCAGAGATCATATCAAGATACTTGAGGAAGTAGTCTCAGCAACCAAACATAAATTAATACCCGAAGACCACATTCTCTGCAAGCTCTTCCCCCATTCACTATCCAGAGATGCGTTTAGCTGGTTCAGTAAGCTGCAGCCAAAATCTCTAACCTGCTGGGAGGACATCAAAGACGCCTTCCTAGGTAAATTTTTCAGCACTTTTTCAGCAAATTTGGAGATTGAGATGAGTTCTATGCTGGAATATATGGTGGAAGATGAGGAACAAGATGAGTCTGGAGAAATGAGCAGAGTAGAAGAAGCTGATATTAAAGATCTGACCCCCACATCAATCGACACCAGTTCCTTAGTATCGATCGACAGTACGACTGCATCATCGATCATCACCACCACCTCATTGATAGACATCAGCATCTCGGAATCGATTGATAAAGACTTTCATCATCAATCGATACCACTTGAAATCCTTGAAAGTTCGAATTGTCCTCAAGACACTGCAAACTCGACACAGAAAAGCACTAATGTATCAAGTTCTTCTTCTTCCCTAGATGTAAACATAGAGAACGGAGAGGATCTTGGAGATTTGGATTCAAGTAAAGAAGTTACTTTAGAAGACTTCTTGGAGCTGAAGGAAGGGTTTGAGGATGCAGGTCAGAATTTGGAGCAGAAGCTTGATGACAAACAGAATGCTAAGAGGAAAGATGGAGAGACTTCATCAAAGACTAGCATCGATCGACACCAACCTGATGGGATCGATCGATACCCTCCCTGCATCATAGATATACAACCACCTTACGGAATCGATCGACAGTCGCCATACATCATCGATCTACATACATCCGACTGCATCGATCGACACCCACCCGATTGTATCGATCGACAACCATGGTTGGATGAACTGCCAGGATACATAGTCAAGCTGGAACCAGTTGAGGAGATAGTGCATAATTCTGAAGCCTCACACATTATTGTCCCTAAACATCAGAGACCACCTATTTGGATAGATGAAGCTGATGGGTTTCACGAAAGAGTGAAAAGGATACATGATCCTGTTAAGATTATGGTTCCAAATGCGGTGTTTGAGGCTGAATCTCCTATCCCACCAGATAAAAGTATGGAGTTAAGTTCCTATAGTGGAGTCTTAAATGATCATCAGCACGTCAGATTTTCACTGATAGTGTTGAAATTTAGAGATGAAGTCGATAAAGCCCTAGAAGAAGCATCGATCAACACTTACCAGACACCATCGATCGACATGATCAATCCACCATCGAACGACACTATCATTGGTACATCGATCGACACCAGACGCGAATCAGAGCAGAATGAGTATGAAGTGTGTGGAAATATTTTTGATGGAGATACCACCACGCATTCAGACAAGTCTAGGGGAAAGAAGAGGATGAATTGGAAGAAGAGAAAAAGAATCAATGGAGGTTCTCAGTTATCATTGATTTTTCACTTCTCAGATGATGTTCGGACATCCAAAGCGAGATTACACAAGTCTGTGGGAAAGAAGGAGAGAAATTGGAAGAAGCAGAAAAGAACCAAAGGAGGTTCTCAATTACCATTGACTCCTTACTTTTCAGATAGTATCAGAAAATCAAGAGTGCGCAGCAGATGCTTCTCACATCCATATGCAAAGCTTAAAGCACTCCTTATTGCTGAGATGATAGACAAAGGAGAAAATTCTATGGGGGGGGGGGCTTTCACACAACAATGATAAAGCTTCAGAGATTGGAAAATGAGACTTGAATTGGAGCAAGTTCTCATTCTCATCCGAACTGAATCAGATCTCCAGAAGTCAAGCTAATGACTAAAAATAAGCGCTGAGTGGGATGCAACCCACTGTTAGGTAATTTTAAATATGGTTTTAATTTCATTTATTACTGATATTTTGTTTTCTAAGGATTTCAGGTACTGTAGCACTGCACTGTAGCAATCGGTCGATACTATAGCAAAAAAATCGACCGATACTGTAGCAGAATCACTGTAGCAATCGAGCGATACTATAGCAAAAAAATCGACCAATACTGTAGCAGAATCACTGTAGCAGGATCACTGTTCATCCACACAAAAAAAAAAAAAAATAATAATAATAATAAAAAAAATTTATTAATTGGTTTTATTAGTTATCTATTACTAACTTTAAGAATATTAGTGTTTTAGTTTTGTTAGGTAACAGGAACATACCCAAGAAAGATGAGTTTACCTAAGAATGGACGAGTTCTGCACCAGCATCGACTGACACTTGATCAATGTCGCTCGACAGAGCATCACAAGTATTGATCGCCACTTAACTGTGNAAAAATTTATTAATTGGTTTTATTAGTTATCTATTACTAACTTTAAGAATATTAGTGTTTTAGTTTTGTTAGGTAACAGGAACATACCCAAGAAAGATGAGTTTACCTAAGAATGGACGAGTTCTGCACCAGCATCGACTGACACTTGATCAATGTCGCTCGACAGAGCATCACAAGTATTGATCGCCACTTAACTGTGTTGATCGATACTCACATCAATGGCAGGTATACTCGCGAAACTTTGTTAAATATTTTCCTTATGGTTTATTGTCCCACCAATATTAGGCTGTATAACATTGGTTACAGTGTTATTTAAGTCTGGGGGAGGTTCTATTAATATTGTGTGTTTAGTTAGCTATTTAGAAAAGCAGACCCAAGTAGATGATTACCATGCTAATCGACCGATACGAACCAGTCGATATCGCTCGACACATACATACACGCATCGATCGACGATGGCGACTCACCATCGATCAATATCCATATCGGTCAGGTATATCGTTCACATTTTCGATATCAGTTACACAATTATTGTTTTTATGCTCTAACTCCGACTAGTTATACACTGAGGACAGTGTATGATTTAAGTCTGGGGGAGTGGAATTACTGATGGTACTTTACCTCCTTTTGATCTTATTAAAAGTTTTCAAAAAATTTGTTTTATTGAGTCAAGAAAGGGAAAAAATTTCAAAGTCTTACTTTTTATCTTACCACTCTTTAGCACCATTCTTAGATTTGTTGATTGCAGAAAGTACTATAGATACTAAAGTGGATCACCGATCATCCTGTGACAACACTTTCATGATTGTTTGGAAGAACCAAAGCTGATTTCCAACCTAACCTGACATCTATTGCTTATCTTGGGGCTTGGTATACAAGGGATCGGAATCCTCCTGCAAGTCTGGAAGGTAAAAGTCTCAAAACTTTTGGTTTCCTTCTCTCCTTCCTTTGGCATCCCCAGAAAATAAAAGATTGAGATGATTTCCTAAGAGGCAGAGGGAGAGGTACATTACCCATGACCCCACTATTCTACATCAAAGGGATGATCACACATTATGGAAGCGAGGGAGAGGTACATTACCTATGACCCCACTATTCGCCTACACTTTGTCAAAAAGAGCTACAAAAAGTAGAAAGATCAATAAGATGAACATTAGTTGTTCATTGGGATTGATATAAAAGAAAGAAAGAAAGAATTGGGATTCAGAAAAGGAGAGATAAAGAGAGAAAGGGAACCAGGATGAGAATGCCTGAAACTTGTTTGAGTTGAATCCAAGTGTTCCTTGATCGATACTCCCAAGGTAAAACCTACACCTTTATTTTTATGCATAAATGAAATCAGTAGAGGGGATAGACAGACAAGGAATGTTTAAGTTGATTGGCTAGATGTATTTGGTTGCTAAGCTAGGATATGGTATAATGTACTTCTGTAGTTGATAGATATGAGATGTGGCTTGCAACAAAGTAGAGGTGATGATTTTAAAGTTGAGATTTTGATTGAGTCCCTGCTGTTTTTAAACTTCTTTCAAAGACTAACTTAAATTTTGCTTGAAGACAAGCAAAAGTTTAAGTCTGGGGGGATGATATACCATGATTTTGACCCACTTTTAGTCATGGTATTGATGTGTTTTTATGATAATTATATATTTTTTGGAGTCTATTTAGAGTATTTACAGGTTCTGGTACGTCCTAGAGAAATATGGTGATTTTGGTGTCTTTTGGAGCCTTAAAGTGCAGAACTGCGCAGACGCATCAGATGTTTAGATATGGATGGAGACCTTCCCATGGTGCGATTTATCTCATCTGTTGACACAAGATAGCGCTTTGAGTTATCTTTCCAATCCCACCAGTTTGAGGTCAAACCAACGGTTAGATCAGAAGTTATGCCCGTTTTACTGAAGAGTGGTCAGTCTGCCTCGCGAGAGAAGGCTGTCGAGAAGATATGTGCATGTCGATCAATGGGAGACACCTCATATCGGTCGATATGAATGCCAGAACGTGGGCTGACTATATTTCATAACCGACTGAAGCCCACAAGTTACCATAATACCCTTGGACGACCAGAAACCCTAGTTATGATATTTATAAGCCATTGTTGACGGCTACAAGCTATCTAAGCTTTTCTAAGTTCTTTTCTATTGTTTTCTCTTAGTTAGGAGAGAAGGGAGGAACTCTTATCAGAGTCCTCCTGCAACTTCGTTGGTTTTATATCTATTCTATTTCATTTTTATATCTATTCATCTATGATTTCTATGCAAAACTTCATATCTGAATAGATCCACCTGTTGGATTTAGGGTTCAGATAGGTTGTGGGATTAGCCCCAACTATAGATTGCTAAGTTGTGATATTCATTGTTAGGATGTTCTTAATACTTGTTTC
Source organism: Eruca vesicaria subsp. sativa (assembly GCA_932364175.1). Classification (NCBI taxonomy): domain Eukaryota; kingdom Viridiplantae; phylum Streptophyta; class Magnoliopsida; order Brassicales; family Brassicaceae; genus Eruca; species Eruca vesicaria. Next base: position 855 of record CAKOAT010726265.1, on the reverse strand, counting down.
TAGAGTCATGAACTAGAACCATGAACTGGAATAGTTTAATTTATTAATCTTCATCCTATCATCCTCTACAAACTCAGACTCTATTAGGCACGATGCGACAGCCGGTCTAATAGAAATTCTCGAGTGAACACAGTTTCAATTCGATCTGATGCTATATATCAATCGATACTCTTATAGAGTCATCGATCGACGGCAACAGATATCGACCGACACTGCGATAGCAACATCGGTCGATACTGTTGGCATTCAGATCAACGGACGAGTCTACTAGCGATAGCTATAGATTTGTCTAAGAATTGAAGTTCTTATATATCATGCATGCAACTTGTTAGGCATCTATAGCATTAAAATTCTGATTACCTGAATAGAAACCCTAGATCTAGCAACCATCCTTCCATAAACAACTCCTTGCCAAGCTAAACAATTATCTTGTTCATCTTGTTTATTGCTTTCAAGTTTACTTTATTTATTTACTGCATTATTACCTATTAGCCTAGCTTAATCATATAACTATTAGATCTATTAGGTTCCCTAGCTCCCCGTGAATTAGATCCCTAACTACTACAATTGAACCTCTTATTTGAGAGAGTAATTCACTCCTTAGGGTTAAACATTTGAGTGATATCATCGTCCAGCTGGATGACTTTCCTGACGACTTTTATTAAAAGTACGTTCTTTAATGATTTTAACGAAAAATCTCGGATAAATCGTATAGTCTAGGCAATGTTTGGTGTTTCGTTTAACCGCTGCCGTTTTATACGATTTCTTCGAGTTCTTTTCGAGAAAACAGAGTTTTACGGTTTTTATCGTAAAACTCGAACGGTAAGTCGGATCGAGACGAAACGAGAGACATTT
>CAKOAT010725154.1:428762-463120 GCA_932364175.1 Eruca vesicaria subsp. sativa | reverse complement strand
GATCTCTCGAGTTTTATAAAACGATCTCTCGAGTTTTATAAAACGATCTTCGAGTTTTATAAAACGATCTCTCGAGTTTTATAAAACGATCTCTCGAGTTTTATAAAACGATCTCTCGAGTTTTATAAAACGATCTCTCGAGTTTTATAAAACGATCTCTCGAGTTTTATAAAACGATCTTCGAGTTTTATAAAATGATTCTCGAAATTCATAAAGCTGTTGCGTTTACGCGTTTGCGGGGAATTTTGGCTATTGATTCCGTCGTACCGATTTTGACCGCAACATTGGAACAGGCCTGATCAACCTTAATAGAATGTCAAAACACCTCAGCCCCTGCGTAGAGGCCCTGAGTCAGAAACCTACGCGGGGGCCATATGTACTAGTGCACCAATTCCTGCATCGAAAACGCCCTAAGCTAAACACGATGTAGGGGGCATGATGTATAACTGCAGAGTAATGAGAACAGCCCCATGGTTTCAGGGAGAAGACGGTGCACAAAACCCCGGGAGAACTCCTATACTACTTATCCAGACATGGAAAGTAGCAAGTCTGGTATGTGGCTCACTACTTTAAAGTAGACCCACCCAGCACAAATATATAAGACTGAGAGTGGATTTCTACAGAAAGCAGAGTGCAGCATTACATGATCTCGATAGTGGACTACTTCCGAGTGGTAGAATGTGAATCATTACCCGAGATCGGTAGTGGCCTACATAAGGGGAGAAAAATACGATCCCGATGACAATAACCTCCGAGTTCCAGACGTTGAAAATTCCAAAATTTACATTTCATATCTACTTACCTCCGGGTCAAGGTCAAAGACCTTAGATAATACTCAGCAACCTCAGGGTTCTGAAAAAATTCCTCTATACTACAGGAAAGACCCCCGGGTCCTGAACAATCGACTTGGATTTATGAATTCCAGTATCAAACCTCAGGGTTAAATTATGAACTTCTGAATTCCCAGAGTTCAAAATCCCGAATTTTACACCTCACAGTCCTCACCCACGGGCCCAGCTAGAAACCTCAAGGTCCAAGAGATACTTTCGGGTTGAACATAGGGTCTCTAGGGTCAACCAGAATCTCCAGGCCAAGATGGCAAGACTATCGGTTTAGAACTATGAGCTTCCACGCTCTAAAAATTCTCCTACCTCTATGATTGAGAAAGGGGCCTCAAGGCATAATCGAAGATCTCCAGGTCTGACAAGAATCCTGAAATCCTCTAAGACCCTCGGGACTAAGTGTTGAAAACTCCGAGTTTTACATTTCGTTTTTGTTGTTGAATTCTAAATTCATGGTAATTCGTTTCCAAGGGCCAACTCCAAAACGTCCATTTTTGGCCCAAGCATCTGATCCCTATGAAGCAACCTTGCAAAGGTCCTGAGGTCTAAAGAAGTCTTGGAGTCCTCTAAGGACCTCCAATCTCTCATCAGTCCTCAGCTTGCTACAAAAGGTCCAAGGAACCTTTCCCCAAGTGCTCCAAAGGTCTTAGGGCTGGTACCTTACACCCCAAAGCACTCGGTGAAATCTACAAAGCATCTAAGAAACACATATCAACCAACAACAAAAGCAATAATCCAAAAAAGGGGTTTAAATATGGGCCTCAAGAAGCCATAAAAATTCTACAAAAAACAACAAAGTTCACACAAGCCCTATTCCAAGTCTTAAAACCCCAAAGGGCACAATAAAATAAAACCCAAACAAAGGGCACTAGAAAGCAGAGTTCATTTTGAAAGAAAATTAAGCAGAGGAGGAGACCTTANACAAAAGCAATAATCCAAAAAAGGGGTTTAAATATGGGCCTCAAGAAGCCATAAAAATTCTACAAAAAACAACAAAGTTCACACAAGCCCTATTCCAAGTCTTAAAACCCCAAAGGGCACAATAAAATAAAACCCAAACAAAGGGCACTAGAAAGCAGAGTTCATTTTGAAAGAAAATTAAGCAGAGGAGGAGACCTTAGGATCGTTAGCAGGGGAATGTGGGAACTGAAATTCGCACTGTCAATTTTCCCTCAAATATGGAAACTTAGGGAAAACCATAATTCTCCCGAGGTCCTGGATCTCTGCGGAAACCACTAAAATGAAAAAGATGAACAGAATATAGATGAAGAATTTGCGTAAGAGCTATTATTGATAAAGAGATTGAATGCTGTGACAAAGAGAACCGTGGAACTTAGACAACAAAACGTTCTAAGGATCCGACTTGCTAGTCTAGCCACCTAAGTCCTAAATTCGCCTAAGCTAGCAGCCATTTTTCTAGGTCAAGAATTCATCCTCTTCCCTTGTCCCCAATTTTCTTCTTATATACCCCCTCCTTAGGCGGTTTAGTCCTTCCTTTTTCGCCCATATTCGAGTCTATCGGAAATCTTCCATTTATCTCGATCTTTCGCTTTTTCTTCGGAAAACTTCTATTTGTCTTCAAGCTTGACATTTATCTTCAATCTTGACATTTATCTTCTTTCTGCGAGTATATTGACAAACCGTCATCGTATATTTGGGCTGGACTTCGTTTAAAGTCGCGAGTGGGCTTGTATCGCGTTTTAAAACTTTCCGAGCCTGTTTTTACGACTTAACTGTTTTGCGATTTCAAACGAGATCGTTCCTTAATACGACGCTGTTTTTATAAAACATCTCGATTTAATCGTATAGCTTAGAAATATCTGATGTTTCCTATAACCGTTGCCATTTTATAAGATTTACGCGAGTTCTTCCAAGAAAACAAGACTTTACGGTTTTAATCGTAAAACTCGATTGATAAGACGGATCGAGACGAAACAAGAGTGGTCCCGATCACGGTTCAGAGAACGATTGGAGTCGAAGGACGTATGCTTCGTGTCAGGAGTGCGGGGAGAAGGCTCAGACTGGTCAGTGCTGCGGAAGAGTCCGACGTTGTTCCGGACGAAGTGGTGAGTGCTGCAGTGGAACCTGCGGCGAGTGCCACTATCGAGCCATCGAGTTCGTCCGCGGTTCCGACCCTGTCTGAGATCAAAACTGTAGTGGCTTCCACCGAGGTCGAACCAGCTGTGGCTCCTGCCGAGGTCGAGCCGGCTACGGCCTCGAAACCTCCTCCTCCGGTCAAGACAGTGATCGTCCTAGGACTTATGGCACTTAGTGCGACGTTGGCTGCTCCAGCCAAAAGTCGTACAAGACCTTGCGCGAACCCTGATGCTCCCAAGAGAAAGAGATGCACGAAGGGTCCGGAGGATGGTCCTTCGTCGAGCAAAGCGCTGCGCTGGGGTCTGATGTTGCAACACCGCGCCAAGGTATAGATTCGCGAGTATACCTTAAAAAAGATTTTTTTAAATTGGTGTCTGATCGTCTATCTTGGTTCTTTCAGTTTGTTTCATTAATCGATGGAGTGATTAACGAATGGGGGTCCGAAGTTGAGCGTTTGGCGAAGGAGTTGGCTGAGTCGCAGGAGAGGTCCGCTCAGCTCGAAGGGAAGCTTAAGGTGATTGAAGATGCGCATTCTGCAGAGGTGTCTCAGAGGTGTCTGTGAGTTCTTTACTCAAGGTGAAGAATGCGAAGAAGGCTAAGGTTTCGGAGCTGCACAGACTTCAGCGCAAGATGAAGAGCAATGAGGGTTGTATGGTCTGTGAGACCAAGGAGGATGTCCCTGTTGAGGGAAGTGACTTTGATCTGGCTCTTGCAACCGAGTGTGCCCTTCAGCCTAGCATGGACGAGAGAAAGGCTCCAGAGGTCGCCGATGAAGGTGAATGTGTGGTTGCATGCGCCAGCGAGGCAATGGATGAGGACGAGACTCCGTGTGTGGAGGGTGTTTGAGGTTATAGTCTCGTATGAGACTTTAAAAATTTATATCTTTTTGTGTTGGCCGAGAGTGGCTTTGTATTTATTCGGTACTGGCCATTATGGCTTTGAATCCCTGTTGCTTCAGCAACTTTTTGTTAAACAATCCGCGAGTTGTCGTCTCGCATTCCTTCTCCTTTGTAAATCACCTTATTCGTTGGCTCGTTTAAGGATGTTTAGAAAATCGAGTGAGCGTTTAGATGTAGACGAAGAGACATGCATTTAGGATCTCGAATCATGCCTTGAGACCTTAGAGACCAGTGTGATGGGTTTAGGGCAAGACCTAGGTTTACTTTTGGATTTAGGCAATGCGATGACTAGTCGGCTTTCGTTTTACCTGTTGCGATTTTAACCTGATTCTATACCGTTTTAGAGTCCGCGATAAGTTCTCGGCTTATACGACTCGTCTGGTTGCAGATTCTCCGGTTTTCGAGGAGGATCAGTGTATAGGAGAATTCGTTCCATACATGTCCCCGACGAGGAGGAACAAGTCAAGATCCCGGAAAGATAAGCATGTGGTCATTGACGATGACACATCTGTCAACGCCGCTTCTCCTGAAAACCTACTCAAGGATTTCCTTGATAGTCAGGTAAATGAGGGTGTTTGGGCATGTGCAGGCGGATCATCAACTTCTAACTTCTCGGGCGGCGATCTTGGCTATGTTCCAGAGTTTTCCAAAGTATTCGAGCAAGCTAATGATGTATGTTTCATTCTAAACGACTTATGATTGAATAGTTTCGCTTATCCTTTCATCTTTCTTTTCGTATGGCCTTCTGACTATGAGTCGAGCCTTGAATGATCGCAGCACCGAAGCCAGTCTTGCTGAGTTTTGGGAGGACATGGCGGAAAAAGAAGTTGCTCGTCTTCAGGCGGAGATTGAGGCCAATCCTTCCGAAGAATGGGTCGAGAGGGAGGTTGCTCGCGTAAAGGGCGAATGCACGGCTAACTCTCGTCGTGCTAAGGAGTTTCTGATCAGAGAGTTCGTCGTGCTCACCGTGCAGGAAAAAGAGAGGTTGCTGAGGAAGTGAGGGTTCGCCGTGAACGATTCCGACCAGTTACTCCAATGTTGAGGTTGCTCAACGGGCCAATGGCGATTACCTCGAGTGTCGCGGCGTCGTTCACGGGTTGTCCCTTACTCAGAACGAAGGTTACTCGTATGCCAAAGAGTTTCCCAAACAGATGGAACGTTTGGATGGAAAGAGAGATATGCAGCCCAAAATCTTTGATCTTAGGGCGCGAATGTGGGAGGAATGGGCTCCTATTTTTGTGTCGCCGGATTCAGTAGAGGTCGGACCAGAGATTTCGGGTTCGGTTCTGGTAGCATGGTGAATTTGAGACTTCACCGCTTTTACCGCTGCGGTCGTTTAAGTAATGTAGTCGCGGAGATCGCGAATCTCAGTTAGATCGCCAGCAGTTTTCCGACCTCGTTGGCGTTTGCTGCGAGTAACAGGAGTCCCATCCCCGGCTGTTTTTGCGCGTTTAGCACAGTAGAGCTCCTCCTCGTCTTCAGTAAGACAGCGCTCGGAAGAAGACTCCGGCTGAGGGCTGCGAGTTTTCCTTCTCCTAGGATGGATGTCAGCGTCCTCATCCGACGACAGCTTCCTCGGTCTCCTGCCTGCGAGCAGGAGATTTGTCTGATTCGTTTAGCGTCGCATCGGGGTTATCTTTTTCGGAGTCTTTCTCCGGCAGATTTCCATGCTCGGTTCTGGGTTGATCCATAGGAGTCGCGAAATCAAGCCTCCCTCCACGGATTTTAGTGGTTCCGCGGGGGCGAATTGCTCTGGTTGTCACAGTTAGGGTTTTGACCTGTTTTGCGAGTGAACCAAAGAGCTTTTCTTGCTCTTCTGATTTTTGTTAAAGTCGGAGAGCATCTATTCAATGGTCTCGGCGTTAGCGTTAGTGGTAGCGTTAGCCGCGGACACATTTTGTGGTGGTGTGTTGTCAATGTTGTCGCTTTTGTCGCGAGTTGTTGGTCACCAAACATCGTTTCTCGATTGAGCGTGCTGCGGTTGAGTGTATGATAGATTCGACCCCCCCCCCTCCTCCTTCTAGCGCCAAACTGTAGGAACCCAAATTCACCCCTGTCGATTTTACGTAAATTTAGAAATTTAGAGTAAACCCTAAATTCCCAGAGGACCCGACTATCTGCGGAACCGCACACAAGCAATCAAGAACACGATATGAATAAAAATAAAAGATGTAAAAAGCAAGATTGAGAGCAGGAAGGATCTTATTCCGAATTCTGCGTAAGAGTGGTACAACAAGAGTAGCCTTAGTTGTGTGAGCCGTCGGCGAGATTCCTAGTTCTAGCGATCTAAGACTAAAACCCTTGTTGAGACGCAGCTCGATAACAAAACGGAAATATTCCTTAATGCTAAGTTTGGTTGTGAAAGCTCTGAAGACTCGTCCTCTACTTCTGTCATTTGCCTTCTGCTTATATACACCCTACTTTAGGTGGTTTAGTCCTTTCTTTTCGCCCAGATTCGAGTTTATCGAGAATCTTCCATTTATCTAGATCTTTCCATTTTCTTTGCGGAAAACTTCTATTTATCTTCAAAGTTGACATATATCTGCAAACTTGACATTTATCTTCAAACTTGACATTTATCTTCTTTCTGCGGGTAAATCTTAAAACCGTCATTGTATCTTTGGGCTGCATTTCGTTTAAAGTCGTAAGTGGACTTTTACTCACGCTTTTGGGCTGTCCGAGCTGTTTTGCGATAAAAACCGTTTTACGATTTTAGACGAGATCGTTCCTGATACAATGCCGTTTTTATAAGATTTCTTGAGTTGATCGTATGTTTGACAATGCACGATGTTCCATCTAATCGTTGCCGTTTAATACGATCTTCTCAAACTTTACAAGAAAAGAAGACTTCTATGATTTTTATCGTAAAACTTGAACGGTAAGACGGATCGAACGAAACGAGAGACATTTTGACCATGGTTCAGAACATGATCGAACCGAAATTCGTATGCCTTGCATCAAGGATGCGGGAGATCGAGGCTCGGGACAGTCAGCTCGACGTATGGTGAGCCGAACCGGGTTGGTTCAGCTTGCCGTACGGCGAGCTGCTTTGAGGCGACCAGCTCGCCATACGGCAAGCTGAACCAGCTGGTTCAGCTCGTCGTACGGCGAGCTGGTCCGGGACAACCCAGTTCACCGTACGTCAAGCTGAACCGGCTGGTTCGGCTCGTCGTAAATTGAACTTGGTTCGGTCGAACCTGCTCGCGGTTTACGGCGGATGCGGTTTTTTGCGTTTTTTCTCTTAACTTAGGCAATCATGTAATTGGCGATTGTTTCGTTCGTTCTTCTGAGACGACGATCTCCAAGTTTTCCACCGATTTTCTTTGTTCGGAAAGTCCTTAGAATTCTATAAAACAACTTCTCCTGTTTTATAAAATGTATTTTTATTTTTGCGGAAAGTTTTGGTCATTGATTCCGTCGTACCGATTTTAACCCCAACAGCTGTTCGACTCTTCCCTTTCCGGAAGTAGCCTTCTGCGTACTCCCGGAAATTTGACTTCTGCTGGGATCAGGCATTATGTTTCATACACGAGGGTAAAAGGGGTTTCACTCGTAGCTCGTCTCAGGGTCATGCGGTGTGACCACAAAACTCCTTCGAGCTCCTCTGCGCATTTACCCTTTTTGGCGTCGAGGCGTGTTTTGAGGCCGTCGAGGATAGCTTTGTTAATGGTCTCGGCTTGCCCGTTGCCTTGAGGATATCTTGGAGTTGATTTTGTCAATCGTATTTTCCATTTCTCGCAGAATGCTTCAAATCTAGTTAAGATGAATTGAGACCCGATATCAGTTATGATTTCGTATGGGACTCCGTGCCTGAAAAATAAGTTCTTCCATACAAAACTCTCTACTTTGGCATCTTTGATGCTTGCGTAAGATTCCGCTTCGACCCACTTAGAGAAAAATTCGGTTAGGACTAATAGGAAACGTTTTTGTTTCGACGCGTGCATCGGCCCGACTATATCCATCGACTATCACATGAACGGATATTGTGCCGAGATAGACGAGAGAACTTTGGCTGGTTGATGGATGGTTGGAGCGTGCCGTTGGCACTTCTCACATTTTCGCGAAAATTCCTCGCAATCTTTGACCATCGTTTGCCAGAAATACCCGTGGCGCTTGATTTTTATTGCGAGAGATCTTCCGCCGGAATAGTTTCCACAGGACCCGGAATGCACTTCTTCCATTATCCGCTGCTCTTTTTTTCCATGCACGCAGGTCATAAATGGTCCAGAGAAACTCCACTTATAGAGTTCTCCATCAATTAGAACGTATCGTGCGGCCTGCGTTTTTATTATTTGGGCCGCCCATTTTTTCCGATTGGAGTTCCCCGTTGGTTATGTATGCGAGGATTGTTTCCATCCATGGACGGCCGAATCCGTAATCGGACTGACTGCGGCTGGACGGTTATCGTTTTCGTCGATGTCGTCTTCCGGTTCGTTGATCAGGTTTATGACTACGGGCGGTCCGATGCTAGGGTGTTCAATGAACTCCACAGGAATTACCCTGCTCAAACCAGGATCCGAGTTGGATGCCAAGGCAGCCAAGGCGTCTGCTTGGGCGTTTTCAGCTTGAAAGATCCTAGTAAGGGTGAATTGATCTAACTTTCGGATTAGATCCTTGACCAAGGTCAGATACGCTTCCATCCTTTTGTCCCTTGCTTCGTATTTCCCGCTGAACTGGCTAGCCACTAGCTGGGAGTTGCAGTAAGCGAGAAGATTACGTATCTTTAGACTGTTATCTAGTCCTAGTCCTGCAACCAAGGGCTCGTATTCGGATTCGTTGTTCGAAGCATAGAAAATTAATCAAAACGATTGTTCCAACACTTCTCCTGTTGGGGATGCGAGTCGGATGCCGATCCCGGAGCCTTGTTTGGATGAGGATCCGTCAACGTATAGGATCCATATCGAATTCAGATCTTGGTCGGGTGCGCCTCCCGTCGGGAGTTCCACTAAGAAGTCTGTGAGTACTTGCGATTTCGGGCAAGTCTTTGCGCGATTTTTAATGTCGTACTCGCTCAGCTCGATTGCCCATTTTGCTAATCTTCCCGATTGGCTGGGACTGTGCAGAATTGTGCAGAGAGGGAAATAAGTGGGCACGACAACATTGTGAGACTGGAAATATGGTCTCAGTTTCTTTGCCGACATGACCACCGCTAATGTCAATTTCTCCATCATCGGATATAGCGTTTCCGCGTCCAGTAGCGTCTTACTCACGTAAAAGATTGGCTTTTGTTCACCGCGTTCTTCTCGGATGAGGACGCCACTTACAGCAGTCGTCGATACCACGATGTAAAGGAATAGTGGTTCTCCTTCTACAGGTTTTGCGAGTACTGGCGGGGTAGCTAGGTAGTGCTTTAGCTGTTGGAAAGCTTTCTCGCATTCTTCGGACCATTAGAACTTTTTGTTTCCCTTCAAATTTTCGTAGAAAGGATGACATTTGTCTGTTGATCGCGAGATATAGTGGTTAAGTGCCGCGACCCTGCCGGTCAATCTTTGTACTTCGCGTTTCGTCCTAGGGATTACCATCTCTATCAGCGCCGTAATTTGTTTCGGGTTGGCCTCAATCACTCGGTAGGTAACAAGATACCCCAAAAATTCTCTGAACGCGATGGCGAACCGACACTTTGCGGGATTTAGCTTCATGTTATGAAGATTGAGTCTCTTGAAACATTCTTGGAGGTGCACGACATGATCTTGTTCTTTGAGTGATTTCACAAGCATATCGTCGATGTACACTTCCATCATTTTTCCAAGTTAATCGGAGAACATGCGATTGACGAGTCGTTGATAAGTCGTGCCTGCATTCATAAGGCCGAAGGGCATTGCCTTATAGCAGTAAGTTCCGCGATCGGCTATAAATGCGGTTTTCTCTCGATCGTCAGGGTCCATCATGATCTGATTCTTCCCGAAAAAAGCATCCATGAAAGATAAGAGTTTGTTCCCCGCAGTTGCCTTGACTAAGCAATCGATATGCAGCAGTGAAATCTACGCAGACTCACCACTTTCCGTTCTTTTTCTTCACGACGATAGGATTAGCGAGCCAGTCAGGATATCTAACTTCCGTGATTGATCCGACTTTAAGGAGTCTGTCAACTTTGTTGTTGACCGATTCGGTGCGTTCCGGCCCCAGATTCCGTCTATTTTGATGTTGGGTCAACATCGAGTTCGTGACATGTATGTTAATGTCGATTCCTGGCATGTCTTCCACAGTCCATGCGAACGTGTTTGTGGGAACCGAAATCTACCTACTGTCAATAAATCGTAAATAAGGAAACTTCGGGTAAACCCTAAGTTTCCAGAAGAACCGGGTATCTGCAGAGCCGCACAACGATAATTAAGAAAACGATGAACTTTTAAAATTAAACAGAGAATGAATAAGATCGAGAGCAAAAAGGTTCTTATTCCAAATCTGTGTAAGAACTGTTACAATGAGAGTAGCCGAAACTCTAGAAGTCTAAGAACGAAAACCCTAGTTGAGACGCATCTCGCTAAAAGAAAACGGAAATATTCCTAAATGCTAATTTTTGGTGGTGAAAGCTCTCAAAATCGTGTCCCAGCTTCTGCCCTATGCCTCTTGCTTATATACTCCCTCTTAGGCGGTTTTAGTCTTTCCATTTCGCCCGAAATCGAGTTTATTGGGAATTTTCCATTTCTCTTGATCCTTCCTTTTCTCCTGCGGAAATTTCTATTTATCTTCAAATTTGCCTTTTGTCTTCAAACTTGACATTTATCTTCCTTCTGCGAGTAAACCATCAAAACGTTATCGTGTCTTCGGGTTTGATTTCGTTAATATCGCGAGATGGGTTTTATCGTATTTTAGGACTTTCGGACCGTTTTACGATAAAATCTGTTTTATGACTTTATACGAGATCGTTTCCTAATCCGATGCCGTTTTTTACGATTTTCTCGAATTTTTTATTAAAAACGCGTTTTATGATTATAACGAAAAATATCGAATAAATCGTATAGTTTAGGCAATGTTCAGTATTTCGTTTAACCGTTGCTGTTTTATACGATTTCCTCGAGTGTTCTCCGAGAAAACGAAGTTTTACGGTTTCTATCGTAAAACTCGAACGATAGGTCGGATCGAGACGAAACGGGAGACATTTTGAACATGGTCCAGAGCACGACCGTGTCGAAGGTCGTAAGCACTGAATCGGGGATACGGGAGATTGAGGCTCGGGATGGTTGATTTGACATACGGTGAACCGGGCCGGACCGGTCCGGCTGGCTGGTCGGAGAACCATCCAGGAAGCTTCTAGTTCGCCCAACGGCGAACTAGCCGGGACGAGGCTAGTTCACCCAACGGCGAACTAAGCCGGTCTCGGCTTAGTTCCCCGTTGCGCGAACTAGCCGGGACAGGGCTAGTTCGCCCAAAGGCAAACTAAGCCGGTCATGGCTTAGTTCCAAGACGAGGCTAGTTCGCCCAAAGGCAAACTAAGCCGGTCATGGCTTAGTTCGCCGTTGGCAAACTAGCCAGGACGAGGCTAGTTCGCCCACCGACGAACTTAGCCGGCTTGGCTTAGTTCGCCGTTGTCGGGATGATGCTAGTTCGCGTTTTACGGCGGTTTCGGTTTTTCGCGTTTTTGTAAAACGTTCCTTCGAGTTTTGTTAAACGATTCTTCGAGTTTTATAAAATGATTCTTCGAGTTTTAAAAAACGATTCTTCGAGTTTTATAAAACGATTCTTCGAGTTTTATAAAACGATTCTACGAGTTTTATAAAACGATTCTTCGAGTTTTATAAAACGATTCTTCGAGTTTTATAAAACGATTCTTCGAGTTTTATAAAACGATTCTTTGAGTTTTATAAAACGATTCTTCGAGTTTTATAAAACTATTCTCGAGTTCTATAAAACGATTCGTCGAGTTTTATAAAACGATCCTCGAGTTTTATAAAACGATCCTCGAGTTTTATAAAACGATTCTTTGAGTTCTATAAAACAATTCTTTGAGTTTTATAAAATGGTTCTCGAGTTTTATAAAACGATTCTTTTAGTTTTATAAAACGATTCTCGAGTTTTATAAAATGATTCTCGAGTTTTATAAAACGATTCTTTGAGTTTTATAAATCGATAGCTCGAGTTTTATAAAACGATTCTCGAGTTTTATAAAACGATTCTCGAGTTTTATAAAACGATCCTCGAGTTTTATAAAACGATTCTTCGAGTTTTATAAAACGATTCTTCGAGTTTTATAAAACGATTCTCGAGTTTTATAATCGTACCGATTTTGACCCCAACAGTTAGCCCCCCAGTTCGTAAGAATCGTTGAGTTCTTGCGAGCGGATCGAGCTTGTTTGGCGAGTTTGGTAGAATTAGGCGGAACTTTAATGGCCAAAAGTCCAAAGGTGAATAGTAAAATTTTTCTTATAAGTATATGGAGTAAATTTTTCAAGTTCTTCACTCATTTCTCCACAACTTGCCTAAGTTTCAAGAAGCTCTCTCTCTACTTCTTCCTTTGGATCTTTTCTTTTTCTTCGATCGTCTATCATCTCTTTCGAATGGAGAGCTTCAGATCATGCTCATGCATCGATCTTTGATCCGAGCGACCTTGATGTGCCTGGCGGTTGCTTCCTTCCAGGCCGATCTTTCGGCGTTTTTCGATGACCGAGATAGAGTTTTCGGAATACTATTCGGCGTTGAAGGCCACCGCGGTGTTTCCTACGAGTTCTGGGTTCCGAAGAAGGATAGACTTCGGAAAAAAACGATCGGTCCTAGTACGAGCACTATTGACTATCTCAGAGATTTGAGGAATCTCCGTGCGATCCCTGAGTCGGTCCAGTTTTACCTCCCCGTCCAAGGTCAGGATGTCGAGAATCCACCTCCAGGCCATTTTTCATGCTACGAAACCTTTCTATTGAATTGTCAGCTGTGGTTCCCTATTCCTCGAGCCATCGTCGAGTTCTTAGATAGGATTGGTGTTCCGTTCAGCCAGCTACGTCCTAGTGGATTGCAGCACCTTGTTGGGATCTTGGTACTAGGCTACGAACGCGGAATGTCCCTTAACGCGGATTATCTTTCGGCTATGTTGACATTCAAAGGAAGACGGGGCGGCGTTTACCTGGCCCCTCGGCGAGACATGACGGTTATTGGTGGGCTTTCCTCGAATGATCACGATTGGACTGATCGATTCTTTTATGTCAAAATTGATAGCGCATCAGTGGAGGAGAGTTGTATTCCTTTGTTCAGGACCGCGTGGGTGACGACAGGTATTCTATTGACGCGATCCTCATATCCGTATGTACGTATTGATTCTAACTTTTTTGCGTATTTCGCAGCGTCTACCATTCGCAAGCCGGTGCTTGAGGATTTTCCGGAGGTCATGAACCTTTTTCGCGGCGGCCCACTTTATTGGGGACATTTTTCTCCGAAAAGGGTCCGTCGCGCCGTTGCCTATTCCTCATCCGGTTTTTCTCGGGATAGTTATACTGAGGTAGAGGCGGATGATGGTGCAGAGGAGAGGGAAAGTTCCAGGTCTCCGCCGGACAGGGAAGTTCCGATTAGTCGTGGTCGAGCGTGTGACGATGATATCAATATCGAAGATCTTATTGATTTTTCAGCCTCCGAATTTGATCCGACCGAGATGTCGTCCCGAGAACCGGCTGACACACCACTTGCGAAGGCGTCAAGGCTTTTCAACAAGGTTAGTCTATCTTTCATGACCGAAGCGGTGAACGCGAGTAGTGCGGAACTTCGCAGGGCCGAATCTAGGTCTGCAGTGGCGGAGGCTACTCGTCTCAAAGAGGAGATCGATGCCGGTTTCTCCCGCGCCCAGGATTTAGCCGTAAGGGAGGCTGCTCGTGTGAGAGAGGAGTATCAAGCAGAATCTCGTCGAAGCTTAGAGCTTTCCGACGTGATGGTTCGGCGTGCTCGTAGAGCGGGAAAAAGAGAGGTTTATGCGGAGTTCATGGCTCGCCGTGAGCAGTTCGTACTTCTTTATGCGGAATTTGAAGATGCGCAAAGGGCGAATGGCGATTTCCGCGAGTGCCGGGGCGTAGCCGGGGGTTTGCATCTTACCCAAAGCCCGGACTATTCGTACGAGATTTAGATTGCGAAGCAGACAGCGCGTGTGGCTAAGAGAGAGAAGAAGAAGAATGAGTCCGTCAATCCCGGGAAGCCCATGTGGGATCAGTGGAGTCCCATTGTGGTGTCGCCGGATTCGGTCGAGGTTGGACCTGGGATTTCTGACGCATATGGTGAAGTTGATCAGTCCGCGTTTGATGACTTCAATTTGTTATGCTATTGCTTTTTGATTTCGTTGTTGTTTTTCTGGGACTGGCCGTTGGTGGCTTTGAATCCCTACCGCTGGGCGGCGTGTATTTGAAGATTTTCTAGTAAGAAATTTTCTCTAAGTATGAAATTCGCGTTTCGTTTTTAGATGTAGAGGGAAGAATACGAGTTGTCATCTCGCATCTAACTCTTGGTGTAAATCGTCCATTTCGTTAACTAGGAAGGTTTCGATTTTCGCGAGTGTTTAGATGTGGGCGAAGAGACATGCCTTTAGGATCTCGATTCATGCCTTGAGACGTTAGCGACCAGTGTGCTGGATTTAGGGCAAGACCTAGGTTTACTTTCGGGTTGAGGCTATGCGATGACTAGTCGGCTTTCGTTTTGCCTGTTGCGATTTTAACCTGACTCCATACTGATTTAGAATCCGGGATAGGTTCTCGGCTTATACGATTCGTATGGTTGGAATCGAGCATCTCACCGGGAACAATTTCTAAGTTGCCCGGAAGTGCTGACCAAAAATTTGGATTTCTTTTATAGCGCGTTATTTTATCCTAGTCGGATGTATGCGGACAAATAGGTCGATGCGTTTGTTTAGGACGGCTAGCGTGCTCGACGGGCCAATCGCCGAGCGTTCATATTTTTATAGTCGCGGACGGACTTGGGGGAATATTTTTCTTGAGAATTTAGGCGACGTCACGCCGGTTCTTTCTGAAAATATTTTGATGTGCAAGTTTTATAGAAACGATTAAGTAGTTGTTACTGCGGAAGCGATTTTCCGGATGTTTGGAATTCTTTTTGTGTTTTTGATAGTAACAGAGATTTTTAGAATATTCTCACTTTGTCTTTATTAAAAATTTCGAAAATGTTTCGATTACAAAGCGAAAGTTTTAAAAATTTGGGAGTATACGAATACTCGTATACTCACCCACTCCCCCCCCCCCGTTTTGGAAGGGGGATAGCTGAACTTGTCTTTAGGCGAGCTGCCTACGTACTCCTTTCGGAAATCAAGCCATCTCGTAGTTCTGATTGTTTGTGCGAGTATGCTTACTCGGCTGTCGCAGACTTTTCGATCACTTCAGTCGTCGGATCGATGTCTTTCTCCTGGCTTTTCTCCTCCGGCTGGGTAGAAGCGATGGGTGCGGAGATTTGCTGTTTCCCGACCGTTGCTTGCTTTGGATTGTCTTCCGCGGGCGGTGGTGTAGCCTTTGCCCGTTTCGGTTTTACGATTGTGACCGCCAATTGTCTCAGGTTATGTTTGGCCAGGAAGCAGGATCGTGATTGTTTTTGGCATCCCCAAATTGCTGCGATTCCCGTGGAAGTTGGGAATTTGATGCCTAAGGGATACATAGATAGAACCGCCTTCATGGAATTTATCCAAGGCGTTCCCATGATCAAATTGTAGATGGCCGGGAAATCGACTACCGCGAAGTTGACGATTTTCGTCACTTCTTTCGCTGCGACCGGTAGTCGGATCGATCCCAAGGTCATGGACGTCTCGCCGGAGAAACTGGTCAACTGTTTTGGAATTGGCTCGACTTCCGAGAGATCAATTCCCATGCGTGCTAGCGTGTTGTGGAAGATCACGTTGACGGTACTTCCGGTATCGACCAGGGTTCAAGCAACTTCTAAATCGCTTATCACTAAGTCGATGACAAGGGGATCGGCGTGATATTGGTCGATTCCGCCGGTTTCAGCGTCGTCGAATAAGATTACCCCTTTCGAAGAGTCATCCGTCGGCACCTTCCAACTCGAGCCGGTTTCGGCTTTACGTTGGTAGGATTTGTTTGACGAGACGGTGTCGTTGTAATATTGCGATTCACCGATAATCATGTTGATTTTTCGGCGGTTAGCGTCGTTACCCTTCTCGTCTAGTCTTCGTCCGCATTTTTCACCCGACTGGTACCTGTCGTTTTTCGGGAGACGGTCCGAGTCGCGGATGAGATCTTTGACGCTGGATATCTCAGAGAGTTCTCCTGCGATCAGTTTTGCAGCAAGTCTGGCGCCGAGAACTTTGCAGTTCACGGTGGAGTGTCCACGGGTTTGGTGGAGGTCGCAGAAAGTATTCTCATCGTAATTCAAATTTCTCATCCATGTGTTACCCGTAGTTCGTCCTTGCTCCGATCCGGAGTTAATGGCGTAGTTATGCGCCCTTTGGAGATCCTGTCCCTCGTGATGGACGAATTTGTCGTTACAAGAATTCCTCTTTTTCTGCTTCTGCTCGGACGCGTTATCCTTTGCGGACGTTTTCGTCGGCTTATGCTTTTCGGACAGGATTTTTGTTTCCTGTTCGATGGTTATGTAATCAGTAGCCTTATGGAGCGCGTCCTGGATCGTCCGCGGTTTCTCGAGAGTTATCCATTTGCGGAATTTCGATTTGAACAAGAGCGATTTCCTTAACGCGTCGATGGCGGCTTTGTCGCTAATTCCGCTAACCCTAGCCATGACTAGTTTGAACCTACTAATGAAATCGCGGAGAGATTCGTCCTCCTTCTGCGCTAAGCTCCAGAGGTCGGCGTCGGAGGTTTCCGGGTTAATGAACATCGAGTATTGCTTCAGGAATTTCGAAGCAAGTCGATGGAAACTTCCGATCGAATTTCGCCTAAGTTTGGCGAACCATTCGAGCGCTGCTCCTTCTAGGTTTTCGACGAAGAGACGGCAGTAGCCTGCGTCCTTTTCGTGGTCCTTGAGTTTGGCTCGTCCCATGGTGATCTGGAATGCCTGTAGGTGTGCTTTGGGATCAGACGTTCCGTCGTAAGTCGGCACCTTAAGTTTTCCGGGATCGGGCAGTTTGACCTCAGTGATGCGAGCCGTGAAGGGCGTTTTCCGACACTCGTACAGTAGCCGATCGATTTCGGGTGGGGCGCTGGTAGAGTGATGAATCTGAGATTTCACCACTTTTACCGCTGCGGCCGTATTAGTGATGTATTCGCGGAGATCGCGAATCTCGGTCAGATTGCCAGCAGTTATCCGACCTTGTCGGCGCTTGCTGCGAGTAACCGGAGATCGCTCCTCGGCAGTTTTTGCGTATCGCGCAAAGTCGAGTTCCTCCTCGTCTCCAGTAATAGAACGTTCGGGAGAAGACTCCGGTAGAGGACTTCAAGTTTTCCTTCTCCTAGGATGGACGTCAGCGTCTTCGTCCGATGAATCGGCCTGGTCGCTTGTCTCCAGCTTAACCCTTTTGATGTCGTCGCCCTCGGTCTCCTGTTCGAAAGTAGGAGGTTTGTCCGATTCATTTAGCGTCGCGTCAGGTTTATCTTTTCCGGAGTCCTTCTCCGGTAAGTTACCCTGCTCGGTTCTAGGACGTTCCGTAGGAGCGCGGAAATCGAGCCTCCTTCCGCGGATCTTAGTAGTCCCGGGGGGCGAATTGCTCGGGTTTTTGCGGTTAGGGTTTCCACCCGTTTCTCGAGCGAATCAATGAGCTTTTCCTGCTCTTCCGAATTTTTGTTAAACTCGGAAAGCATCTTTTCGATGGTCTCGGCGTTAGCGTTTGTAGCGTTGGCCGCAGACGCATCTTGTGGTGGTGGTGTTTCAACGTTGTCGCGTTCGTTGCGAGTTTGGTTGTCACCAGTCATCGTTTCTTCGTTGGACATGTTGCGGCTTCGGTGTAAGATAGATCCGACCCCCCCCCTCCTTGTAGTGCCAAACTGTGGGAACTGAAATCCACCTACTGTCAATAAATCGTAAATAAGGAAACTTCGGGTAAACCCTAAGTTTCCAGAGGAACCGGCTATCTGCAGAGCCGCACAACGATAATTGAGAAAACGATTAGCTTTTAAAATTAAACAGAGAATGAATAAGATCGAGAGAAAAAAGGTTCTTATTCCGAATCTGTGTAAGAACTGTTACAACGAGAGTAGCCGAAACTCTAAAAGTCTAAGAACGAAAACCCTAGTTGAGACGCAGCTCGCTAACAAAAAACGGAAATATTCCTAAATGCTAATTTTTGGTGGTGAAAGCTCTCAAAATCGTGTCCCAGCTTCTTCCCTATGCCTCTTGCTTATATACTCCCTCTTAGGTGGTTTTCGTCTTTCCATTTCGCCGGAAATCGAGTTTATCGGGAATTTTCCATTTCTCTTGATCCTTCCTTTTCTCCCGCGGAAATCTTCTATTTATCTTCAAACTTGCCTTTTGTCTTCAAACTTGACATTTATCTTCCTTCTGTGAGTAAACCATCAAAACGTTATCGTGTCTTCGGGTTTGATTTCGTTAATATCGCGAGATGGGTTTTTATCGTATTTTAGGACCTTTTGGACCGTTTTACGATAAAATCCGTTTTACGACTTTATACGAGATCTGATCCGATCCCGTTTTTTACGATTTTCTTGACTTTTTTAATAAAAACACGTTTTTTATTTTAACAAAAAATATCGAATAAATCGTATAGTTTAGGCAATGTTTGGTATTTCGTTTAACCGTTCCCGTTTTATACGATTTCCTCTAGCGTTTTCCGAGAAAATAAAGTTTTACGGTTTTTATCGTAAAACTCGAACGATAGGTCGGATCGAGACGAAACGGAAGACATTTTGAACATGGTCCGGAGCACAACCGTGTCGAACGTCGTAAGCACTGAATCGAGAATACGGGAGATCGAGGCTCGGGATGGTTGATTCGACGTACGGCGAACCGGGCCGGACCGGTCCGACTGGCTGGTCGATGAACCGTCCGGGAAGCTTCTAGTTCGCCCAACGGCGTACTAGGCCATGACCGGCTTAGTTCGCTGTTGGGCGAACTAGCCGGGACGATGCTAGTTCGCGTTGTTCGGCGGTTTTTGTTTTTTGCGTTTTTGTAAAACGATCCTTCGAGTTTTATAAAACGATTCTTCGAGTTTTATAAAACGATTTTTCGAATTTTATAAAATGATTCTAGAGTTTTATAAAACGATCCTCGTGTTTTATAAAACGATTCTTTGAGTTTTATAAAATGATTGTTTGAGTTTTATAAAATGGTTCTCTAGTTTTATAAAACGATTCTTTTAGTTTTATAAAACGATTCTCTAGTTTTATAAAACGATTCTCGAGTTTTAAAAAACGATTCTTTGAGCTTTATAAAACGATTCTTCGAGTTTTATAAAATGATTCTCGATTTTTATAAAACGATCCTCGAGTTTTATAAAACGATTCTTCGAGTTTTATAAAACGATTCTCGAGTTTTATAAAACGATTCTTTGAGTTTTATAAAACGATTCTTCGAGTTTTATAAAACGATTTCTTTTATATTTCTACGGGGAGTTTTGGTCATTGATTCCGTCGTACCGCTTTTGACCCCAACATCGTTCGAGTTTCTTTTCAGACAAGTTAGGAGCTCGGCTTTTAAAGTCTCGCTCTGGTTCGCACCGATTTCAACGCAGCGTTTTAGGACGGCTTCATCGATGCATACTGAGATGACAGGTTCGCAGGCAGGCTCACGTTTACCTTCCAATGCCTCGGCTGCTCGCAACTGCCAGAAGATTTCCGTTTTAGATTGTTCTGGGGCATCGCCGAGGGCAGACGATTTTTTTTCTTTTTGGAAGAAGCGTCAGCTGGCAGATTTTTCTGTTTTAAATCCGCCGCATAGCAAACCTGCGAGGTTCTCCGACTTCCCCAGATGGTCTCGATTCCGCGCACAGTTGGAAACGTATGACACATATAGTACGTCGACGGTACCGCTTGCATCGAATTAAACAACGGTGTCCCTACGATTGCGTTGTAGGACATCGGTCGATCGACAACTACGAATTTGACAATTTTTTCTACGCTTCCGGCTCGGACCGTAAGGTTGATCATGCCGAGAGTCATGGTGACTTCTCCCGAAATTCCTACTACCGGGCTTGCGTTTTCCGCAATTTCGTACGGATCGATTTCCAGTCTCTCGAGAGTGTTTTTGAAGATGATATTAGCTGAGCTTCCGGTATCGACTAATATCCTTGAGACATCCATATTCTGGATCGTCAGCTCGATGACAAGAAGATCGTTGAGAGGTTTGATCGAATCGTTCGTTGATAGGTTTGATCGAATCGATCGTTGCTCTTTCCTCGAACGAGATGACGTCAACGTTTAAGTTAGGCATATCTCTTCTCGTTCGGTCTAGCGGTTATTGTGTAAGAGAATCCGACCCCCCCCCCCTCCTTCTAGCGCCAAACTGTTAGAACCGAAATTGGCACTGTCAATTTTCCGTCAAATATGGAAACTTAGGGAAAACCCTAATTCTCCTGAGGTCCTGGATCTCTTCGGAAACCACTAAACGAATGTTGGGGTCAAAATCGGTACGAGGGAATTAATAGCCAAAACTCTCCGCAAGAATCTAAAAAGAATAGTTTTATAAATCTCGAGAATCGTTTTATAAAACTAAAGAAATCGATTTATAAAGTTTGAGAAATCGTTTTATAAAACTCGAGAATCTTTTTATAAAACTCGAGAAATCGTTTTATAAAACTCGAGAAATCGTTTTATAAAGCTCGAGAAATCATTTTATAAAACTCGAGAATCGTTTTATAAAACTCGAGAAATCGTTTTATAAAACTCGAGAAATCGTTTTATAAAACTCGAGAAATCGTTTTATAAAACTCGAGAAATCGTTTTATAAAGCTCGAGAAATCGTTTTATAAAACTCGAGAATCGTTTTATAAAACTCGAGAAATCGTTTTATAAAACTCGAGAAATCGTTTTATAAAACTCGAGAAATCGTTTTATAAAACTCGAGAAATCGTTTTATAAAACTCGAGAGATCGTTTTATAAAACTCGAGAAATCGTTTTATAAAACTCGAGAGATCGTTTTATAAAACTCGAGAAATCGTTTTATAAAACTCGAGAAACCGTTTTATAAAACTTGAGAGACCGTTTTATAAAACTCGAGAAATTGTTTTATAAAACTCGAGAAATCGTTTTATAAAACACGAAAATCAATTTATAAAACTCGAGAAATCGTTTTATAAAACTCGAGAATCGTTTTACAAAACCGCAAAAAACCGAAAAAAGCCGTGAAATGCGAACTAGTCGCAACTAGTTCGCCCATCGGCGAACTAAGCCGGACCCGGCTTAGTTCGCCGATGGCGAACTAAGAAGCACTCTCTAGTTCGCCCATCGGCGAACTAAGCTAGTTCGCCGATGGGCAAACTAGAGACGTCCCGGACACTCCGCGTCTCGATTTCCCGCATTCCCGATTCAAAACTTACGTCTTTCGACAAGGTCGCGTTCTAAACCACGGCCAAAATATCTCCCGTTCCATCTCGATCCGACTTACCGTTCGAGTTTTACGATAAAAACCGTAAAACTTCGTTTTCTCGGAAAGAACTCGAGGAAATCGTATAAAACGGCAACGGTTNTCCCGGACACTCCGCGTCTCGATTTCCCGCATTCCCGATTCAAAACTTACGTCTTTCGACAAGGTCGCGTTCTAAACCACGGCCAAAATATCTCCCGTTCCATCTCGATCCGACTTACCGTTCGAGTTTTACGATAAAAACCGTAAAACTTCGTTTTCTCGGAAAGAACTCGAGGAAATCGTATAAAACGGCAACGGTTGAACGAAACACCGAACATTGCCTAAACTATACGATTTATTCGAGATTTCTCGTCGAAATCATAAAAAACGCGCTTTTAATAAAAGACGCCGAGTAAGTCGTAAAAACGTGTTTTTAATAAAAAGTCGAGTAAATCGTAAAATCTTGCGATTAACTCGAGAAATTTATTAAAAACGACGTCAGATCAGGAAACGATCCCGTAAAAGTCGGAAAACGGTTTTAATCGCAAAACGGCCCGGAAGGACCTAAAACGCGATAAAAACCCATCTCACAATTTCAACGGAATCTAACCCGCAGATTTGATAACGTTTTGACGGTTTACTCGCAGAAGGAAAATAAAAGTCAAGTTTAAAGATAAAAGGAAGGTTTGAAGAGAAATAGAAGATTTCCGCAGAAGAAAGGAAAGATCGAGAAGAATGGAAATTTCCCGATTTAGTCAAATCTGGGAGAAAAGGAAAGATCGGATAGCCAAGGCGAGGAGTATATAAAGAGGATGTCTAGGGCAGAAGCACACACACGAAATTCAGAGCTCTCACCACCAAAACTAGCATCTAGGAATCTTTCCGTTTTTCTGTTAGCGAGCTGCGTCTCAATTAGGGTTTTCTAGTTCTTACGTTTTCGGCTACTCTCTTTGTACCAGTTCAACGAAGATTCGGAATAAGAACCTTCTTGATTTCAACCTCGCTTATTTTCGTTTTAATTCTAAGTGTTTTCGTCATCTTAATCTTTGTTGTGCGGTTCTCGCAGATAGCCGGTTCCTCTGGAAACTTGGGGTTTTCCCGAAGTTTCCTTATTTACGATTTATTTGACAGTAGGGTAAAATCGACTCCCACAACGAAAAAGATGAACAGAATATAGATAAAGAATTTTCGTAAGAGCCATTATTGATAAAGTGATTGAATGTTGTTACAAAGAGAATCGTGGAACTTAGACGACAAAACGTTCTAGGATCCGACTAGCTAGTCTAGCCACCTAAGTCCTAAATTCGCCTAATCTAACAGCCATTTCTCTAGGTCTAGAATTCATCCTCTGCCCTTCTCCCCAATCTTCTGCTTATATACTCCCTCCTTAGGCGGTTTAGTCCTACCTTTTTCGCCCAGATTCGAGTCTATCGGAAATCTTCCATTTATCTCGATCTTTCCCTTTTTCTTTGGAAAACTCCTATTTATCTTCAAGCTTGACATTTATCTTCAATCTTGGCATTAATCTTCTTTCTGCAAGTAAATAGAGAAACCGTCATCGTATCTTTGGGCTGGACTGCGTTTAAAGTCGCGAGTGGCCTTTTATCGCATTTTAGGACTTTCCGAGCCTGTTTTTGCGACTTAACCGTTTTGCGATTACGAACGAGATCGTTCTTTAATACAACGTTTTTTTTATAAAACATCACGATTTAATTGTATAGGTTAGCAACATCCACTGTTTCTTCTAACCGTTTCCGTTTTATACGATTTACTCGAGTTCTTTCGAGAGTACAAGACTTTACGGTTTTTATCGTAAAACTTTATTGATAAGACGGATCGAGACGAAACAAGAAACGTTCCGATCACGGTTCAGAGCACGATTGGAGTTGAAGGACGTATGCTTCCTGTAAGGAGTGCGGGGAGCAGCGTTCGGACTGGTCAGCTCGACATACGGCGAGCTGTTGGAAGACGATCAGCTCGCCCTACGGCGAGCTGATTTGAGTGAACCAGCTCACCGTACGGCGAGCTGGTCCGGGACTACCCAGCTCGCCGTACGGCAAGCTGGTTCGATCAAACCTGCTCGTGATTACGTCGGGTTGGATGTTTCGGTTTTTTTATCAGAGATCCTTTCACGAAATTTTGATAAGAAATAATCGTAGACGTTGATTTCGAGATTACCGTTTTTGACACCAATAGGGCAGAGGAAGAAGCCTTAGGATCGTCAGAAGGCACAGGGGGGGAACCTCTTTCGGAGCTCCCATCTCCTTGATAGTCGGTTCGCCTTCAAAAGAACGAGCAAGTAGTCCTTGTCGTGCAGCCTCTGCAATCTTCACCTTCTTGTGGCACTCGAGCTCCTCCACTGGCCTACACTTGTTAGTCTGCTCACTAAGCCACTCCCTCATCAGCTCCCAGCGAGCAACGATTGTAGCTCCTGCACCGCTATAACCCTCTTGTCTTCGAAGTTCTCCTTCTCAGACTTCAATCCGCATAACTCCTTCTTCAGATCCTCCAACTCGTCCCTGAGAGCAACTTTCTACGCGATGGCCAAAGTTCCAGCATCCTCTTGCTTCTTCAGATTGAGCTGCAAAGACCTGATCTCTTTCCTCTGGGCCAGAACTCGGTTCTCCTCGTTACAAATCTTGGACAGCAAGGCCTCCATCTTCTCTTGGCCGAAGATCCGCTCATTTATCATGTACCCAAGGTGAGACAAGTGAGATGGGGCCTGCAGAGAAAGCACCATCAGATAAGAACCAGTGTGCAGAGCACTGCAAGCAATAAGATAAAGGGGAAATCACGCACCTCAAGAAGATCGTGCTGCAGAGACTGAACGGACTTAGAGAGATCCCCCGCGGGGAGGTAGCATGGAATCGCAGGGAATACCTTCGCACTGAGATCAGATAGAGCCGTGACTAACCCATCTGGAGCAGCACGAGAGACCCCCGGTGTGGTCCCTGCAGCTTTGGCCTTTTTTTTAGAAGCAGCAGGAGTCGCACTAGCCGTAGATTTGCGCTTACTGGATCTGAGGAACTGGACCTCGTTGTCTTCCTGAGCTGTGACTGCAGCATTGGACGCCGGTTTCTTGGCAGAGAGCTTCTCCATCGCCTTGTTGAAGGCCTGCAGTGCCTCTTCTTCTGTAGACTGCGACATATTACCTGAGAAAACAAAACCCAATTTGATCAAGACATACTTCACCATAATTAGCAAGAAACAGAGAGATTCACAGGACCTACCCCAGATACTGCAACGCTCTAGAACCTCCTTGCTCAAGAGAAAATTGACTTTGCGACGCTCCTCGGGAAGCTTCAGAACTTAATCAACCGTTTCTTTCCCTTCGCCTACCAAAGAATGAGACACGTCTGCAAAAAAGAGAGGGAATTAGTATAACATCAACAGACTGCAAGAGGACCACAGCTACCTACCGACTGTATTCCAGATGGAAGAAAAGCCAGAGACACTCACAAACGCAAACTATTCAGCCCAAGACCCGCTAAAGCCAAAGACACTCGTAAACACAAACTTTTCAGCCCAAGACCCGCTAAAGCCAGAGACACTCATAAATGCAAACTTGGAGATCTCTCAAACGAGGGGTCTCCGGAGTCAGGGATTAAAATAGTACCTTCCTTTGCTGCTTTGTACGGGAGTGACAAAATAAGAATACAAGACCTCTCTCACCCCTAGGGTTATACCCTCAAGCTCACCTAAGTTCTGGATCGCTATCAGAAGTCTCCAGACCGGAAGAGTAAACTGACGCGGGGAAATATCACGAAACTCTGACACCTTAGCCACCAGAGAAAGAACTCGACCCCTGAACCCCGATTCGAAGTAAGCTTCCTAGACCGGGATCTTGTCAACCCCGTAATCCAAAACCCTCTTGGAAGAGCTTGGAGCACGTATAACAACTTCTCCGGGGAGGTCGTACTTCCTCCTCCACTCATCGATCTCTTTCATCCCTATCTTCAAGGGGGGACCGATCGATAAGGATCCCTCAGCCTTAGCGCTAACCTCCCTCACTACATATGTGGAATCGGATCTATGGCTCTCTACCGACGAGTTGACAGAAGGCGAAGGGGATCCTATCGGATCTAGGGTTTCGACCCCTTTCTTAGACCTAACTCTACTCCCCACCGAAGGCATGCCTAAGAAACAGCTAGAAGGCCCCAACGTTTCTGCTAAACGGAAAGAAAGAAGGGAAAAGATGGCTAGCTGTTCCGAGAGTGAAGCAATCGTTGGAAAGGGGGGAATCGCCAAAAGGATCTCCAAAAGAGAAGAAGAAAAGAGATAGGAAGATAGAGAGGTGTGAGAGAGTGTGAAGTAGTAAACCTTAGATGATGGTTCTTACGCGCCTCGGAGACATCGCCACGCGCTAAAACAACCGCCAAAAATCAAATTGATCATGGGCCGACTCTAAAGCCCATATTTTCTTTCCTAAAATTCAGCCCGAAGGCCCGACAAGTCACCTCCTTTGAATCTATGGCCCAATCCTTTCTGCTCCGGATTACAAGGCCTTGAAGTAAGAAGAAAACAGGCACCTTTCCGACCAAAAGCCATGCGCCAGATTACAACTCTAAGTAACCAGTTCCAAGAGGCTCAGGCCCTGAATATATCTACTGAACACCATTTTACCAAGGGGAAAACGACTCACTTTAGGTCCCCAGCACGGCCACGACCTAATAAGGACCTGGAAGATAGTGTGCTTAGAGCGATGCCTTACTCAAGGGGAATCTGCTGAGATAAAGCGACTACGATCAACCTAGACACACTTTATCCCTTGATTCCAGTGATCATATCAAGGAATAGGGGCAAACTGTTACGATAAAATATCCAGGCACCAGATTTCTCCAGCTTCCAGGCTGGGTACCGTCCTCTAAACCCCTGCATCCAGGTTCCCAGGTCCCCAGACCTGCTCTAAAACCAACCCCTGAGTAAAATGGAAGTTCTCCAATTAAGGGAATTCTTCATATTCGCCAATATGGAAGAGTTTAACCTAATGCAGATGACATCTACACCTATAAAAGGGGAACCCAAATCCTAGAATAAGGGATCGACACTTTAGAGATTGAGAGACTAGATCTAGGCGGCTAGAATAAGGGTTCTTACACCCAAACATTGTAGTCTCCTTCGATTATTCAATAATACGTCTCCTTCTCTATTTGTTTCTCTTTGTTTTCTCTCTGTTCATACAAACCTCCTAGTGTTCTGTAATACTAAAACGACCCTACACAAAAATACCATAAGATCGATATCTTGCTCTAGGGTTTTAGTTCCCTTTATATAGTCGTCGCTAGGTCGGTTTGAGTAGATGGAAGTCTTCCATATTTGGAAATATGGAAGGTTCTCCTTATCAGAAGTTTTCCATTTTCTTGATCGGGGAGCGGTTCCAAAGACCGATTTCGGGGTTCCTCTCAGCGGGGAACTAGAGCGTTCCTTTATCGCAGACCCGGAGGTCTGAACCCTGCCTGGAGGCTGAAGAAATTTGATAAATGGGTATTTTTCCCCAACATCAGTCATGCTTGGAATAGCGCAACTCAAGCACCAGACTTTTAGCTACTTGCCACGTCTTGTCAAGTAGGAAAGAACTGCTCCCAGGGTTTTGTGCACCATCTGCTCTCTCAATCATGGTACTGATTACAATACTCTGCAGTTATACGTCATGCCCCCTGCATTTTTACTAGCTCGTAGCGTTTCTAATGCAGGGTTTTGTGCACTAATACGTGTGGTCCCTACATATGTTTTTAGCTCGGAGCCTCTACGCAGGGACTGAGGTGTTTTTGACAGTGTACTGGGGTAGCACAGGCCAGCTCCTATATGCCATACACCAAATGTTTTATATGTGAGTCGTGTCATGGAGATATATGGTTCGCCAGGATCGGGGGGTCCCTTCGGACCTGATCCAGCTAGTTTCCCCTTTTGCATTATTTTCGTGGATGTCCCACTTAGTACAACTATGTATGTTCACTCCATGTACAAACTCAGAGTTTGGATACAGTACTTTGCGTTTGTACTTATGCCTCCTGCGTTGGTGCAGGGATTGGCATGTTTCGTACGATGCTCCCTGCGTAAGAGTAAGCGTGTAAGCTCATGTTATGCAATATGTTCCCTGCCGGAGGCAGAGATGGATACAGGGGACGGAGCTGGAGCTTCTCTCAGCGGGAGCTTGGAGGTCGGTTTCATGCCCGAGGCTTGGCCGATCTTTATACAAGAGTATTCACTCCCACTTTATAATCCCTTATCTTTGGATTTCATGGGTGGAGACGGGAGATAACCTGTGCACTTGAGTTAACCGGGGTTGCTCCTTCTCAGCAGACTTTCCTTGAACAGGACATCGCTTGAACCTGGAGGAGAGTTGTTTGTCTATAGGTAGATGTTGGTGTCGAAAACCGTACTCTCAAAATTAACGTCTGCGATAGCTTCTGTAAAAGGGAGAGCATTACTTTCCGCAAAAGTGATTTTACAAGACTCGAGAATCGTTTTATAAAACTCGAGAATCGTTTTATAAAACTCGAAGAATCGTTTTATAAAACTCGAGAATCGTTTTATAAAACTCGAGAATCGTTTTATAAAACTCGAGAATCGTTTTATAAGACTCGAGAATCGTTTTATAAAACTCGAGAATCGTTTTATAAGACTCGAGAATCGTTTTATAAAACTCGAGAATCGTTTTATAAAACTCGAAGAATCGTTTTATAAAACTCGAAGAATCGTTTTATAAAAGTCGAAGAATCGTTTTATAAAATTCGAGAATCATTTTATAAAACTCGAAGAATCGTTTTACGAAACCGCAAAAAACCGAAACAGCCGTAAAACGCGAACTAGTCACGACTAGTTCGCCCATGGGCGAACTAAGCCGGCCCGGCTTAGTTCGCCGATGGGCAAACTAGGGACACTCCACTAGTTCGCCCATCGGCTAACTAAGCCGGCCCGGCTTAGTTCGCCGATGGGCGAACTAAGGACACTCCACTAGTTTGCCCATCGGCAAACTAAGCCGGCCCGGCTTAGTTCGCCGATGGGCGAACTAGGGACACTCCACTAGTTCGCCCATCGGCGAACTAGAAGTCCCTCCACTAGTTCGCCCATCGGCGAACTAAGCCGGCTCGGCTTAGTTCGCCGATGGGCGAACTAAGAACTTCTCGGATATCCCACGCCTCGATCTCCCGCATCCCCGATTCAAAACTTACGTCTTTCGACACGATCGCAGTCTAAACTACGGCTAAAACATCTCCCGTTCCATCTCGATCCGACTTACCGTTCGAGTTTTACGATAAAAACCGTAAAACTTCGCTTTCTCGAAAAGAACTTGAGGAAATCGTATAAAAAGGCAACGGTTAAACGAAGCACCGAACATTGCCTAAACTATACGATTTATTCGAGATTTCTCGTTAAAATCATAAAAACGCGTTTTTTAATAAAAACGTCGAGTAAGTCGTAAAAAACATGTTTTTAATAAAAAAACGCCGAGTGTCGTAAAAAACGTGTTTTTAATAAAAAGCCGAGTAAACCGTAAAACCTTGCGATTAACTCGAGTAATTTATTAAAAACGACGTCAGATCAGGAAACGATCCCGTAAAAAGTCGGAAAACGGTTTTTATCGCAAAACGGCCCGGAAGGACCTAAAACGCGATAAAAATCCATCTCGCGATTTCAATGGAATCTAACCCGCAGATTTGATAACGTTTTGACGGTTTATTCGCAGAAGGAAAATAAAGGCAAGTTTGAAGATAAATAGAAGATTTCCGCGGAAGAAAGGGAAGGATCGAGAAAAATGGAAGATTTCCGAAATACTCAAATCCGGCAAAATGGAAAGATCGAACCGTCAAGGCAAGGAGTATATAAACCAGAGGCGTAGGGCAGAAGAGGAGGACGAAAATTAGACCTAAGAAGACGGCTGTTAGCTTAGGAGTTTAGGACTTAGCGTTTAGACTAGCAATTCAGATCCTTAGAACGTTTCGACGTCTAAGTTCTTCAATTCTTCTTGTAACAGTTGTCGATTCTAATTCAATAAAAGCTTTCGCACAAGTTCTTAATCTCTATTCTCTATTGTTCATCCAAATTCTTTTAAATTCGTTTGTTTTAGTGATTTTTGCAGAGATCCAGGACCTCGGGAAAATTAGGGTTTCACCCTAAGTTTCCATATTTGACGGAAAATCGACAGTGTGGATTTCGGTTCCCACAGTTTGGCGCTAGAAGGAGGGGGGGTCGGATTCTCTTACACAATAATCGCTAAAACGAACGAGACATAACATGCCTAATCTGAACGGCGACGTCATCTCGTTCGAGAAAAGAGCAACGATCGATTCGGTCAAACCTCTCAACGATCTTCTCGTTATTGAGCTGACGATCCGGAATATGGATGTCGCGAGAATATTAGTCGATACCGGAAGCGCGGCTGATATCATCTTCAAAAATACTCTCGAGAGAATGAAAATCGCTCTGTCTGAAATCGCGGAAAACGTAAGCCCGCTAGTAGGACTCTTGAGAGAAATCACTATGACCCTCGGAACGATCAACTTGGCAGTTCGCGCCGGGAGCATAGTGAAAAACGTCGAGTTTGAAGTCGTCGATCGACCTATGTCCTATAACGCAATCGTAGGGACACCGTGGTTAAATTCGATGCAAGCGATTCCGTCGACGTACCATATGTGTCTCAAGTTCCCGACTCCGAACGGGATCGTGACTATATGGGGAAATCGACGAACCTCGCAGGTTCGCTACGCTGCGGATTTAAAACGAAAAAATCTGCCGGTCGATATCTCTTCCAAAAAGAAAAAGAAGTCGACGTCCCTCGACAACGCCCCAGAGCAGGATAAAACGGAACTTTTCTGGCAGTTGCGAGCGGCCGAGGCTTTGGAAGGTAAGCGCGTGCCAACCTGCGAAGCCGTCATCTCGGTATGCATCGACGAGAATTTTCCAGAACGCTGTGTTGAAATCGGTGCAAACCTGAGCGAAACCTTAAAAGTCGAACTCCTGACATGTCTAAAACAAAACTCGAACACGTTCGCTTGGACTGCGGAAGATATGCCAGGGATCGACATAAACATCACATGTCATGAACTCAACGTTGACCCGGCATCCAAACCCGTTAAACAAAAAAGACGAAAACTGGGGCCGGAATGCGCCGAAGCGGTCAACAGCGAAGTCGACAGACTCCTCAAAGTAGGATCGATCACAGAAGTTCGATATCCTGACTGGCTCGCCAATCCCGTTGTCGTAAAGAAAAAGAACGGAAAATGGCGAGTCTGCGTCGATTTCACCGATCTCAATAAAGCGTGTCCGAAAGATAGTTATCTGCTGCCGCACATTGATCGCTTAGTCGAGGCAACCGTGGGAAACAAACTCTTATCTTTCATGGACGCCTTCTCGTGATACAATCAGATCATGATGAATCCCGACGATCGGGAGAAAACCGCATTCATAGCCGATCGTGGAACCTACTGCTATAAAGTAATGCCTTTCGGTCTGAAGAATGCTGGCGCGACTTACCAGCGACTCGTCAACCGAATATTCTCCGAACAACTCGGAAAAACGATGGAAGTGTACATCGACGATATACTCGTGAAATCGCTCAAAGAGCAAGACCACGTCATACACCTCCAGGAATGTTTCGAGAGGCTCAACCTTCATAACATGAAGTTGAACCCGGAAAAGTGTCGGTTTGCCGTTGCGTCTGGAGAATTTCTAGGGTACCTCGTCACTTACCGCGGAATCGAGGCTAACCCGAAACAAATCACGGCGCTAATAGAGATGGTATCTCCCAGGACGAAACGCGAAGTACAAAGACTGACCGGCAGGGTCGCAGCACTTAACCGTTTTATCTCGCGGTCAACGGACAAATGTCTACCTTTCTACGAGACATTAAAGGGAAACAAAAAGTTCGAATGGTCATAGGAATGCGAGAAGGCTTTCCAACAGCTGAAACATTACCTAGCTACCCCGCCAGTACTCGCGAAATCCGTAGAAGGAGAACCATTATTCCTCTATATCGCAGTATCAACGACCGCCGTAAGTGGCGTCCTTATCCGGGAAGAACGCGGCGAACAAAAGCCGATCTTCTACGTAAGTAAGACACTACTGGATGCGGAGACGCGATATCCGACGATGGAGAAATTGGCTTTGGCCGTGGTCATGTCCGCAAGGAAACTTAGACCGTATTTCCAATCTCACACCATCGTCGTTCCCACTTCATTCCCTCTCCGCACCATTTTGCACAGTCCCAGCCAATCGGGAAGGTTGGCAAAATGGGCGATCGAGCTGAACGAGTACGATATTGAATATCGCTCAAAGACTTGCGCGAAATCACAAGTGCTCGCAGACTTCATAGTGGAACTCCCGACGGGTGGGAAGTGCGTCCAACCAAGAGCCGAACTCGACCTGGATCTTATACGTTGACGGATCCTCGTCCAAACAAGGTTCTGGGATTGGCATCCGACTTGCATCCCCGACGGGAGAAGTATTGGAACAGTCATTCCGATTGATTTTCCACGCTTCAAACAACGAAGCCTAGTATGAGGCCTTGGTCGCAGGACTACGATTAGCTCATGGACTGAAGATTCGTAACCTTCACGCGTACTGCGACTCCCAACTAGTGGCTAGCCAATTTAGCGGGGAATACGAAGCAAGGGACGAAAGAATGGAAGCGTATCTGATCTTGGTAAAAACTCTAACTCAGAAGTTCGATCAATTTGCTTTGACTAGAATTCCTCAAGCAGAGAACGCCCAGGCAGACGCCTTGGCCGCCCTAGCATCCAGCTCGGATCCTGGTATGAGCAGGGTAATTCCCGTTGAATTTATCGAACACCCTAGCATCGGACCGCCCATAGTCATAAATCTGATCAACGAACCAGAAGACGATGTGGAGGAAGGCCACCCGGTCGAAGATCAGTCCGATTACGGATTCAATCGTCCGTGGATGGAAACAATCCTCGAATACATAACCAACGGAGAACTTCCGTCAGAAAAATGGGCGGCCCGAAAAATAAAAACCCAGGCCGCACGGTACGTCGTAATGGAAGGAGAACTTTACAAATGGAGGTTCTCCGGACCACTGATGACTTGCGTGCAAGGGGAGAAAGCGCGGCGGGTTATGCAGGAAGTGCATTCCGGATCTTGCGGAAACCATTCTGGCGGGAGATCCCTCGCAATAAAAATCAAGCGCCACGGATATTTCTGGCCAACGATGGTAAAAGATAGCGAGGATTTTTCGCGAAAATGCGAGAAATGTCAGCGACACGCTCCGACTATTCACCAACCCGCCGAGGTCCTTTCATTTATCTTGGCACCATACCCGTTCATGCGGTGGTCAATGGATATAGTCGGGCCAATGCACGTGTCAAAACAAAAACACTTCCTTTTGGTCCTGACCGCTTTCTTCTCTAAATGGGTCGAAGCCGACTCCTACGCAAGCATCAAAGACGCTCAGGTAGAAAGTTTCGTATGGAGGAACATAGTCTGTAGACATGGAGTACCATCATCAGTCATGCTTGGAATAGCACAACTCAAGCACCAGACTTTTAGCTACTTGCCACGTCTTGTCAAGTAGGAAAGAACTGCTCCCAGGGTTTTGTGCACCATCTGCTCTCTGAATCATGGTACTGATTACAATACTCTGCAGTTATACGTCATGCCCCCTGCATTTTTTCTAGCTCGTAACGTTTCTAATGCAGGGTTTTGTGCACTAATACGTGTGGTCCCTACATATGTTTTTAGCTCGAAGCCTCTACGCAGGGACTGAGGTGTTTTTGACAGTGTACTGGGGTAGCGCAGGCCAGCTCCTATATGCCATACACCAAATGTTTTATATGTGAGTCGTGTCATGGAGATATATGGTTCGCCAGGATCGGGAGGTCCCTTCGGACCTGATCCAGCTAGTTTCCCCTTTTTGCATTATTTTCGTGGATGTCCCACTTAGTACAACTATGTATGTTCACTCCATGTACAAACTCAGAGTTTGGATACAGTACTTTGCGTTTGTACTTATGCCTCCTGCGTTGGTGCAGGGATTGGCATGTTTCGTACGATGCTCCCTGCGTAAGAGTAAGCGTGTAAGCTCATGTTATGCAATATGTTCCCTGCCGGAGGCAGAGATGGATACAGGGGTCGGAGCTGGAGCTTGGAGGTCGGTTTCATGCCCGAGGCTTGGCCGATCTTTATACAAGAGTATTCACTCCCACTTTATAATCCCTTATCTTTCGATTTCATGGGTGGAGTCGGGAGATAACCTGTGCACTTGAGTCAACCGGGGTTGCTCCTTCTCAGCAGACTTTCCTTGAACAGGACATCGCTTGAACCTGGAGGAGAGTTGTTTGTCTAGAGGTAGACCTGAGACTGATGGGTATTCTCAGGTGCTGGACCTATTCAAAGGTGATCTTGCAGTATACGGGGCCCTGCTCTAGTATTTCAGTGGACGACAAGATTTGCTTGCAGGGCTTTCACCATGATGTAGTTCTCTCCTAGTGATGCGTGGTCTGATGGAGGTGAATTTTCTAACGCTTCAGTGAACGTTGACATTCGGCAGCTGGATGCAGGGTCCTTAGACCTGTAGCAGAACCTTGGAGGAGTGGAGATCTTATTTTCGCTCTTCAAAAGATGAAGAATTTCGTTTCTTTGTAGAGCCTTGATGGGACATAGCCTTTTAGCTGGTTGGTCAATTTGGTGTGCAATCTGACCAGAGGAAGGAATCATTGGCGTAATATAGTTGGTACTTGATCTCCTTTATTTTGTTGATGGTTCCCGGCTGGACAAGGAATTTGTTGTAGTAGAATGCTACATTTGTTGGGAAAAAGTATCCAGGCACCTGATTCCTCCAGCCCCCAGGATGGGCACGCCTCTAGACCCCTGCTCCGAAGAGACCCAGGGCCCGGACCCTGCACTCAGGTTCCCCGGGCCCGACCCCTGCTCCAAAGCCGACTCTTGAGTAAAATAGAAGTTTTCCATATAAGGGAACTCTCCCATATTCGCCAATATGGAAAAGTTTAACCTAATGCAAGCCGACATCGGCATCTATATAAGGGGAACCCAAACCCTAGAATAAGGGATCGACACTTAGAGATTGAGAGACTAGATCAAGGCGGCTAAGATTAGGGTTCTTACACCAACATTGTAGCCCCCCCCCCCCCCCCC
>CAKOAT010725154.1:385523-428662 GCA_932364175.1 Eruca vesicaria subsp. sativa | reverse complement strand
TATATATAATATATATAAGAAAAATTTATAAATTTGTAACTAAGAATTATATGATTCTAATTTAAAATAAAGCATTTATTTATTTATCATAATTTTAAATGATTGCATATTATAATTGTGAAATACGATTAAATTTCTCAACAAATATTACCAATTAGTTATTTTTAAATTTAATAAATAATTGGCATACAAGATTGAATATATATATATATATATATGATATATCTCTAATAAAAACAGTGCATACATATGATTTATAGTATTAAAATTAGTATTTACATATATATATTCTCACTATATATTATTATATATTAAAAAGAAAAATAATTTTATATTTTATTTATTTATATATGACATATTGTGTTTTTAAAATTGGAAGCATGATTCCAAAGTGGAATCATAAGCTTCTAACGTGTTTTTATATTTGATATTTTAGAAATGTTTTCGACTCGAGATTCCGCAAGCATTACGGGATCTCGATAGTGGCCCAAGTGGCAGAATGTGAATCCTTACCCGAGATCGGTAGTGGCCTACCTAAGGGAGGCAAAATACGATTTCGATGAGAACGGGCCTCCGGGCCTCAAATGTTCAAAATTCCGAATTTTACATTTTTACATAGAGATCGGTAGCGGCCCACCTAAGGGGAGCAGAATACGATCCCAATAACAACAAGCCTCCGGGCCCAGAATGTTCAAAATTCCGAATTTTACATTCTCACTTGAGATCGGTAGTGGCCTACCTAAGAGAGACAGAATATAATCTCAAAAGAGCGGCCTCAAGGGTTCCCGATGTTCAAAATCCCGAATTTTACATCTCTTATCTACTCGCCTCCGACTCCAGGTCAAGCACCTTAGAATCTACTCAGAAAACCTAAGGGTTCCGAATACTTATCCTTGAAATGCAGGACAGACCCCAGGGTCCCAAGCAACTGACTTGAACTTTTAAAGTCCAATACTTAACGTCAGGGTTAAACCATGAACTCCCGAGTTCCCAATGTTCAAAATCCCTAATTTTACACATCTGGCCCCCGGGCCCAGCCATAGATCTTCGGGCCTAAGAAAATCTTTTGGCCGGAGAATTGAGACCCTGGGCTCAATCAGAATCTCCAGGCCCAGGCGACGAACCTGCCAATACAGAACTATGAGTTCCTGTTTCCACGAAGAAACCTCCTATCTCCATGTATGAGTAAGAGAATGCAGGGCCCAACCAAAGATCTCATGATCCTAGCCGGAACCTTCTCTTCCAAAAATGCAATAAAAAGCCCATCTTGCGATCTTAACAAAATCTAGCCCGAAGATACGATAACGTTTTGACGATTTACCCGCAGAAGGAAGTTAAATGTCAAGTTTGAAGATAAATGTCAAGTTTGAAGATAAATAGAAGATTTCCGCGGGAAAAAAGAAAAGATAAACATAAAAGGAAGATTCTCGATAAACTCAAATCTAGGCGAAATAAAAGGTCTAAACCGCCAAGGAAGGAGTATATAAGCAAGAGGCATAGGGCAGAAGCAGGGGACGAATTTCAGAGCTCTCATCTGAGACTTTTTACAACTTTTCTAGACTTAGAATTTTCCGCACTTAGAAACTTGGGCTTTTTCTCGACAAGTTCGGTTTCTATGACTGGCGCTCAATTACTAGACGAACTCGCCCAGGCAGTTCGATCTCTTGTCCAGCTCTAATAACTGAACTACATTCGACTTGATCCTCGAAAGGGTTACGTAGGCAGCCTTTCATATGGTTCAGTTCGAAATCAATCAAGCTCTCTTTTTCTTATATTTTTCGTCTTTTGTTATCGAGCTGCGACTCGACTAGGTTTAGGGTTTTTATGTTGATAACTCGCTGATGGCCCATGCGGCCAAAGCCTTTGTAAACTCTTGTAATGATCGCAACGCTCTTACGGGAAATCGAAATAAGATCTATTTTCTCTATAAATTTGTTTTATTACGTTTTTCATATTTTCCGCATTTATTTGGTTACTTGTCGTTGGCTTTCGCAGAGATCCGGTTCCTCTGGAAAATTAGGGTTTTCCTAAGTTTCCTTATTTAACGGAAATCGACAGGGGTGAATTTCGGTTCCCACAAACACTTGCTCCAGGTAGGCGGTCATGGAGGACTTTGTTTCTGTGGCCTCTCTAGATGTTTCCTTCTCGGAGTCCGATTCGGAGTCACTGGATATCTTTTAGTGGGTTTGCGTGTCTCCACCTTTTTCTCGTGTTGCCCCAGCCTCGCTTAAGGATTGGCAAGTAGCATCTCCCACGGTGTTAGGTATGTCCAGGCTTGGCATGGGTCAAACTTGCATGCGGAAACGACGTTTCTTGTTGCTTGTCGTATTGAGGGCTTGATTCTTGTCTCGGAGGACGAGGTTTTATGATTCTTGGTGAATAAGCTTCACAGCACTATACTCCAGCTGCTTCGAGTGTTCATCTAGTTTTCTTTCAGGCTTTGGATTTTAGAAGAGAGCTCAAGGTCCTCGGTAGCTTCCTGAGGGTTTCAAAGAAGGCATGAGATTTATAGGCCAGCGAGGACGAGTTCGTATTTTTCATTCCACTGGAAATCCTTGGGATTTTCAAGGCTTCAAAGAAGGCGTGAGATTTATAGGATAACCTGGAGATGAATCTTCTCATCGCGGCCATCCTACCTGTCAACCTTTTGACTTCCTTTACGCTTTGTGGGAAAGGTATCGCTTGGATAGCTCGTATTTTCTCTGGGTTTTCCACGATTCCCCTGTAGGTGACAATGTAACCTAAGAACTTGCCGAATCTGACTCTAAATGAGCACTTTGCAGGGTTGAGTTTCATGTTATATTTCCTCAGGGTGGTGAAGGCCTGTTGTAGGTGGGAGATATGGTCTTCCGCCTCGAGGGACTTAACCAGCATGTCGTCGAAGCAGTCGTATTTTGGACGCAAGAAGTCGATTAGTGTTTGTCTCAATCCTTCAGGGAGTTTTGACCCTATTTGCAGGCTCCGGGCCGGGTTCCCTTCCACCAGGGGTAATTCGTCCATTTCTTCCACTTCCGGCTCCTCTGTATGTGGGGCTGGAAGTTTCTTCTGTAATTTCTATAAAGCCTGGGTTTTCCCCTTCAGGGTGATCTGATAGCAGGCCCTAGAGTTCTCCTCATACCATTTGATCGTTTTGATGCCCCAGGGAGTCGGAAACTTAATGGATTGATGGAGGGTAGAGGGTACGGACCCCATATCATGAATCCAGGGCCTTCCTAGTATCATGTTGTAGGAAGACATGCAAGCGACAACCAGAAACTTGGTTGCTTGGTTTATCCCTTCCGCATATACTGGGAGGACAACTTCTCCAAGGGTATTCTTCACCTCTCCACTGAAACCTATGAGTGGGGTGACCTTCCTTGTTAATGCTTTCTCTTCCAACCCCAGATCGACGTAGGAAGATTGGAAGATGATATTACCGGAGCTACCATTGTCTATCAGAATGCGTCTCACTAAGCAATTCGCCACAATGAGCGATATGACTAGGGCATTGTGATGGGGAGCCAAGACCCTCTCCAGTTCTTTAGAGGTGAAGCTGATCTCGTCCGTACTGTAGATCCTAAAATCGACACTCAGTATTTTGTAGAGATCGAGAGTTCAGTCAGGGGAAGACAAAGGATGTGGGCAACGATGCTCCTAAACACAATGGTATAATCGGACTTCGGTTGACAAAAATGGACTTTTATTGAATGTAGAATTCGTTTACAAGGTGATGAACAAGATCGGAAATAACAACAAAGAGTACAAGAAAGCGAACTAGAAATCTAGTGAATGAGGTAGATGTGATTAGTAAATTTCTCTGTTTTTTCTCGTGTCCTTAAATGTCGTTTTAGCTCTCTTTTTATAGTCCCTTTGTACTCTAACCATCTCCGCGAGCTCCGGAATCTCGTCTTCGACCTCGCAAGTCCGGCTCGATGTCGAGTTAGTGATTACTCTAGATGGGCTTGGGCCTATTCAGGTAGATGCCGAAATTGGGTCCAACATTTGTCCCCCAATCTTATTCTTTTCAAAAGATTAAGATGGCTTGATCGGACTCAATCAGTAAAGGACGGTTTAGCTCCCGCGGCGCAGAGATTTGACACGTGTCTGCTCCATGTCGATGGACGGTGTGTGTCCTAACGGATACATGTGTCGTTTTTCGATGAAAAAAACTAATCGTTATCTCTTCCTTTAATGATAAAGTCGTTTCTTGGTGTCGGCGAGTTGCCTTCTAAATACAAGAGTTCCTTCTTGTTTTCTTCTAACTTCTTTCCTTTCACCAGAGCTTTCATTTTTTCTGTACGAAATCTTCTTGCTTGTGCGATTTTCTTTTTCTTAAGTAAATATTGAAGTAACGTTCCCTTTTCCTCTTCCGGCGATAGGCTGAAGGCCTTAAAGCTTTATATTCCTTCCATGGTGTTGATCAGAGCGTTCAGCTCGAGTTGGCTAGTACGCTCGAGACCCCTGAGACCGTTCAAGAGGGGTTTTGCAGAGCGTATCGCACTTTCTTCAAATCGTGTGGCTTATTCTTTCTGATTCCTTCCCCAATTCTCTAAATCACAGCTGAATTATGTATATGTCTTACTCAGATGTGCCCGAATTTCTTGAGGCACCTTTTGGCGCTTGTGGTAAGAGCTCGTGAGGAGGGCTTATGCTTTGGCTCGAAGGAGCTCTATCACATGTGCTTGTTGAAGAGGAATGACAAAAGACCGGGGACTTTTCTTATGTCGCCGCGTGTTGGACGCCACTATCCAGTAAATTCCATACCGTCGACGAAAATTGAAGAGAGAAGTTCTTTGTTTTTAAGGTCGATCATTCGTCGATAGGTGATTTCAACTTCGAAAGGATTTCCCGGCGTTGGTCTGACGATATAGGTTAGTTTTGGTTCTTTATAGCGTATGTTTCTTTTGATCCTTTAGTATCTGAATGCTGGGTTCTTTTTACGGCTTTCTAGTGCCTTCCGGGACTTCTCCGATGTCGGACGAGATCCGTGGCTTACTAAGGATGCTACACCGAGATCGTCCCGATTGCTCATCTTTTAACAGCGAGCGAATTTGCGCTGCTTTTTTTCTGCCCGACAGGGCTAATCAGGCTCCGGCGATTGCCAATCGCTCAGTTAGGCGTAAAGATGATGTGGGCCTTCTACTGACCCACCCCCCTTCTTCATCCAGGTCGGATAGACAGTTGGCTAGGAGGTCATCGTTCAGAATCCGAAGTCATGTTAGGGGGAACAGGGATCCCGTGGATTTGACTTTTGTTCCTGTCGAGGTCTCTGACGTTGAAGGAACTTCTGGAGGTGGAGGATCTCCGATCTTTTTGAGTGCTGACTTGGAAGGGGACTCCGTTGCTAGTGACCGTAAGCATCGTCGGTCATCGCTTCGAAACTGAGATAGGTCGGCTCTGGGTCCTTCTGTTCTTCCTCCGGCTTCTCTTAAGGAAAGGGAGGCGTATTCGAAGATCGCGGATGCTAATTTCAAGGTGGGTTATATTTTTTCTCGTAGTATTCTCTTTACGATCGAACTCGTTTTAATGCTTCTGGTGCTTTACAGGTTATGTTTGTCGTCGATGATCTCCTCGCAATGTTTGTAGGTCGCGGCGACAAGGATCTGGCGAGGTCGCGAGCCGAGGTGAAGAGTCTCGGTGAATCTCTGCGCAAAGTTAAGGAGCATCTCAAGAAGAAGACTGAAGGGCGAGTGGAAGAAGACTCGCGAGGAAAGAATGGTGTTTGAGACCGAGGTCACCAACTAGAAGACGCTGGTTGCGGAGTTTCTTGCGTAGAGGGAGCGGGATATCTGTCGTGAATCTTTTGTGATGCGTCGCAAAATCGCCAATCGTTGCAGAGAGATTCTGGCTCTCGTGGAGAAGAAATGGCTAGACAAGAAGAAGGAAGTCGATTCAGAGATCCAGCTGAGGGAGGTGGTTGCGAACATCGACCTGCTAACTGAGATCAAAGACGGTGGGCTGGACGTCGACGATGAGTTGGCTCGTCTCAAAGAGATGGAGAAAGATTGTGAAGGGCTCGTCGAGTTGGCTGCCGTCACGGACTGGTCCATCGCATAATTTGATCTCCCCGAGGTTTCTGGTGATTCAGTTGGAGCAGAATCTTCTTCCGAGGATGATGATGATTCTTAGTTTTATCTTCTTTTGTTTCAAATCAAATTTCTAGCGTTCCTTTTTCATTTTGTTTTTTTTTTTTGTTAAATCTTTTGCGGATAATCACGGATCTATAATATCTATGCTTTAGGGATTTTATCTCTTTTTAGTTAGCAATATTCGCTTATTCACGCCCTTATCAACATCGAGTTCATTCTTCCCTATCTTCGTATTCTCGAGAATCTTATTCCTTCAGACGCAAATCATGACATCAAGAAAGACTACTTCTCGCG
The DNA here is from genome assembly GCA_932364175.1 of Eruca vesicaria subsp. sativa. Taxonomy (NCBI): domain Eukaryota; kingdom Viridiplantae; phylum Streptophyta; class Magnoliopsida; order Brassicales; family Brassicaceae; genus Eruca; species Eruca vesicaria. The sequence goes on along the minus strand of CAKOAT010725154.1, from coordinate 422,300 downwards.
AATCTGAAAGAATCCATACTCGGAACACTGGGGCAGGATGGATTCATTCTGGTGATGTGAGTGAATCACTTACTGAGGATCTCCGTGAGGAGCCTCGACTTCCTCGTGTTACTGCTCGATCCGAAGCCAAAGACTAGGATGAACCGAAGACCGCAACTCTTTTGAGTTCTGGTAGTCTGAATGGCTCAAAGGGGCGTGATCGTACTCCGAAGAAGGCGAAGATCTCTGGGAATGATTATTGACCTGGCTCTGCGAGCAAATGTGTGGTCGCGTAGCCGTTTCACTGGCAGTTCTCCCATGCCATGGATTGTCCGATTACGGATGATCCCGATAGCGTTGCTCATTTAGTCAAGCATTTCAAGCCGGCAGGGTTTCCTCTTCCTTCCCTACGAAATAAGACCGAGCATGATGCATACGTGAGGATGGCGGTTGCTCATGCTAAGGTCGTTGGTCTGATCTTTCGATCTCTAATTCTTATTTCTCTGTTGAGTTTATTCCTGATGTATCTTTAGGCTATGGAGGCAAACAAGGAGTTCGTTGCAACTCTCGAAAAGCGTTTGCATGACATCCCTCGAGCCAAGGAACTTTACGAGGTCAAGAAGGTCATTAGAGAGTTGAAACTTAGTTTGAAGACGGCGCAGGATCGGGATCGTACCACTGTTGCTCAATTTACGGCGGCCGAGAGACTGGGAAACCAGGCCGCTTCTCTCGAGGCTCGTCTTTGGGTTGTCGGTAATGAAAGGAAATCGGCTTTGGAGTAAGTCGCCGTGCTAGAGGCGCGGATTCAATCTCTGGCCACAAGTCAAACGGAGGAGCTTCGCCGTGTGACCTATGATGCTAAAAAGACTTTGGCCGACGGGTATCTGGACGTTATGATGTCTCTAAAGGAGAAGTGGGAGAGGAAGAAGGCCACGACGGACAGTGAGAATCGCTTGAAGGAGGTCATGGCTACATCGACCTTATTAAAGAAATAATGAACAACAATCTGCTCGCTTCTTACGGGCTAAGGAGGTCGAGCTCGGGGCCGAACTTGACATGAATGCGGTGTCGGACTTTTCGGTTGGGAAGCTGGATCTTCCACTGGTCTCTGAGGATCTTCCTGAGGATTTTTTTCTGTAAAGTGCCTTCTGGCAAAGATGAGTCTGGGAGCGAACAAGAACGCAACGGGGGGTTAGAATTAGTTTTGTATTGTTTATTTTTTATTTTTTTTCTTTCCTGGTAATCTCGATGTTTATTAATGATTATGAATAATAATGGTTCGTTTGGTTTCATTTTGCTTTGAGTGCACGGCCTTTTATTACTTTCAAGGTCGTAGATGTGAAAATCGTAATCCACACTGTCAATTTTCCGTCAAATATGGAAACTTAGAGAGAAACCCTAATTTTCCCAAGGTCCTGGATCTCTACGAATCACTAAAACAAACTAAATTAACATAAAATGGATGAACAACGAAGAATGGAAAATAAAGAATTGGTGTGAAAGCTTTTATTAAGTAAAAGATTGACAACTGTTACAAAAGAGAATTGAAGAACTTAGACGTCGGAACGTTCTAAGTCCTAAATTCTTAAGCTAACAGCCGCCTTTTTAGGTCTGATTTTCGTCCTCCTGCTCTTGCCCTATGCCTCTGGCTTATATACTCCTCTCCCAGGCGGTTCAGTCTTTCCATTTTGCATGGATTCAAGTTTATCGGGAATCTTCCATTTATCTCGATCCTTCCTTTTTTCCCGCGGAAATCTTCTATTTATCTTCAAACTTGCCATTTATCTTCAAACTTGACATTTATCTTTCTTCTGCGAGTAAACCATCAAAACGTTATTGTATCTTCGCGTTATATTTCGTTAAGATTGCGAGACAGACTTTTATCGCGTTTTAAGAACTTTCGGGTCGTTTTACGATAAATCCGTTTTATGACTTTATACGAGATCGTTTCCTGATCCGATGTCGTTTTTAGTAAATTCCCCGAGTTAATCGTAAAGTTAAGCTACGTTCGTTTCTCGGTTAATCATTGCCGTTCTTTTACGATTTTCTCGACGTTTTTATTAAAAAACGCTTTTTATGATTTTAACAAAAAAAATTTCGAAAAAATAGTATAGTTTAGGCAATGTTCGGTGTCTCGTCTAACCGTTGCCATTTTATACGATTTTCTCGAGTTCTTTTCGAGAAAACAAAGTTTTACGGTTTTTATCGTAAAACTCGAACGATAAGTCGGATCGAGACGAAACAGGAGACATTTTGACCATGGTTCAGAACACGACCGTATCGAAGGACGTAAGCACTGAATCGGGATGGTTGGTTCAACGTACGGCGAACCGAGCCGGACCGATCCAGCTCGCCGGTCGGCGAACTGTCTGGGATGCTCCTAGTTCGCCCAACGGCAAACTAGGCCGGCTTGGCTTAGTTTGCCATTGGGCGAACTAGCCGAGACGTGGCTAGTTCGCCATTGGGCGAACTAGCCGGGACGTGGCTAGTTCGCCCAACGACAAACTAAACCGGTCATGGCTTAGTTCGCCCAACGGCAAACTAAGCCGGTCATGGCTTAGTTCGCCGTTGGGCGAACAAGCCGAGACGTAGCTAGTTTTCCCAACGGCGGACTAAGCTGGTCATGGCTTAGTTCGCCGTCGGGAAAACTAGCCGGGACGAGGCTAGTTCGCCCACCGGCGAACTAAGCCGGCTTGGCTTAGTTCGTCATTGGGCGAACTAGCCAGACGAAGCTAGTTCGCGTTTTACGGCGGTATCGGTTTTTCGCGGTTTTGTAAAAAGATTCTTCGAGTTTTATAAAACGATTCTTCGAGTTTTATAAAACGATTCTCGAGTTTTGTAAAACGATCCTTCGAGTTTTATAAAAAAGATTCTCGAGTTTTATAAAACGATTCTTCGAGTTTTATAAAACGATCCTCGAGTCTTATAAAACGATCCTCCAGTTTTATAAAACGATCCTAGAGTTTTATAAAACGATCCTCGAGTTTTATAAAATGAGTCTTCTAGTTTTATAAAACGATTTCTTGAGTTTTATAAAATAATTCTTGCGGAAAGCAATGATTCCATCTTTTACAGAAGTTATCGTAGACGTTGACTTCGAGATTACGGTTTTTGACACCAACAGTTAGCCCCCCAGCTCGCAAGTTCCGGAGAAAGTTTTTGCGCGCGAATGGAGTTACTTTAATCGGAATCTACGGCTGCGATTTGTCTTATTACGAGGGACATGCTCTTCTTTTCTATAAGTATTGGATCATTACTTCTCATATCTTCCACCTCTCAAGTTTCTCTCCATCTTCTCTCTAGAAAAATTTCAAGATGTCTTCTTTCCAAGGTAATCAAAAAAACTGTGAGGTCCCATGTGGTGACAACCCTATGGCACATCCGCAGGATGCTCGGATTTCCGAGTTTCTCTTGTTTCAAGACGAGATGGACCGCAGCGATGCTGAGGAGTATGCCGTGTCGAGTGGCGTACCCCCGGTGGATCCATCTGTTCTTTCGAGAGAGGTCAAGGCTATTTTGGACGAAACGACGGATACGATAGTGGACTCCTCGACGGGCGTTGCTATTGAACCATCGGGTGTGTCTGCTGTTCTGCCCCTTGTTGCAGCCGAAAATGTTGCTATTTCTGCTGAGGTCGGAACGGTCGTAGCTCTTACCATGGTAGAATCAGTCGTGGCACCTACCGCGGTCAAACCGGTTGCGGCTCTCACCGTCGTCGAATCGGTTACGACTCCTGTCGCAGTCAAACCGGTTGCAGATCCTACTGCGGTTGACCCGGTTACGAATCTGAGGCCTCCTCCTCCGGCCAAGAGGGTGATTGTTCTGGGACTTCCGGCGCTTAGCGCGACGCTGCCTGCTTCAGCCAAAGGCCGCAAAAGAACTCGTCCGAACCCCAATGCTCCCACGAGAAAGAGAGGTGTGAAGGGTCCCGAGACCGGAGCTTTGTCTAGCAAGGCGCCAAGCTTGGTTTGCATGTCGCAACAGCGTACCAAGGTACAGGTTCGCAAGCATACGTTTTAAAGAATATATTCGTATCTGAAAAACTATCTTGGTTTTTCTAGTTTAATTCGTTGATCGATGGGATGATCAAAGAGTGTGGGTCCGAAGTTGAGCGTTTAGCCAAGGAGTTGGCCGAGTCGCAGGAGAAGTCTGCTCAGCTCGAGGGGAAACTGGAGGTGATAGAGGACGTGCATTCCGCGGAGGTGTCTTGGTTTGAGGCTAGGATTAGCGATCTGGAGCGCGATTTCGGAAACACCGCGGTCTCTCCGATCAAGGCGAAGGATGCGAAGAAATCCAAGGCTTCGGAGCTGCGCAGACTTCGGCGCAAGATGAAGAGTTTTGAGGAATCAGCTGTCCGCGTGACTGAAGGATTTATTCCTGTCGAGGGAAGTGATTCCGATCCAGCTCCTGCTGCCGAAAAACGTGCCTCAGCCTGATGCAGACGAGAATGACGGCCCGGAGATTGCTGTCGAAGGTGAAGGTAATGCGATGGATGAGGATGAGTATTAGGCTCCGCGTGCGGAGGATGTTTGAAGATGTAGTCTCATACGGAACTTTTTTAAAAAATTAGATCTTTATGCGGTTGGCCGACTATGGCTTTGTACTTGTTTGGGACTGGCCTTTTACAGCTTTGAATCCCTTGTTGCTTTGGCAACTTTTGTTTTCGTAATGAACAATCAGTTTTTCGTTTAAACTTGTTGCTTCGAGTTGGTATTGAGGGAGGTCCACGAGTTGTCGTCTCGCATTCCTTTCCCTTAGGGTATCGCCTTATTCGTTTGCTCGTTTTAGGATGTGTAGCAAATCGAGTGAACGCTTAGATATAGACGAAGAGACATGCCCTTAGGATCTTGATTCATTCCTTGAGACATTAGAGACCAGTGTGCTGGATTTAGGGCAAGACCTAGGTTTACTATCGGACCGAGGCTGTGCGATGACTAGTCGGATTTCGTTTTGCCTGTTGCGATTTTAACCTGATTCCATACAGATTTAGAATTCGCGATATGTTCTCGGCTTACACAATTCGTCTGGTTGGAACCGAGCATCTCACCGGGAACAATTTATAAGTTGCCCGGCAGTGCTGACCAAAAGTTTGGATTTCTTTTATAGCTCTATTACCCTTATGTTGGGTGTTCGAGAGCTATCTCTGCGAGATAACTTAAGTTTGTTTAAGACTGTTGCAAGTTTGTTGTGATCAGCAACAAACTATTTTTAGGTGATAGATGTTTACGTAGTTTAGACCTTCGCAAAGGGATTGTATATCAAGAAGTTGTGTGTGTTTTATAGTCGCGGGTGGATTGTTTGTTATTTTTGGAGAGGAACGAATTTACGAACATTGGCGACATCTCGCTATATTCAGAATTTTGTTTTTTCTTTCGATACGTTTGTTGAAAAAGTTTGAGAAATTTCAAGTTTGAAATTTCGGGAGTATATGAGTATACGCATACTCACCTACTTCCCCCCTTTTTAACGAGGGGGGACGGCTGCTCTTGTTTTGGGACAAGATGCCTATGTACCCTTTAAGGGGATCAAGCCGTCTCGTAGTTCAGTGTTTTGCGGGCGCGTCGCCTAGTGATAGTATTTTTTGAAATGCATCGCGTTCCAGGATCTGGGAATTTTGATGCCCTGCATGTTTGCGATTTCGTATGCTCCAGGCCGGACTACCTTTATGACCTTGTACGGTCCTTCCCAGTTTGCTCCCAATTTACCGGCATTTCGTTCAGCGGTGTTTTGGAAGACTTTTCGTAAGACTAGTTCGCCTTCGTGAAATCTGCGGCCGCATACGTTTGTGTTGTAGTACTTTGCGGCTGCTTGCTGATAGTTTTGAATTCAAACGAGCGCCTGATCCCGTCGTTCGTTAATCAGATCGAGTTCGTCGAGAAGCATTAAGTTTTTTGACTCTTCTCTTTCTGGGAGCAGCCTTCTACGTATTCCTGGAAATTCGACTTCCGCGGGAATCATGCATTATGTTCCGTATACGAGGTCAAAAGGAGTTTCGCCCATCGCTCGCCTCGGGCTTGTGCGGTGCGACCATAGAACTCCTTCGAGCTTTCGGCCCACTTTCTCTTCTTGGCGTCGAGGCGTTTCTTGAGACCGTCGAGGATAGTTTTATTAATGGTCTCAGCTTTTCCGTTGCCTTGAGGATATCTTGGAGTCGATTTGGTCAATCGTATCTTCCATTTTTCGCAAAAATCTTCGAATCTAGTCGAGATACATTGAGATCCATTATCCGTTACGATTTCGTATGGTACCCCATGTCTACAGACTATGTTTCTCCATACGAAATTTTCTACTTGGGAATCTTTGATGCTTGCGTAAGAGTCGGCTTCGACCCATTTAGAGAAGAAGTCGGTCAAAACCAGAAGGAAGCGTTTTTGTTTTGACGCATGCATTGGCCCGACTATATCCATCGACCATCGCATGAATAGATACGTTGCCGAGATAGATGAAAGAACTTCGGCGGGTTGGTGAATAGTTGGTGCGTGTCGCTGGAACTTTTCGCATTTTCGCGAAAAATCTTCGCAATCTTTTATCATCCTTGGCCAGAAATATCCGTGCCGCTTGATTTTTATTGCGAGAGATCTTCCGCCGGAATGGTTTCCGCAAGATCCGGAGTGCACTTCCTGCATTACCCAATGTGCTTTCTCCCCTTGCACGCAAGTCATCAGCGGTCCGGAAAATCTCCATTTGTAAAGTTCTCCGTCAACTACAACATACCGTGCGGCCTGAGTTTTTATCTTTCGGGCCGCCCATTTTTCCGGTGGAAGTTCTTCGTTAGTTATGTATGCAAGAATTTTTTCCATCCACGGACGATCGAATCCGTAACCGGACTGATCTTTGGCTGGATGGTTTTCGTCCATGTCGCCTTCTGGTTCTTTGATCAGGTTTATGACTATGGGTGGTCCGATGCTAGGGTGTTCGATGAATTCAACGGGAATTACCCTGCTCATACCAGGATCTGAGCTGGATGCCAAAACGGCCAAGGCGTCTGCCTGGGCGTTTTCCGCTCGAGGGATCCTGGTCAGGGCGAATTGATCGAACTTCTGGGTCAGATCTTTTACCAAGATCAGATATGCTTCCATTCTCTCGTCCCTTGCTTAGTATTCTCCGCTGAACTGACTAGCCACCAGCTGGGAGTCGCAGTACGCGTGAAGATTACGAATCTTCAGTCTGTGAGCTAATCGTAGTCCTGCGATCAAGGCCTCATACTCGGCTTTGTTGTTCGAAGCGTGGAAAATTAATCGGAATGATTGTTCCAATACTTCTCCCATTGGGGATGCGAGTCGGATGCCGATCCTAGAGCCTTGTTTGGATGAGGATCCGTCAACGTATAAGATCCAAGTCGAGTTCGACTCTTGGTTGGACATGCTTCCCGTTGGGAGTACCACTATGAAGTCCGCGAATACTTGCGATTTCGCGCAAGTCTTTGCGAGATATTCAATATCGTACTCGCTCAGCTCGATTGCCCATTTTGCTAATCTTCCCGATTGGCTGGGATTATGCAAAATGGTGCGGAGAGGGAACGAGGTGGGCACGACGATGGTATGAGATTGGAAATATGGTCTTAATTTCCTTGCTGACATGACTACGGCCAAAGCCAATTTCTCCATCATCGGATATCGCGTCTCCGCGTCCATTAGCGTCTTACTTACGTAGAAGAACGGCTTTTGTTCGCCGCGTTCTTCCCGAATAAGGACGCCACTTATGGCAGTTGTCGATACTGCGATATAGAGGAATAATGGTTCTCCTTCTACAGGTTTCGCGAGTACTGTCGGGGTAGCTAGGTAATGTTTTAGCTGTTGGAATGCTTTCTCGCATTCTTCGGACCATTCGAACTTTTTTTTTCCTTTCAAGGTAGACATTTGTCCGTTGATCGCGAGATAAAACAGTTAAGTGCTGCGACCCTGCCGGTCAGTCTTTGTACTTCGCGTTTTGTTCTAGGAGAAACCATTTCTATCAATGCCGTGATTTGTTTCGGATTAGCCTCGATCCCGCGATAAGTGACGAGGTACCCTAGAAATTCTCCGGATGCGACGGCGAATCGACACTTCGCAGGGTTCAACTTCATGTTATGTATCTGCTGCTGTTAGCATCCGTTGCTTTGTACAGAGCTACGTGATTGTCGAGATCTCTAGTTCCGTCATACATCTTCACAACGAGAAAGAAGAATTTTTTTGGCATATCAACCGAGGCGATTTCCTCAATGAAGGGTGTGTCGAAATAGGAGCTAGGGTCGGTTCTCTTAATAGGGGGAGCTACCCTTGGAAGCCTTTCCACCATAGATTGGATTGTACTGAACCTTTCGAAGAACATCTTCTCGAGGTAAGGAACTATGGTGGGGTCCGAGATCAAGGATCATCGGGTGAATATTCTACGCCTTCCATGTCGGAATCGCTGTCCGCTAGTACTAGATTCTTCCTAGGTGCAGCTTCTCTATTCTCGGGTTCCTTTCCGACAGGAGCGGGTCGTCGAGTTGCTTCACCTTCTTCGATAGGAGTATCGAGAGAAGGCATGGATCGAACTCGGGTTTGAAATCTTCGATGCTTGTAGCTTGTCTCCCTGAGGGCATGATTTTTTTCTTGGAGGATGTGGTTCTCGGCTTCGAGTGCCCCCAGCTTCTCAGCGCTTTGATGTAATTGCTTGGCGTGTTCTTCAAGCTTCTCTTTTAGGGTTTGAACTTCTTGAAGAAGCTCAAAATTGTTTTCTGTCGACTCTCGAGTCTTGTGGAGCTCAGTGTTCTCGCCTCGAAGGGTATCGAGTTGGTTGATCAGCTCAGTTTCTCTTGGAGTAACTCCGTGCTGTTCGATTTGATCTTCTAATGCCATCGTCACGTAGTTTGGATTACTCCCCTCTCTCTAGCTCCAAATTGTTATGGTATTTTGCGTAGGGTCGTTTTAGCACTATGTCGTTTTAGCACTACGGAACACTAAAAGATTTGTATTAAAAGACTGAAATCGAGAGATAATGAGATGTTTATTGATTGAATCGAGCAGGGACTATAATATTTGGTGTAAAAACCCTAGTTCTAGCCACCTAGCTCTAATCTCATATTCTCTAAAATTTGATCTCTTGTTCTATGGTTTGGGCTCCCCTATTATAGGTGTAGATGTCGGCTGAAGTAGGTTAAACTCTTTCATATTTGTGAATATGGAAGAATCCCCTTAGATAAGAAACTTCCATTTTACCTAGGGGTCGGTATCATAATTCCCCAGGCCTCAGGCAGGACACCGGCCTCCAGGTTCTTGCCGAGAAGAATCCAGGCTCCGGCCCCTGCTTCCATCTCTGACTCCGGGTAAAATGGAAGTTTTTTAGTAAGAGGATTCTGTCATATTTCCAAATATGGAATAATTTACCCTACTTTGGCTGATCTCCTCAAGACTATATAAGGGGAGTCCATACCCTAGAACAAGGGATTGAATTTTAGAGACTAGAGCTAGGCGGCTAGAATTATGGTTCATACACCAACCATTGTAGTCCCGGCTTAGAGCATCTCCAACCGTCCCCTATATTTGCTTCTATAATAGCATTTAGAGGTAAAATCACTTCAACCCATCTCTATTTTCACCTCTAAAATAGAGGAAGAAATAGAGTTTCTCTATATTTTACTCTATATTTGAAGATCTCTATTTTAGAGAAATACATTGGAGCAAAACCATCTCTATTACAGAATTCCTCTATTGTAGAGGTAAAAATACAAAAATACATTGGAGATGGTCTTAAAGCATTAATAAGATCAATATTTCTCTCTATTATCTCTTTGTCTTATTGCCTTTTCTACTGTTCCATAGTACTCCAAAGATCCTGCCAAAACTACCCTAACACAACAAGTCAGAAGATTGATGACCAGGGGACAGTAATCCTTGAACCAGAAATGGCTGCTGAAGAAGCCGTTGTAGTTCAAAATGAAGTTGAAGCCCAGGCTGATCAACCCAAGACATTGGCTGACTACAATCGTCCAGACCAATTCTATGCCAATAGATCTGCTATTCGTCTTCCATCTTTCCAGAGGAACGACTTTGAGCTGAAGCCAACCTATTTGACACTTGTGGTACAGACACCATTCCATGGTCTTTCTCATGAGCACCCTATGGATCACTTGGAGCGATTCGAGGATATTGTGTATGTCATCAAGGCTAATGAAGTCCCTGAGGACTACCTTATATGCAAGTTCTTCAAGTACTTACTTGTTGGGGATGTTTCATATTGGCTTAAATAGCTACCACCAGAATCTCTTACATCTTGGACATACATCAAAAATGCATTTCTGCATAATTTCTTTGATGATGCCAGAACTGAAGATTTGAAGAGCAGAATTGCAACATTCACACAGGAGCCTACAGATTCTTTCAGAAGCTTCTAGATCAAATTCAAATCCTACTACAGAGATTCCCCACACCATGGATTCAATGAAGTGAAACTTCTCAGCACTTTCTTCAAAGGTATTGAACTATCATACCAAATGGCTTTAAACACAGTCAGTGAGGGAAACTTCTGCACTAGGAGTCCAGAAGAAGCCATCAGATTGATAGAGAATTTGGCTGCTAGCAACAATACCAAAAACAATGATTATGAGAGGAAGATATCAGCCCTTATATTGACCAAGGATCAGATGAAAAAAGTAAAAGCCAAGTTGGAGATATTCAGAAGTTTTTGAAGAAGCAAATTAGCTTTTCATAGGATGTAGAAGCTAATGGATCTCACAAAGGTGAAGAAGAATATGTGAACTTTGTTAGTGGAAGTGGATCTCAGATGTATGGGAACCAAAGCAACAGAAAATCCTATGGCACAAGTCAGAGGAGTAGTTACTACCAAGGATCACAGCAGCAGAGACCCTACAGCAACAACAGAACATGTAGAGCCTCCTACTATGAGAACATCCCACCAGAAACTCAAGAAAGCAAGATTGAAAAAGGTTTTGGAGGGACAGCAGAAGATAACAATGGATTTCAATGGAAAGATTGAATTTCTAAACACCCATGTAAAAAAGCTAGAGAATCAAGTTGTTCAAACTAGTGAAGCTGTGAGGAGACAAGACACATTGATCAAGGAGAAGACTGAGGCTGGACAGAAGCACCACGTCAGTGCCATCATAGATGATGTTTTTTTTGCAAGAAGTGAAAGAAGTTAGGCATCCAGAGGAAGAAATTCGTGAGAATCCCATGCTCTGTTCGAACAACTATTGATCAACACACGAGGCTAGTCATCGATCAACGGTACCTGTAGAATCTGTGGGATCTTGTTAAAGGATGGATATCGATCGACAGCCGTTCGAAACGAAGAGGAATAGATTGCCCAGCATCGAAGTGAGTCTTCTATATGCTAATAGGCACTCGAAACCCACCTTACCCAAACCCACACAGGCAGATGAACCAGTCCCTATAGTACTTGAGAAAGTTATGGAAGTACATCCCAGAGGAAAAAAGAATATCCCTAAGCATCTTAGAAGGGAAGCTAATGAGAAAGAGATACATAGCTTTTCTAAGAGAGTTCTCAGAATCCCTTTAGAGACCCCACTTGAGGAAGCTTATTACACGCACAGATTGTGAATGTTCTTTAGAGAAACCAAGGAGATTGTTAAGGACATTGAAAGAATGTTCAATCATCTGAGGGAGAAGAATAAGCAGAGGGTCAAGCTGAAGAAGAGAAGTGACCCTGAAAAGTTTGTGGTTACTTGCAACATCAAGGGACATGACTACCCACATGCACTTTGTGACACCGGTTCTTCAGTGAGCATCATGCCAAGAAACATGGCAGAGGTGCTAAGATTAAAAGTGCTAAGCTTAAAAGTGGAATCTTGATTCATTCATGAGGCATAGTCAAAGACCTTGAAGTACAAATTGGTGATGGCCTCATTCCTATAGACTTTCATGTCTTGGACGTCCACATGAAGCAGAATTCATCCCTTCTACTTGGAAGAGCTTTCATGGTCATGGTAGAAGCAGTATGTGACATGAAGACAAATAGGTTGTATATATCTCGTATTGGTCAAAATAATATATTTTGAGCCTATTCAAACGCAAACAAAGCCTCCTTTCATTGATTAGGTTCATGAACCATGACTTGTGGCCACGCATTTCTGCAATTTCAAGAGAATAATCAAGACGATGGAGCATCGATCGACACCCAGTCCAATATATCGGTTGATGATTCTCAGCAACAGTTGATTGATACCCACCCTTTGACATCGATCGACGACAACCTCCACTTATGGCATATTTGTAAAAATGGACAAGTTACTAAATCTACATACATATCCAATAGATAAGATCCGGTTCCAGCTGAGAAATATGATCAAAGGTATGATTTCACTTCCCATAAGAAAATAAAAAAGAAACAAAAAACAGCATCTATCTACTACAAAGTCGAAACGGAGAAATATCTCCATAGGAAAACTGTCGCTTCTTATCCAACATATCCCAATATGTTCAATTCATCCCCAGCTTATATGACCGTGCAAAAACATACATATACTTTCAAACAACATACATATTGTTTACTCTTTTTTGTCAAATCATACAGTACTCACCACATCAACTGACACTTCAGCTAATTTTGTTGATGTGGATGACATGTAAGCTGATTTTACTAATGAAGATGCCACATGTACAATATTTTTTAAAAAAACTAAAATAAAATAAAATAGCTATTTTAAAAATATGTAAACATTATAACTTTTGACAGCTTGTGAATTTTTATTATTTAGTAAATTTAACGAAACTTAATTAAATAATAAAATTTTAATATTATATAAGAGATATATTTGTTATAATGTTTTGATCATATCAATTATTCTTTTTTTTTTTTGACAACGAACGGCTGATCTATTACTCAAGCTTGAGGTGGTCTGGGAATCCAGACCGGAATAGAACAACCAACATACACCAATTCTCGATAGAAAGATCGAGCAGTCTTAGCTAGGGAATCAGAAAATCCGTTATGTGTCCTAGGAACATAGAAAATCTTAAAATCTGGAAAGCAAATCCGCAACATCGCAATCTTTTCCAGTTCCGTTGAGAAGCTTGGCCAATCCTGTGGACTCCTGAGCATTGCTATCATATCCTTGCATTCCGTCCCAAAGCTCTTACATGGCGAATGTTGAAGCATGTTCTCCATTGCCCACCGCAGTGCTTCCAGCTCAGAGTGCAAAGCAGACTCTACTCTGTCAAAATTACGCATTCCCATCAACTGACTATTCCCCATATTATCATTCCATACACATCCACATCCACTGAACTGGGTGGTGGAGGTCCAAGAACCATCCACCATACAAATATTCCCCAGACTTATGGACTGGTTGTCAGTGTCCAAGTTTTCTTGAGAGGACAAAGAAATCGGATCATTGGCTTAGACCCATGCTTGGCATTCACTCTCTGCATATCGGGCTAACTCCAATGGATCTCTATCAATCCTTTTAAACATTTTGTCATTCGAGCCTTCCAAATATACCATATAAGCCAAGGAAAGGGATCCATTTCTGCGTCTGGTCCTGCAATGGCGTTCTTCCTCCAAAAAAGATAATCCATGTTCGCATATGTGCTCTGGAGTGGGAACAATGAAGGACTAGTAGGTATCAACGATAATTCTCAAACTTGCGTTGCAGGTGGACATAGGATAATGGCATGTGTAATTGATTCTTCGGGTTCTCCACAGCGTGGGCAGTAATTATCACACCTTATATGTTTATAGTTTAAGGTACTCATAACAGCCACATGACATGTTATTAGTTGCCACATAAGATGGCACATTTTTTGGGGGGCCCGCACTTTCCACGCTTATGCTTGTAGTTTAGTGATACTAGGTTCACTAACTACAGGCACCTCTTCCTGCTTTAGAATATTTCGCGCAACCCAATATACAAATTTGACTGTGTATTGTCCACTCCTTGTATAGCTCCAGTAATATGTGTCCCTACGATGTGTAGAACTAATTGACATACTCTTTATGTGAGGTATATCAACAGCCTGTACGTAGTTGTCCAGTCTTGTCGCATCCCAAGTCATAGTCTCTTGATTAATAAGGTCGCTTACTCTCATGTTTGGATGCAGCACCGGTGCCAACGGGACGCCACTCTCGCTGGTATAGTAGAGATCCAAGGATCCTCCCATAATCTCACCTCATAGCCCGAATGAATCTTTTGTCTAACTCCCAGTAGAAGTAGTTCTCGTGCGCTGAAAGACTTGTCCACACGTATGATGGGTTACTAACAGTAAGCTGATGCAACGCCGAGCTTAATCGATAATACCGACCTCTCAAAACACGAGCAACCAAAGAATCTGGGTTTTGAGTCAGCCGCCATAACTGTTTTGCTAGCAATGCCGGGTTAAATTCATGAATCATCCTAAAGCCAATCCCACCTTCCTCTTTAGATAAGCATAATTTGTCCCATGTGGACCAGTGAATGCCTCTTTTTGGGGGGTTTGAACTCCACCAGAACTGTGCAATAGCACTAGCTAAGGCATCACATATCTCCAAAGGCAGAAGAAAGCAGGACATTACATAAGTTGGAAATGCTAGTAGGATCGACTTAATCATAACCTCCTTGCCACCTTTTGACAGCCATCTACCTGTCCATCCATTAATTATATTCCTTAACTTGTCCTTTAAAAAAGCAAAGAGCTTGCAATTGGACCCAATGATATCCTCTGGGATTCCAAGATATGTTCCCATTCCCCCTTCGTTTGGAATCCCAAGGGTATCTTTGATTTTCTGTCTAACATCCTTTCCAATCCTCTTACCAAAGAGTAAGAAAGATTTATCAAAGTTGATGCATTGACCAGGAGTGTGGGAACCGAAACTCACCTACTGTCAAGATTACGTAAATAAGGAAACTTAGGAAAACGCTAATTTTCCAGAGTACCCGGATCTCTGCGGAAGCCAACGACAAGTAACCAAATAAATGCGGAAAATACGAAAAACATGATAAAACGAATTTCTAAAGAAAGTCGATCTTATTTCGAATTAGTGTAAGAGCGTTGTGATCTTTACAAGAGATTACAAAGGCTTTGGCCGCAGGGGCCGTCAGCGAGTTATCAACATAAAACCCTAAACCTAGTTAAGTCGCAGCTCGATAACAAAAGACGAAAAAGATAAGAAAAGAGAGTTTGATCGATTTCGGATTGAACCTTCTGAAAGGCTGCCTACGTACTCCTTTCGGGGATCAAGTCGAATGTAGTTCAGTTGGTGGATCTGTACAAGATATCGAACTGCCTGGGAGAGTTCGATCTAGTAATTGAGCGCCAGTCATAGAAACCGAACTTGTCGGAAAAAAAAGCCTAAGTTTCTAAATGCGGAAAATTCTAAGTCTAGAAAAGTTGTAAAAGTCTCAGATGAGAGCTCTGGAAAACGTCCTCTGCTTCTTCCCTATGCCTCTTTTTTATATACTCCCTTCCTTGGCGGTTTGGTCCTTCCATTTCGCCCAGATTCGAGTTTATCGAGAATCTTCTATTTATCTCTATCTTTCCTTTTCTCCCGCGGAAATCTTTTATTTATCTTCAAACTTGACATCTATCTTCAAAATTGACATTTATCTTCTTTCTGCGAGTAAATAATCAAAACGTCGTCGCATCTTCAGGTTAGACTTCGTTAAAGTTGTGAGATAGGCTTTTATCGCGTTTCAGGACCTTCTGAGCCATTTTGCGATAAATCCGTTTTACGACTTTATACGAGACCGTTTCCTGATTCGATGCCATTTTTAATAAATTCCTCGAGTTAATCGTAAAGTTTAGCTACGTTCATTTTTCGGTTAATCGTTGCCGTATTTACGATTCACTCGAAGTTTATTAAAAACGTGTTTTTTACGATTTTTACGAAAAATCTCGAATAAATCGTATAGTTTAGGAAATGTTCGGTGTTTCGTTTAACCGTTGCCGTTTTATACGATTTCCTCGAGTTAATTACAATTTTTACGGTTTTTATCGTAAAACTCGAACGATAAGACGGATCGAGACGAAACGGGAGACATTTCGACCGTGGTTCGGAATATGATCGTGTCGAAGGACGTATGCCTTGAATCAAGGACGTTGGAGATCGAGGCTCGGGATGATCGACTCAACGTACGACGAGCCAAACCGGACCGGTTCATCTCGCCGTACGGCGAGCTACCCGGGAAGCGTCTAGCTCGCCATACGGCGAGCAACTCATGATGTGACTAGCTCACTGTACGGCGAGATAGTCGTGATGTGACTAGCTCGCGGTTTACGGCGGATGCGGTTTTTCGCAGTTTTGTGCTTAACTCGGACGATCGTGTAATCGGCCTTTGTTTCGTTCTTCTGGGATAATGATTTCCGAGTTTTCTGCAGATTTCCTTTGTTTGGAAATTTCTTTTGAATTTATAAAACGATTTCTCGGGTTTTATAAAACGATTTCTCGATTTTTATAAAACGACTTCTCGGGTTTTATAAAACGATTTTTCAAGTTTTATAAAATGATTTCTAGAGTTTTATAAAACAACTTCTCAAGTTTTATAAAACGACTTTTTGAGTTTTATAAAACCACTTCTCGGAGTTTTATAAAACGTATTTTTATTTTTGCGGAGACTTTTAGCCATTGATTTCGTCGTGACCGATTTTGACATCAATAGTTAGCCCCCCAGCTCGCTAGAATCTTGAGCATCTAGTGTAAGGTTCTTGCTAGTGGTTTGCCAGTTTTAGTTAAGTTAGGTGGAATTAATGGTTGGAAAGGTCCGTTGAAATAGATCTTTCCACTCTCCACGAAGTGAAAGCGTTTAAGATTAGGGCTGCGCCTTGTGAAGGCTGCCTACGTACCCTATCAAAGGGATCAAGCCTTTCGTAGTTTGTTTTAAAATTAAGGTTCGTATGACCTGTTTCGCAGTGAGACCTTTACAGTCTAGTTATGTGTCGTGTAGAAATTATCGAGCATGTTGATGTCGATGGCATCTTGTATTGGACCTTTTCCGGCCTTGAGACTAGCCTCGTAGGCCGTTTGGTCTGGCCGAGCGTGGTCGTTATAGTTTTCGGACTGGCCGTGTACGGCTCCGAGTCCCTGCCGCTTTGCGGCTTTATAATAATCAGTTTGCGTTTTTAAGAGTGTGTTTTTATTCGTATGAATGTAGAGAGAAGAATAACGAGTTGATATTGAGGGAAGTCCGCGAGTTGTCGTCTCGCATTCCTTTCCCTTTGTGGATCACCTTATTCGTTTGCTCGTTTTAGGATGTTTAGTAAATCGAGTGAGTGTTTAGATGTAGACGAAGAGACATGCCTTTAGGATCTCGATTCATGCCTTGAGACGTTAGAGACCAGTGTGCTTGGTTTAGGGCAAGACCTAGGTTTACTTTCGGATTGAGGCTATGCGATGACTAGTCGGATTACGTTTTGCCTGTTGTGATTTTAACCTGATTCCATACCGATTTAGAATCCGCGATAGGTTCTCGGCTTATACGATTCGTCTGGTTGGAAACGAGAATCTCACCGGGAACAATTTCTAAGTTGCCCGGAAGTGCTGACCAAAAGTTTGGATTTCTTTTATAGCGCTATTACCCTTGTGTCGGGTGTTCGAGAGCTATCTCTGCGAGATAACTTAGTTTGTTTAGGACTGTTGCGAGTTTGTTGTGATCAGCAACAAACTTTTTAGGTGATAGATGTTTACTTTGTTTGGGACTTCGCAAAGGATACGTATGTTAAGAAGTTTTGCGTATTTTTATAGTCGCGGATGGACTGTTAGGTCTTCCAAGAAAATGACTTTATCGAGGAAGGTATTTGTATCGAAAAACTATTCTCCGGGCGTCTGCGACGTCTCGCAGTGCTGAAAATTGGTTTTTATTTTATATGCCGTGTTTCATATTCGAAACATTTGCGGGCTCAAAGATGTTGCGCGGTGTTGCAAGGGTTTTGTCTTAACCCTGCTTTGCAGGAATACTTTGGTTCGTTTTCGGGTTCTCGCAATCAACACTTTTGTTCCTGCTTGGATGTTAAGTAGTTTGATTCATGCTAGAGCAATTAGGACCGAGAGGTCGCGTAAGTTTTCTCCTGAAACGAAGCGTCTTTAATTATAGTACTTTTTTGAAGTGTTGACTTTCCGAGACTCGCACGGCTTCGGGAACTCTGTCGGATTTTGTGGGCAACTTGCTTCGGAAATAGAGTGAATCGTGAGGGTAAAGAGCTTAGCCAATTTTTTTGAAAAGTTTGCATTACCCGTTGAATGTATTGGCTTTTATGCCTAAATAATTCTTGTATAATTTTTCGATTCTTATACGGAACTTGTTTTATCAAGTTCGAGAAGATATATATGACTTCGGCAAATCATCGAGTTTCACTCTGAAGTTTCGCAGAGATTTTTTAACCGCATGATTGCGACAAGAGGTGCTGTATAGACCTCGAGGTTATTTCCCAGACGGTTTGGATCATCAGTCTTTAGCGTTTAGACGGTTCTTAGATTGTCGTTTGCTTTTGGGATGATTTTGACGAGGCGCTGCGTTGTCCTAATATTTTCCGCTTAATTTTGAGAGATTTTGCTTCATAGAGAGCGTTTTCTTGTTGCGTGGAAAAAAAGTTCGACGAAATAAAAAAAAAAAATATGAGTTTCCTTTGAAGGATTGGGATGATCGGCAATCCGGGTCGATTAAAGGCCATGGTGGATTGGTGATGACTTGGAGTATGTCTGATTTATGAAAATTTCTAGGAGCGAGTCGGTTTTAAGATGACGTCACCGTCTCTAGCTCCTTCTTTCTTTTACGAAATGAGTATGCTTGAATGTGTGGCGATCGTTTCTCGGTTGTATGAGAGATTGGATCGCTTTGCGAGTTATGCATGAACGGTTAGAGAACAATAGATTGAGATAGACAAAAATTGCTTACGACTTAGCATGCTAGACTATCCCCTAAATTCAAAGTTCTCTAGGTTTTACGGCAGTTTACAAGACGTGTTCATTTCTTACCTACGAGAAATTATAAGTCTAATAAAATTTTCAAATCGGACATACCTTAGTTTCATCGATGATTTGGAACCGCCTATTCTTTGTTCTTCGTCTTTTGACTTACTTTTGTATGAATCGGTCTTCGACGAAATACCAACGAGAGTTTCGGAGTGAGGAAGGGATTTCATCATCCGAGTTTATGTTCTTGTTTCTTCGTACTGATGGTTTTACTAAACCGACTAGGTGCGCTTTGTATATCGAAAAATCAATAACGTGTTTTTGATTGGATGTTTTCAACTTAGCATTGCAGAGTTTCGTAAAACCGGATTGCGTTTAGAGAGTTCAGATCTCTCGTATAGTTTAGGCAACTTTAGTGTTAAGTCGACCATTGCCATTTTAGACGATTGATTCGAACTTATACGAAGAAACAAGTCTTTGTGGTTTTTATTGTAAAATCTCGATGGAAATTCCGATTGAGAGGAAACGAGAATCAGCGCGATCAAGATTCGAGAGAGAAACTCGAAGATTGGTTCAGCTCGTCGTAGGGCGAGCCGGATTAACCCTTTCAGCTTGCCGTCTGGCGAGCTGGATGGTAAGAACCATTGGGGCAAAGTCAGCACCTCTTGGGCGAGGTGAAAGGCTGGTTAGCTCGCCGTACGGCGAGCTAGTATTGAACGGTTCAGCTCGCCGTACGGCGAGCTAGTTCAGCTTGGGCAGGTCGCCGTATGGCGAGCTGGACGATAAAAACCCTTGGGGAAAATTCAGCGCCTCTTGGGCGAGGTGAAAGGCTGGTTAGCTTGCCAAGATAGCAAGCTGAGTTGCTTGTCCAACTCACCGTCTTTTCAAGCCGGATAGTATCGCCCAATTCTGCGAGTAGCCTAGGGTTTTTTCCCGTGAGTAACCAACCTAGGGTTCTTCCGCGAGCAACTTAAGGTTTTTCCGCGAACAGCCTAGGGTTTTGCCGCGAATAACCTAGGGTTTTTTTTTTGCGAGTAACCTAAGGATTTTTCCGCGAACAACCTAGGGCTTTTTCCGCGAGTAACCTAGGGCTTTTTCCGCGAGTAACCTAAGGATTTTTCCGCAAACAGCCTAGGGATTTTTTCGCAGTTTCTAGGAGAGAAAGTTTTATTTTCCGAAAAGTTCTCAAAAAACATCTTTTGCTCAACCCATGAGATTTGTCCAACTCGGAAATAAGAAAAACACTATGGGGTTTTGATAGATTTTATTGTTGCCCTTAGTGATCTGACATAGAAATTGCGAGCTTGTTTTGTTGCTCTTCCCGTGGCAAAAAGTCGCGATTAGGTTTTCGATTTAATTAAGTACTACAGCGTTTGCGTGAGCGTTGGCTGTAAGAGTAGTCGCTGCTGGAGTTGTTTTACCAGCGTTTTTGCGAGCTACGACTTTTTCTTTCATATTTCCAAACATCGTTTTAATCAAGCGTTTTGCGGCTATGAGTAAGAGTAATCCGACCCCCCCCCCCTCCTTTGAGCGCCAAACTGTGGGAACCAAAATTCACCTACTGTCAAGATTATGTAAATAAGAAAACTTAGGAAAACCCTAATTTTCCAGAGGACCCGGATCTCTGCGGAAGCCAACGACAAGTAACCAAATAAATGCGGAAAATACGAAAAACATGATAAAACGAATTTATAAAGAAAGTCGATCTTGTTTCGAATTCGCGTAAGAGCGTTGCGATCTTTACAATAGATTACAAAGGCTTTGGCCGCAAGGGCCGTCAGCGAGTTATCAACATAAAACCCTAAACCTAGTTGAGTCGTAGCTCGATAACAAAAGACGAAAAAGATAAGAAAAAAGAGAGTTTGATCAATTCCAGACTGAACCTTACGAAGGCTGCCTCCATACCCCTTTCAGGGATCAAGTCGAACATAGTTCAGTTGGTGGATCTGGACAAGAGATCGAACAGCCTGGGCGAGTTTGATCTAGTAATTGAGCGCCAGTCATAGAAACCGAACTTGTCGAGAAAAAAGCCTAAGTTTCTCAGTGCGGAAAATTCTAAGTCTAGAAAAGTTGTAAAAGTCTCAGATAAGAGCTCTGGAAAACGTTTTAGGACCTTCTGAGCCGTTTTGCGATAAATCCGTTTTACGATTTTATACGAGATCGTTTCCTGATTCGATGCCATTTTTAATAAATTCCTCGAGTTAATCATAAAGTTTAGCTACGTTCGTTTTTCGGTTAATCGTTGCCGCTTTTACGATTCACTCGAAGTTTATTAAAAACGCGTTTTTTACAATTTTTACAAAAAATCTCGAATAAATCGTATAGTTTATGCAATTTTCGGTGTTTCGTTTAACCGTTGCCATTTTATACGATTTCCTCGAGTTCTTTTCGAGATAACAACGTTTTACGGTTTTTATCCTAACACTCGAACGGTTGGACGGATCGAGACGAAACGGGAGACATTTCGACCGTGGTCGGAATATGATCGTGTCGAAGGACGTATGCCTTGAATCAAGGACGTTGGAGATCGAGGCTCGGGACGATCAGCTCGACGTACGACGAGCCGAACCGGACCGGTTCAGCTCGCCGTACGGCGAGCTACCCGGGAAGCGTATAGCTCGCCATACGGCGAGCTACTCATGATGGGACTAGCTCGCGGTTTACGGCGGATGCGTTTTTTCGCGGTTTGGTGCTTAACTCGGACGATTGTGTAATCGGCGTTTGTTTTGTTCTTTTAAGATAACGATTTCCGAGTTTTCTGCGGATTTCCTTTGTTTGGAAATTTCTTTTGAATTTATAAAACGATTTCTCGGGTTTTATAAAATGATTTCTCGAGTTTTATAAAACGATTTCTCGAGTTTTATAAACCGACTTCTTGGGTTTTATAAAACGATTTTTTGATGTTTATAAAATGATTTCTTGAATTTTATAAAACGACTTCTCGAGTTTTATAAAACTACTTTTCTAGTTTTATAAAACGACTTCTCGAGTTTTATAAAACGTACTTTTATTTTTGCGGAGACTTTTAGCCATTGATTCCGTCGTGACCGATTTTGACACCAACAAGAGGCATTTCCATATTTTGTGACCACTTTCATTACTTCTTTACATTCACGGGACTCCGCCTTACAATAGAACAGACTATCATCAGCAAAGAGAAGGTGAGATACCGAAGGATACGCACGTGTGATACGCATCTTTGTTATCTTCCCTTGATTCTCTGTGTGATTTAGAAGGCTAACGAGCGCTTCCGTGCACAGAATAAAAATGAAAGGGGACAGAGGATCCCCCTGCCTTAGGCCTCTCTCTGGAACGATATTACCTCTTGGCTGACCATTCATAAGGACCTTCTACTTCACAGGGATTATGCAGCGCATAATCCAAGTTATCTAGATTTCCGAAAAACCCATCTTCCTCATGGTGGCCTCAATGAAGGACCACTCAATTCTATCATACGCCTTTCTCATGTCCGTTTTGATGGCCATCCTCTTATTACGTCCACTGGGTTTAGTTCTTAGAGCATGGAACATCTCTTGAGCAATCATAATGTTATTAGAGATATGTTCCCCGCAACAAAGGCTGACTGGTTTTCTGGGATTCTATCTAGCATAACTTTTTTTAACCTCTGGCATAAGACCTTACAGATTATCTTATAACAAACATTGCATAATCTAATCGGGCGTAGCTGACTCATTTGATTCGGCTTGTCAACTTTCGGAATGAGGCATATGTTAGTATCATTTAGGCCAATGGGTATCGTACCTTCAAACAGGAATCGATTAACCATAAGAGTTAAATCCTCTTTTACAATATCCCAAAATTTCTGGTAAAAAAGTGCGGTCATTCCATCTGGCCCTGGACCTTTCTCTGGATGCATCGCAAAAAGCGCCACCTTAATCTCCCATTCAGTAACCGGTGCTGTAAGATTTTCATTGTCTGCTGGTGTAATGGTTGTAGAGACCTCCGATAATGCTTCCTCTATTTCCTCGGGATTAGATGATTGGAAAATTTGTCTAAAATAATTTGTAGCAATGGCTACAAGTCCCTCCTCATCATGTACCACATTCCCATCCTCATCCAAAAGCTGTGTAATCATGTTCTTTGTCCTTCTCTGCTTCATTAGAGCATGAAAGAATTTAGTATTCATGTCTCCTTCTCGTAACCAAAAAACGCTACATTTCTGTTTCCAGAACATCTCTTCTGCCTTAAGAGCATCAGATAATTGCTGTAAAGCCGCTGCAATCACCTCAGTAGTTGCATCATCGTTCAAAGATAACTGGTCTACTTTTTCCTTTAGCTCTTCCACACTTCTTTCGGAGTTTAGATTATGTTGCCTCTTCCAATCACTCAAAGCACGCCTGCAACTTGCAGTATGCTTCATAATACTAGCTTCTGGTGGAAGGTCCGGTGATTTCCATCCCTCTAGGATTACTTGCATGAGTTCCTCATTCTCTAGCCATCGCTTATCAAATTTAAAATTTCTCGATCTTCGTGGCCGCTTTTTAAGAATATCAACTAAGATCGGACGATGATCTGATCCCCACATCCTCATATACTGAACCTCCGAGTGAGGGAATTTATCATGCCAGTCCTCATTACCAACAGCTCTGTCCAGGCGGCATCTAACCGTGACTCTCCCTGCTTTTTTCCCGCCCATGAAAGCATGTTTCTTGTAAAGGGGAAATCTAGTATCCCACAATCACTTAGCATTTGCCTGAAAGGCAAAAAAGAACTGTCTGATCGTTCTCGACCCCCTTCTTTCTCTTCATGGCATGTAATCTCATTAAAGTCCTCAATCATGAACCATGGTCCATTTCTTGTTGTTGAGAAACGCGTAAAACATTCCCAAACTATCTCCCTACGTTCTAATACAGGATCTCCATAAACGAACGTCATAAAAACTTTTATTCCATCAATGATTGCCTCAATGTCAATCATTCTGTTATTTGAAAATAAAATCTTAACTTTAAAATCATCCATAAAAAACAAAGCTAAACCTCCGCTGAGGCCAAGTGGCTCAACGGTAAAAAAACGATCAAATCCTAAGTCTGCCTGGATGTCTTGCAACAGCAACCTCCTATTCTTCGTCTCAGATAGAAACACAAATCCTGGGCGATGTTTCTGACACATCTCCGTAAGGCGTCGACCTGTGAGGTGGTTTCCTAGCCCTCGACAGTTCCAACTGATTTTCCTCATTGACGATGGGGGATGTATTATTGTAACCCATCAAACCATCACCCTTGGTTGTAGCCTCTCTTGGTTTCTTCGAGCTGTGATTAGATCACATAGTTCGCTCACTCACACCCTGTTTCTGAGTAGAAGAAATAGTCGCTCTGAGTCTTGGTGAGCCTCGACGGAGGAACTCGGGTTTTTTCGCTAGATCCCCCATTGGTTTATTTCTCTTGCTAATGTTCCTAGCCATCTTCTTATCTTTTGACAAGTGTCCCCTCCTTGATGATATCAAATCCTTCGAAGATTGTGTCTCCTCCTCCAAATCATTAAGTTCCTCATCAAACAAATCATCACATGCCATCAAATGCTCATCGACTCCATCCTCTGCTTGTACCTCCATATCACTTAAAGCGTCGATGACTTGATCATCGCCAATCTGAAGTGGAGAAACGTGTGATGTAAATGCCAAAGGACGCATCACACTCTTGTTCCTCAGTGTAACATTGTCTTCCATACTTGTACGCTGAGCAGGAGTAACAATGGTGCTGGCGAGTCTCTTGGTCTGGCCCAAACCACTAGCAGAATGACCATCAGTACTATACTGAGCTGTATCATGCACCTGCTGAGCTTTAGTTGCATCGTGTTCATATGGAATTGGAACATTGTTGTTTATCAAAGCACCGGATACAACATCTTGTTTTCTTTCTTTTTGACGCCACGTTAAACTTCTTTCGCGGTCATAGGGACCACTACCATGACGAGAACTTTTGGAAATTAAAAAATCAGCCTTCGCATCTCTTCCCCTTATTACCCGATTGGAGTGGTACTTAGTTGGTGCATCTTCTCTTCTTGATCGCGGGTAAAGGGGCTCCCAGTCCCTATTCCGCCTATCCCTACGGCTGAAAAAACCAAGTGCACGTGTCTGTATGTGTTTGTTATCTCCATTCCTTGCAGAAGTGCTGCGAGAAGAACCAAGCGAAGGCTTGTCTCCGGGTAGATTATCTCTTCTATTATAATCTTCATGTAGATGTCGAGGATTCCCCAGCATAGGAGAGTCACGAGGGAGCTGCACATGGTCAAAGACAGCAACTCTCTCCACCGTACCGCGAGCATTAGTGTTCACCTAGGGGAAATATCCTTTCTCATGTGACATAAGGCCACAAATTGTACAATGCTTAAAGAGCATGTCATATTTGATCTCAATGGTTACTTCATCTCCCTCGGGGCTTGCACTTTTCTTTTAAACTATAGTGGTCGCCGTGAATCAATATTAATGAGGAAGCGCCCTTCGGATAGATCAACTGTATCCATATAACCAAGACGACCGCCAATATCTCTCAAGTTTCTATCCGTCCATAGATGCAATGGCATTCCCACAAACGTAACCCAGAAAGGAATGATCCACGGGTAGTCATCATGGACAATAGGCTCCCATCACACCAATACAAACATGCAGTAGTTGTAATGGAACGGACCCTTCCTAAGAACAGAATTCAAATCCTCCTCTGAAGTGAAATTACAGAGGAAGTTTCCATTCCCTAAATCATTTGCAGTAATTATGTCTTGGAGACCCCATTGCTCCGGCATCTTTTGCACTAACTTCTCAACATCCTGCTTCTTAGGATTAAGAACCTTTCCAATGAGAGACATGCGAAATTCATTTATAACAAAGGAATCATCATGAGCAGAGAGATTGATTGGTTCATCATCATCTTCATATAGAATTCCTTTGCCTTTATCATCTGCCATATGAGCAGAGACAAAACGATTCAATGGACCCATACAAAGTTTCCCGCAAAGGAGAAAGAGATCCCTTTTAGTAGTACAAAGTTTTGCGCTTACGTTCCCACCACTCAGAGACGAAGGTTTGAGCCGACGGGAAACGTATGCTGAGATCGCTGAGACAATGGTCTATCTCCGTATCGTAGCGATGTTCTGAGATCTTAGCGATGTTCTGAGATCGTAGCGATGTTCTGAGATTGCAGATCCGTACCGGAGAAGGAACCAACAAAGGTTGATCCAGCGCCAGACTAAGAATGCAATCTAGATCGAGAATATGGAAAAACGGAGATCACCACTAGCCAACGAAGGTTAACCAATCTTTTCTCTTATCACCACCGGAAGCCGCATAACCACAAAGACACAGAAGAAACCGACACAGAAGAGACACAAAACAGATGTGCCGTAACACAGAAGAAACCGACGAAGATCATTTTCTGAAGAGCAGATCCCCACGAGCCAACAAAGGTTAGCCAGTCCGGTTGCAACCTCTCACCGGAGAATGAAGATCTACACAAAATCACCCGTGGAATATAAATTATTTAAAACGGTTATGTAATCATGCGAATAATTTCGTATACAAAGATTAAGAATTTATGATAAGTTAAAATATCCATTGTCCAATAATTAGTTAAGAGCATCCGCATTTTAGGTTCAAAGCGGGTTCATGGGCTCGAGTTCTTAGGCCCGAGCCATTTAAAAAAACAAAAAAGGGTAATTATCTGTGAAACGGGCCTTCGTGATGAACCCGCGAGAGGGGAGTTCAAGCCACGCGTCGTCTCGTGAGTGGCTACTCGATTCGGCAAAAATTGGGTTTTCGTCTTTCTCGTCTCCTTTCTATCTTTTTCCCCGAAAGCTTTGTTTTTCTTTCTGCGACTGCGATTTCGAATCGGTTCCGTTTTCTTGATCTAACAGACGACGGAGTGTTTTCTCGACGACTAGAGGTTAGTATCGAGTAGAGTGACGGTCAAGTAGAGTTGATTTTGAGTCTCGATAGCGATTTGTGGATTTGGAATTAGGGTTTACAATCGATAAGGGGGTTTCATTTTAGGGTTATTATATCGTCTAGTTCATTAGATTTAGGGTTTCATTTGGGTTGTAAATCGTCTAGTTTGTTTGATTTAGGGTTTCATTTGAGGGTTGTATATCGTCTAGTTCATTTGATGTAGGGTTTCATTTGGGGGTTTCATTTGAGGGTTGTATATCATTTTCCTTGTTAGATTTACGGTTTGTTTATAGTTGATCTGAAATCATGTTTGCATGTTTGTAGTTATGGATCCCGCGGAAGAGAGACGCCATTCTAAGAAGGAAAAAGAAGAGTACAACATGTTAGGCTTCGTTGCTGATTCGCAATTCGGGATTCCTCGAACCTATCCATGTGGAGGGAGAATTATCAACGATGTTCAGGGGAAGGAGCCGTATGATTCCTTACCTGGAAAGCATTTCTTCACATGTGTGAACTACGAGGTATAACTTTTAAGTCTCAAAGTATTTTTATTTTCTATTGTATTGTTTCTGATGTATTTGTATGTTGTAACCAAGGATGACGGATTCCATTATCGTCATCCTTGGGTCATTGGTGTCCAGGAGGAGACTGAGAAGTTGGTCAAAGGAGTGAGTAATCTAACAATACAGATTCAGACACTGGAGGTTTGTGTACTTTCATATGTGTTTTTTTTTTAAGTTATTGTTATGTTTACTAACACTGTTTTGTTAATGTTTCCATGTCCAGGAACAGGTCAAGACCCTAACTAGACAGGTGCATTGTCTGACGGTGCAGGTAGCTGCTCTGGAGAAGGTCAGCTTCGAATGAAAATGAAAGGTAATCCTCAATTAAAATTTGTTGTGTCCAGAAATTGTTTGCGTAATTTTAAATGTAGAATTTGTTTGAAATTTGTTTGAATATTTTCGAAAACTGCATCGGTTTAATGTCTGAATGTTTGTTAGTAAATTTAATTTTTCAAGTAATTTATGAAAACTAAATTGCAGTAAAGCGAACACAGGTTTTTGAAAACTAATTGTCTGAATGTTTGTTAGGTAGAGTTAATTGTTCAAGTCTGATTTTTATGGTTGGTGGTTGTGTAATGACTGCTAAATCCAAACTAAACCAACTAAAAAACTGAATGTTCAATCGTAGGTAGGGTTAAACCAAACTAAACCAACAAAAGTTAAGCAAATTGATTTGATGTGTAATGACTGGTCTTTGTACTAAGTGGTTGTGTATTAGCTTGTAATGAATGCTTGGTAGGTTGAGATAATTGTTCAATCGTAGAAATTTTAACTAGTATAAAAACACAACAAATCCTCTAGTAAAAATTCATTAACCTAAAAAACACTAACCTAAAAACACAAACGAAAACCTAAACCTAAACCAAAATGGAAACTTTCTCCTTAAACACTCCCGGGTTTATGAACCTACTAGCTTCGTAGAGCAGCTCGTCAGTAGATGTAGACTCTGCTGAAGCATTTTTTACCTCTCCCGGGTTAGGAAAACCTTTGAATAGGCGAAAGTGGTCACCTAAAAAAGGCCTAGTCCTCATCTCTGCTTGGTTGAATACCAGCAAGGACCCCATAGTGGGTAATGAGCAGAAAGCAGGCTCGTTTTGGAGAGGATAGAGGAGTACTTCAACTCCTCTCCTCAGCTAAGTGGGTTTGTTCCAAGAGAGTGGAGTACATGTAAGCAGAGGTGGGGAAGGGTTAATGAGCAGGTCTGCAAGTTTGTGGGGTGTCATGAAGCCGCTTTGAACTACCAAGGGAGTGGCGAGAATGACAATAATGTCATGAACCGTGCACATGAGATATTCTTAAACGACAATAAGTAAAGGTTCAGTCTAGAACATTTCTGGAGGGCGCTAAGGTTTGAGCAGAAATGGAAGTCCCACGCCTTGAGCAGAGATGGTCGAAGGAGAAAAGGAAAGAAGCTGCAGAGGTGGTGGTTGACGACGAAGAGGTTAGGCCTCCTGGTGTGAAGGCTAGCAAAGCGGCCAAACGCAAGAAACACGGCCAAGAAGCAGCTTTTGATCAAATTGAGTCCATTCTAGCAGAAAAAAAAACATATCCAAACAAAAAATCTTGGAACGTCTCCTAGCCAAGAAAGATGGGACACTTTCTGATATAGAAGTGTCTCTCAAGAACAAGTTAATGGCTGAAATTCTTTGATTTGGTAGGTTAATTTGTTATTTGCTTTTACTTGACTGATATAGGTAACATTTCTTGAATGATATGTTTAGTTTCTTGTTTGCATTTACTTGACTGATATGTTTAGTTTCTTGGTAAGTTAATTTCTTGTTTAAAAGTGTCTTGATTGTTTTACTTGACTGATATGTTTTGTTATGGTCGCAGGTCAATGGATGTTCAAGTCTCTGTTGATTCACAAGATGCTCAAGTCTCTGTTTCAAGCCTCAAGTCTCAAGTCTCTGTTTCAAGTCTCAAGTGTCTGTTTCAAGTCTGCTGTTTCAATATTTTCTTTGTACTATGTATTCACGGGTGTGTGTACCCGTGATAGTTGTCCAGTGAAGTCTATGTTTCAAGTCTCTGCTTTGTACTTTCTTTTCATGGGTGTAACATAAACTCACGGGTGTATGTACCCGTGAAAGTGGTGTATGAATCAGTGTCTACTCTAGTTTCTATATATATGTCTCTCTAAATCAAGTCTCTGCTTCACATTCATTCCTAATCTCTTCCTTTCTCAAGCACAATTTTCTCTCTTTCTTTTATAAAATTGCAACAAGTGACTACATTGATTCCAAGCACCAAGTTCCTCTCTTGATTCTATAATACTTGTCTCAAGCACCAAGTTTCCCGAGGGATTTTGGCAGGTGAACATATTCCATTGATTCCAACTTCCTCTATAATATTTTACTCATTACAAAACAACCATTCATTTAGTATATTGTTTAGTTATGAAATGATTAATAGTTTTAGTATATTGTTTAGTTATGAAAATGATTAATAATTTTAGTATATTGTTTAGTTATGAAAATTATTGTTTAAAGTTATAAAAATTTAAAGTTATAGTTTAAACAATATAGATTAATATAATTTTACTCAAAATTTAATACTTTACTCAAAATTTAAAGTTAATAAAAATTATTGTTTAATTTAATTTTACTCAAAATTTAATTTGTGCTAACTAAAATTCATGATTGTTGTAGGGAGGAAGAAGAGTTCAATTATGTCTTCCTCATCAAGTGATGAAGTAGATGAAGCTTTTGAAGAAATGTTCGACGAACAATTTGATAATTTTATCGACTCCATTCTTCATACCCAAGCCACCAAGCCAACGAGGCGAGCTTATATCGAAAGAGATCGGGAACAAGGACACACTCAGCTCTGGAACGACTATTTCAGTGAAAATCCAACATACCCACCAGAGATGTTTAGGCGCCGTTTTCGAATGAACAAACCTTTGTTCCTTCGCATTACCGATCGCCTAAGTCATGAAGTTCCATATTTTCAGCAACGAAGAAATTCTCACGGAAGGTACGGATTATCTACACTTCAAAAATGTACATCAGCCTTACGTATGTTGGCATATGGTCAATCTGGAGATTCGTACGACGAATATCTTCGACTAGGTGAAAGTACTGCACTTTTATGTCTGGACCATTTCACTAATGGGATAATACAACTGTTTGGAGATGAATACCTAAGAAAACCTACAGCGGATGATCTCCAACGGCTACTCGATGTTGGAGAGGTACGCGGGTTTCCAGGGATGATAGGCAGCATCGACTGTATGCATTGGGAGTGGAAGAACTGTCCAACGGCTTGGAGAGGGCAGTACACACGTGGTTCAGCAAAGCCAACAATTGTCTTAGAGACTGTGGCATCATATAATCTTTGGATATGGCACGCTTTTTCGACTTACCAGGTACCCTCAACGATATTAATGTTCTTGATCGGTCACCCATTTTTGATGACATTTTACACGGTCGAGCTCCTAAAGTAAATTTCAAGGTCAACAACCACAATTATCATATGGCGTACTACCTTACGGACGGAATTTATCCGAAATGGTCGACATTTATCCAATCAATCCCACTTCCTCAAGGTCCTAAAGCAGAGCTTTTTGCTCAACATCAAAAATCGACCAGAAAAGATGTCGAGCGTGCTTTCGGAGTATTGCAAGCGAGGTTTACAATAGTTAGAAACCCAGCTCGACAATGGGACAAGGAAAAGATAGGAAGAATAATTAGAACTTGTGTCATATTGCACAATATGATAGTGGGGAACGAACGAGATGGATACACTCAGTATGATACATCAGAGTTCGAGGTGGGAGAGTCAAGTAAAAGTTCACAGTAGGAAAGGACAACAAGTTTGAATAATGGTAATATGCTTGGCATTCACAATCATATGAGGGATTCGCAGATACATGCTCGTTTGAAAGCTGATTTAGTTGAAAATGTATGGGTAAAGTTCGGTAATCAAAATTAATAATGATTGTATGTTTCCAATTTCTCTATGTATTCAATAAAAAGTTTTAAACATTATTGTATTCTCAATCTATTCAATAAAACCTTATAAAATTAATTTACAACTATTTTTTAAAAAAAAATTATCTTTGTATTAAAATTTTTTTTTTTAAAAGATTAAAAATAAATTATTATTTTATTCCTAAGAACCCGGATTTCAGATTTACTAATGGAGGCGCATAATTAAGACGGATTCATCACTGTTCACGACCTCACAAAAAAATAATAAAAAATCCCCCTGAAGAATCCCATAAAGGATTCACTAACGAGGATGCTCTAACTAGTCAGGGATTTTCGGCTGTCTACGATCCGACCCGATCCCAACTTTGACCAAAAGCCAAAAACTGACTCCAAAGACTTTTTGTCAATAAGAAAGAAGATCGAGGTCTGTTCTGCACTTTCCAAGGCGCGGTCACTCGATTACATTTTTTAAATAGGATCCAAAACCCAGAGAGAATTGCTATGGAAGGAGGAGCTAGTCTCTACAATCCTCGCACTGTGGAAGAAGTTTTCAGGGATTTCAAAGGCCGTAGAGCCGCCATTGTCAAAGCTCTCACCTCCGGTATTCGCAATTTTTCTGTTTTTCTTTTTTGTGTATATAATTTCTAGGCGTGTTTGGATCTGTTTGTATGATGTTTTATTCTCCGATCTAATTGATTCGCTTTTTTTTTTTTCGTTTGCAGATGTTGGAGAGTTTTACCAGCAATGCGACCCTGGTTAGGGTTTCTCTTTTTGCTTCCAAATTTTTTCTTGAATCGTTACTCTTATGTGGTAATTTGACTCAGAATTGTTTTTTTCTTCTTTCATGGGTTTTTTTTAGAGAAGGAGAATCTTTGCTTGTATGGGTTACCAAACGAACAATGGGAAGTGAACTTACCTGCTGAAGAAGTGCCTCCAGAGCTTCCAGAGCCAGCTCTAGGCATTAACTTTGCAAGAGATGGACTTTCTGAGAAGGAATGGCTTTCTCTTGTTGCTATCCACAGTGACACTTGGTTGCTCTCGGTCTCTTTTTACTTCGGGTCGCGATTCTCTTTCGACAAGGCTGATAGGTAGGTAGATGATTTCAAAACACTCATGTTTTACATTGCCCTAACTTGTATGATGACTTGTCTAATATAGGAAACGCTTGTTTGATATGATCAATGGGATTCCTACCATATTTGAAGTAGTCACTGGTAATATGAAAAAGCAAACGAAGGAAAAGTCATCTGCTGCAAATCAAAATGGCAATCTATCCAAATCGGATTCGAAAGTGGTAAAAGACTATTACTCTCTTTTTTTTGTTTTTCTAGTTTTGGGAAACTATGATTGGCAAAGTCGACCTATGATTTTTATGTTCGAGCACTCAAAATCCAGTAGTAGCTTCTTTTTTTTTTTGGGTGGGGGATCTCAGTTAATTCGTTATGTTGCTATGGGAAGTCTCTATAGACCATAAGCTTCTTAGTAGAGTGGATAAAGAAAACAATGCTTAATGAATCTCAACTAAAAAGTTTTACCTTCGCGTGTGTGTTGGATTATTTTTGAGTTTCTTCTTAGGGTTTTCAGCTTTAGGTTAATAATATATATATATATATATATTATTTGTCTTGGAATGCAGAGATCTTCAGATGGCAAACACTCAAAGGCCATGCAGGCAAACAATGAGGAAGATGAATCAGAGGAAGAGGATACGGATGAACACGGGGAAACCCTTTGTGGTGCGTGTGGAGACGGGGATGGTACTGGTACTGATGATTTCTGGATCTGCTGTGACGTTTGTGAGGTATGGTTCCACGGGAAGTGTGTGAAGATAACTCCAGCTAGAGCTGAACATATCAAACAGTACAAGTGCCCTGCATGCAGCAACAAAAGAGCACGACCTTAAGTTACATTTAGAGAGTAGTATCCTGTACTCTTACTACCTCGTCTTTATTTGGCTAATTTTAGCTCTTTATCCGGCATAACAACTTAGCTCTATTTTTCTTTTGAATTTCTGTACAATTGGTTTGTTTCCAGAATTTATAGGCTCTCGTAGAAACATATTTCCAAGTCCATAAATTAAACTGTTCAGATGCAGCTAGCTTTAAAACATCAGGACAGACAATTATGAACACCCATTTTCTGATCTTAAAATGTCATTGTCTGATAAACAGATGCGGTGCAGGTAATTCATACATAAGCTAGAACCACTCTGTATTCAGAACTACATGGCTAGTACCTAGGTTACCAACTTTTTTTCAAGAGGCTTGCCAGATTTCAGCTGATAATACTCATGCCTATCTGAAACAATAACACTGCTTGCAGTTTATGATAAATTGTGCTACTGGTTGCCTTCCTACCATCTCCCTTGGTGCACTTTGGATGCTCCCTCTGTAATAGTCTGAGCAACTAAAGATCAAACTCGTGGAATCCGAGTATCATTCATGATAAGAGTCAATAAAAGCTTATGACATAGGGAAGAACCCTGTCCTATATTCTGAACAGCCGATGGATAAAGATAACTGTAACTTCTAGGGCGTAGCTCCGTTTCTTGGGCCATTATCTGTATCTTTAAACTGGACAATAAAGTTAACCCACATACATGCAGATGGATAAATAGATTTAAAGTCATTTCCTTCAACTGTTCTCAAGAGACTTTGCCAAACTAGAATCAAACAATACAATGTGTTAGAAAAAAAAAAAAATCAAACAATACAAAAAACTCAAATGGAACCATAGCAACTTGTTGTATTGTTTACAAAAAAAAAACTAATCATGCATCATAAGTTCAGATGTAGGAACATAATCTTAAATGAACTGAGATATATGTATCATCATACCCTTGTTAAATATGAGAATACAAACTAAAATCATTAAACAGTTGATTTCAGGAACGGGTTTGAAGAACGTCGTGCGTCTTCTTGATTCGCTTCCTTTCTTAGTCCCGTGTCTTCATTGTTAACACTGTTCATAGGATTCTTTATCGAATTCAGTTTCTTTACCTCTCCTTTCTTCACATCGTCAGTTTCGTCTCTCTTTATTTGTTCTTTTCCCAGGTTGAGACCTGAAACTTTTGCTTTCCTCACAAGTGTAGCAGCAGACGGTTTAGGAGCAGACGAAGCTTTCGGAATTTCCTCTGTGTGACTCTGAATTGGAGCTGGAAAATTCTGGACTTTGGATTTAACCGCTTCTCTGCTTGGATTATGCAGCTGATTTGTGGTCGCCACGTTAGCTTCTTCGAGCAATTTTTCCTGTTAGTGAAGAACCATAAGTTAGCATTATGAAAAAGAGAATCTATGGTTGAACTTGTTTTCTTTTGTGCAGAGAATATAAGAATTGCTAAAAGTTCTTGCCGAGGAGTGCACCTCGAGTATGCTACAGAATTTCTCTGCCAAAAATGGAAGCTTGAGTTTGGTAACCAGTGTTATTGCGGCTCTCATTGATTTTTCTAGAGATAGTAACCTCATAAGTTCACCGGCCCTTACAAACTTGTCACCTAAAAGAAAGTAAAGAGTATCGTTGTCAAAATCTGGAAAACTAACTTCACATGGACTTCAAAGTGTTTTGCAGTCATAATCTGTATAATAACTTCACAATTCACATGGACTTCAAAGTGTTTTGCAGTCATGACAACGGTTAAGACGATTTAGGTTTCGTTAGGATATTTTACTTAAATGGGTTTTTGATATTTTTACATTAATAGCTTTGGTGATTTTTTATTTAATAATTACTGTTTGAATTTTATTAGTTTAAGGATTTTTCTTTTTGTACTAAGTTGGTTTACCTATATAAGAATTTCATATGATTAATAATAAAAAATAAAATAAAAAGCCTCTAAGAGAGATTTTGTTTTTGAATATCAGGAGATTTGGAACCTAAGAACAACATTATTGGTGTAGTATTAAAAAGTATCTAAACACTAAAAGTAGAAGAATTAAATGAAAAGGTGGAGAGAGAATGAAAAGAAAATGGAAAGAAGAAGAGGGAAGTTCTGTGTCAAACAATATTTACATACTTTGCAAATATGTGTCAATTATTAATTAGCTCTACCATTTTTTATCTGATTTAAAATTTATCTAAAACAATAATTATAATAGATTACTAATATTTGTAACAGTTTGATACTTTAGTAGAGTTAACACCAATGGTCATGCTCTAAACCCGTAATCCCCAAGGGATTACCACATCATGTAATATTAGTTTCATCCTAGTCACTCGAACTGGGGACCTACACAATGCTCAGGGTCCTTTCCAATTGAGCTAATGACTACTGGTTACTAAGAGAGATTAGGTTAAAAGGAATTAAGCTCTTTGGTTCATATTCAACATATTGTAAGTATGTGAGCTCACACATGCGTGTACGAACACAATGTAAAATAACTGACTTACTGTTACAACACGAGCTGATGAGCCTTAGTATGCATTTATCTTGAGAAACTTCCATGTCGAAAGCCTCATTTTCAAGTGCTATCGTGTCCATCTCAGCCAAAGCCATATCGTCCACCCTTCTTTGAGTCTGAGATCAGGAGGAAAAGATATATTGGAATTGTTTAATACCATGTAGACATTTCATACTATTTTAAGCAGATTTCGTTATGAGAATGTCTATACTTTGGTTACAGATAACTAGATTTACATATAGTAGGAGAACAAAGGTATTGCAAGAACATTAATTTTCCTAATGTGTTCATCCTCTGTTGTTCCCAAAAAATGAACTTTGACAGTTTCACACACATTCCAGTCGCTAACAACTCAGATCACATTGCTTACGAAAATTGAACAGAGAAGGGAAATATAATAGCAAATATAAATGGTGTAACAAGGAGTGAGGAAAACCTCGTATAAACGCAGCTGCGTTAGAATGAATTCATTTTCTAGAGATGCTGCTCCCAAATCTGAGGATGCAAGCGGGAGAGAAAAGTTCAGAATGGTAAGGATTGGTTTTGGTGTCACCTGAAATGGAAAGGAAGAAGGGTCCTATCATATTGCATATAGAGTAAACACTAAAAACCAGTCTGGGAAACAATAATATTTATTACCTGTGGGAAAACTTCAGGGTGTTTACAAGCTATACAATATAAACTGGTTGTATTCAAACCAACCACCCAGTAGTTTTCTTTTTGTTTCTTCTCTTTAGTGGCACTGAAAATGACAATGAAATCAATTTGAGAAACATATGATAAGGAAACTTGTCAGTAATTGTAGATAGCTTAACAAACCTGAAGACCGGGATCCATGAGCCACCATATTGACTTGTAAAAACCCTCAGCACACCCTGAAAGAAAAGGTTGTTATTGTAATCTATACTTTATGAAATTGCGTAATAAAGACATAGCAAATGATTCAGCCAAACAAACCTCAGAATCGTATGTGCTGAACGAACCTTCGTCACTGAATCCTATCCATGTTAAACGTGAGCCAGGGGTTAAGGCAACACGGCCGTTCAACTGTTGGGTCATGTTGCATATGTTCAAGACTCTAAATTCCATCACCTGCATATTCTCAAAACAAGTATGAGGCGAGAGTGTAGGGTAGATAACAACATGTGTGTGTGTGTGTGTGTGTGTGTGTGTGTGTGTGTGTGTGT
>CAKOAT010725154.1:335138-385423 GCA_932364175.1 Eruca vesicaria subsp. sativa | reverse complement strand
GATGCCAATTTCGATGAGGTTATTTTAAGTCACTGCAGTGATTTAGTTTAATTTCAGAGTCCTTTTTAAAAATCGAAGTTCCATACAATGAAACCACAGCAATAAGATAGAGCTTAAGAAGTTGGATCAGTATCCAAACATGAATGACAATGTTCTCGCACACTATTTACGTTTTATCGGCATATCAAGTGACTCCAGGGTAAATCGATACAGAAAATAAAACAAGAAAAACAAAAGTAAACCTACCTGTTCATTTGAAGGAAGACAGTCTGAAACATGAGTTACTACAGCAAGTTGATCCTTGCATCCTGTTGCAGTGACAACGGGGCCATCAAGGGAAATAATATGTTTCTGCAAGAAATAACCAGTTCTATAAGACCAACTTATCAAAGTATTTCACTACTGAGGTACACATTACACACTAGCACCCCTAAGTTAAATAAAATCTGTGCAAGTCAAATAAAGACTAAATCTGTCATTCACTAGCATTCAGTTCACGTTAGTTTTCCGAGAGCTGCAGATTGTCATTGTAACTACAGGACTAGACAACCATTAAACATAACCTTTGCATCTGATAATACAGTATACACCAGTAAGAGACAAAAAAAGAACATGACACAACAGCAAATTCAGTAAAGAAAAACCATTTACAAACACTTAATGGTAAAATAAAAATCAATCACTCGTGTAGACTATCAGCTTACGTCAATGATGACAAATGATAAAAACATAG
This sequence comes from Eruca vesicaria subsp. sativa, assembly GCA_932364175.1. Classification (NCBI taxonomy): domain Eukaryota; kingdom Viridiplantae; phylum Streptophyta; class Magnoliopsida; order Brassicales; family Brassicaceae; genus Eruca; species Eruca vesicaria. Next base: position 384,690 of record CAKOAT010725154.1, on the reverse strand, counting down.
AAAGCAAAATAAGAGACCTGTAAACCACCCTCGCTAAATATGTGAAGCAAATTGAGGCTTGTAATCGCAGCAACCCAACCAGAACCATTAGCGACAACCTTCACCTCTTCACCTTCAAACCTCATTGTCCACTTCATGTTCCAATCATTAAAAAACAAAACAAGTCAATTATTTTCTATGCTGGTCTGTAAGTTGGGATGAATTTAGTGCAAAGATTCTAACCTCACTATTACTGGCCCAGCTTCTAAATGGTCGATACATAAGAACACTCATGTTCTTTTCTCCTTTGCTGGGGTTTGCAAAGATACATCCACTTTCATTTATTGATGCCATAGTGAAGCCATATATATCGATCATTGATGACACTCGTGGACCTCTCCCAGTATCATGAAAATCTGTCTGCATTGAGAACGACAAGTGAAAATCCAAAATTACACAGAAGAAGCTTATATTCTGGAAAACTTATATAGGGTAGACATTAGATATTTTAGAAGCATGACAAAGGAAAGCCTCAAGCACCTCAATACGGTAGTTCCCCTCATGTTCAATTGTAGTTATGCATCCCAACATATTGTAACACAAGAATGTCTTCTTTCCTTGTTCCGCGGGTGTTGCACCAGGTTGAAAAGGTTTTTGCATTTTGTACTTGGTTGATCCTGCAATACTTCTGGGAAGCCCACTTCTCACACCGTGCTTCTCTTTGTATGATTTTTTTCGGTAGCTAGTACCCTCATCATAAAATTCCTCGTCTGGAACCACATCATCATCAATAACAGTGTTTCTCCTGATTCTTTTCCTGCTAGGCTGGTGAGATTCTCTATCATCACTGTCATCATTTAAACTTGCAGATAGTTCTTCCTCCATCTCCTCATCAAAAGTAAGAATCTCATTCCTCCTCTTTGGTAGAATGTCTGGAATACCAACAGTAGGAGCTACCATAGATGATGGAACCAAAGATTCCCAAATTCCATATTTTCCCCTGACATCAATCACAGACAAAGCATTAGAATTTGGTTTCCAAGCCATACAACATATCCTCTCCTCGAATTTCTGCCTATCTATGTCTTGTTTCTTATCAAGATCCCAGAGAAGCACTTGTTTATCCAAACCAGATGTGGCTATATACTTCCCATTAGGAGCCCACGTTATGTAGCATATAGGCTCGAGATGGTCCCCTCTTAGTGCAAAAAGCTTCTCCCCAGTGAATCTATCATACATCACCACGTCGTTTCTCAAACCAGGCACGGCGAGGATTCGACCATCGGGGCTCCATCTAAGAATATTCACAACAGAAGTGCTGAAACCTGTGTCGGGAGCAACACCCTTAAGGGTGTGCGAAAGGATTCCGCTCTGGAGTTCCCAGCATAGCACCGTTCCATTTGAGTCAAGCGAAGCCAAAAGCTCACCATTAGGGTTGAAATCTAAGCCTGTCACAGGTCCTTTATGTCCTTTCAGAACTCGAACAATGGAGCCATCAATCGTGTTGATGAGTTTGATTCCTTCATCGTCTCCAGCAGCTGCCAATAAACTCCCTGAGCCATTAAACGCAAGCACGCGAATAGGAAGCGTGAATCTGGTTATGTTGGTCTGAAACTCTCCACCTGAGACAGCATTTAAAAGATTAATTTAACCAAAAATAGCTTCAGAAAAACAAAAAAAAAAAATATATCACTAGGAAATTACTTGGGAATTTGTAGAGCTTGACGCAATGATCTATAGATCCAGATGCGAGGAAAGAAGAGTCGTGGCTAAGAGCCAAGGCGGTGACGCCGTCTTGGTGATGTCGAAGAATCGTCGGGGGCGACGAGGAAGGCGAGAGTCCATCGTGAACAAAAATGGATAGATCCGAAGAAGATGAAGTGACAAAGTGTTCCGCTTTGTGGTCCCACAGGATTGAGCAAAATGCGGCGGCGCTTCCGCCGACTTTATGGGCTTCACGGAGTTTAAGCGTTCGTGACTTCATCTGTTATGTTGTTTCTGGTTGGTGTTAGGGCTTTCTTTTATCAGCTTTCGTTTCGATTGGGCGCCAATTTGAGTGTGTGATCCGCGGGAGATTGTTCCCTTTTTTGACTAGTCTAATTATGGGCTGATTAAGCGGTGCATGACAAACGGATTGGGGGACGATTTAACTGTTATTTTTTATAAGAGATTGGAGTGGACATAGCGGTACAGTTTAACTATGGTTTATCAAAGAGTAATAAAATGAGAATAAAGTTCTATTTAGCCTATGCACATCATCAAATTTAATCAATCAATGAATATATTTCAATTTGACATGTCACCTAAAGACACATCTTAAATTATAAAACTATGGTATGTTAAATTTGAATAACAAAATTTCATCAAATTTGGTGGTACTTTTACTTTGGATCACACCTCTAACCCGAATTTAAACATATCTTACACTTTATTTTACATTTTTTTATTTAAAAATTTAAGACCCATTTAGTCTTCCATCTTCGTCTCCTCCTCCTCTTCCATCTTCGTCTTCTCCACAGTCTCTTATTCGATAATATTTTCTTTACCAATCTGTAACATTATCACCGTCGACTGACCTATGTGGCTAACCAGCATCTCAGGCGAAACTATCCACGGCCGTTCTAGTTGTTTTTAAAAAGGTTAGGACATTCATATATTAAAATTACAATTTTCTCTCACACTTTCATCTCCATGGAGCTTTGACTGATTACATGTGTGCAATCTGGAGATTGATTTTAGATTTTCCATTTTCATAACACTCATATTGTCTTCTCTTTATTTGTTCATCCAACAACAACCAATGGTTAAAGGAGCGAGAAGAAAGAACATATCACCATGGTAAAAAATTTAATTTTCTTCTGAATTTTCTAAAACTAATAATAACGTGACTAAATATATGTTTTTGGTTTCAGCCAGAGCAGATGGTTTTCATAGACTCCAGAACCAGAAAGTTCAAAGCTTAGTAGATGAGTATTGGAAGTTTTTGTTGGCCATTCCGATGACTAAGACAAGAATATTATGTGAGATTCTCTCTATTGCATATTTTCTCCTTATGTTGTTAATTGTTATCACAAAAGGTTTTGTTTCTCATCACTTCAAGTGTTAATTGAATATTTCAGTTTAGAACCCTTCTTCAGATGTAATGCATAATCCTTATAACAGTGTAAATATCACCATCTGCAGGAGAAACAATTTTAAATGTATCATGTGGGACAAAGGTGCGGAAGTTAAACAGAAATGGAAGTACCCCTTCCTTACTCTTGGTGACAACCACATTTCCAAAAAGAGTTGGAGGTAAATCAGTACCGTCACATTTTCCAAACCTAACATTTTTGTTACGTTTTATTATTTTGAGATTTCATTGTGGTTTTTCTGTAAGAAAATGTACACTGCTTAGTTGTTTGTTTAATTTACCACACCTTTATACTGCTCTGTCTATCATGTTTGTTTAAAGTTATAGAGTACAGGTTTTTTTTAAATAACAGCTATGTGTTTAGTATGACTATTAGTGTTTGTTTTTAAATTAAACAACCAGTCGTGTTTCTTTTAAACTCGAATTCATTTTTGTTTTCAAATTGCGGATCAGATTGTTTTTAAGTTATATGTCATTATTCTGCTTATTTGTGTTGGCATTTTTTTTGTTTTTAAATTAAGTTTGTGTTTTTTCGTCTTTTTTAAATTGCAGCCATGTTTCCTCTGCTTATTAGTGTTAGTGTTGAAATTACAGGCCGTGCTTGTTTTTAAATTACAAGTCATGTTTTGTCTTCTTATTAGTGTTTCTGTGTTTATCTTTAAACTAAATATTAGGTCGTCTTTGTTTACCATCTATTGTATGTGCTTATTTCAAATATCTGATTATTTTTGTTTTTAGATAACATGTTGTGTTAGTTCTATATGTTAGCGTATGCTTCTAAATGGAACATCTTAACATGTGTATTTTAAAATTTCGGATACCGAATAGAAATATCTATCTAGAACAACTAATTCAAACAAGATATATGTAGTAAGTAAATAAATATTACTATATAAATATATGATGTGAAATTGTTCGGCTAAACACATAAGTATTTGTGTAATGCATGGAGAATAAAACGCCAAACACAAAACACTTAAATTTATAATATATACTAATATAGCTAATAAAAAAAACATAACAACCGGCTCAAATGCAGAATAAAATTTTTAAACCCATCTAAAACTATTTGATAGAACAAAACTTACTCACCTAGCCATGCATTTATTAACAAAATAAAAAAATCTTTTATAAGAGAAATGGTATCTGCGAACTTTAAACATGAATAATTGTGTTTTTTTTACATCAATTCAATTATTTTTTTTGTCAAATAACATATAAAACTTTCTTATATTTAAAAATATTATAAAAACAAAACAAAGCAAATCTTATAGTAGATCATTTGTGCGCAGTGCGGATAAAGACCGTAGTATATATAAGAGAAAAATATTACAACTACGATTCATCTGAAGTAAACGGTTTAAAACAAAATATAAATAATGATATGTTCATATTGTAATTGTTCTGCGGAAACCTCCAATTCGAGATGAATCGAAGCAGTATATCTTGATGCTAGCACTCGTGTCATCCACACTTTGACTCGTGAGAACATGCAAACTAAGAACAAAGAAAGAAAACAAAGGAATGACACATAGAGACTTGTTACCCATGATATTTCTCCAATATGGAGAATTAATCCTTGGAGCCAGGTTCAGCCTAGCAAATCGATCAGAACAAGGCCCCACTCGAAATCGGAAAAATGATAAACAACAAGTCACCGTCTCAGATCTCTTCTCTCTCTCTCTCTCTCTCTCTCTCTCTCTCTCTCTCTCTCTCTCTATCTCTCTCTCAGCTCACATAGCTTATTTCTCTCTCTTCTCTCTTAGCTCACATAGCTTATTTCTCTCTCTCTTATCCTTTTATATAAACAAGGATGTACAAGGCTAAACCGAATCAAGTAATGCTAAACTGATCAACAAATATTTTAACAGGACTAACCAACTCTGAACTGACCTAACTACCCGAGTAACAAACTAACAATAAAGCTATAAGAGCCAAGATTAGATCACTCACCAACAGTAATTAATTTCAACATAGCAATTATTAAGCTTTAGTTTTCTTTTGGGACAAAGCTTTAGGTTTTTGATAGTTTTTAAGATTAATTCGTTCGTTCTATAATTTCTTTGGTTTTCTTATTTTTCCTTATGTTGTATCCAAATGAAATTATTAGAAAATATGTGATGATGATGTTGAAATATATAAAAAAATACTATATTGTGTTTTACCACTAAAAAGTGTGTGTGATCGGGGATTAATTTTCACTTTCTCACAATTATAGGTATAGATTTCTTATTTTTACTCTTGTTCTTAGTTTTAAAATATTTTAATATTTAAAAATTTTTAAACTGAAGCAAATATTGAGTTTCTTTTGTAAATTTGTTGTTGTTTAATTTTAGCTTTAAATATTCTAAATTTTATTTTATTTTATGTGTATAATTTAAATTAAAAAATAATAATTTGAAATATTTATGAGATATGAAAATTTAAGTATTAAAACAATAACGAGAAAATATTTATGAATTAAATTTATATTATAATTATAAAGATCAAAATGCAAATAAAATATGAAACTTCAAATTTGAAATTTTGAGTAATAAAACTTCAAACATGAAGCTTTACTCCTCAAAACTTCAAATCAAATATGAAGTTTTACTCCTCAAAATACAAATCAAATTTGAAGTTTTGAAATTCTTTCTTAGAAAGCAATATTTATATTTGGAGTTACATATTTTCTTTTGGAGATGCTCTTAGATAATATGAGATTTCTTGCTGACTGTGGGATTCGTGTTCAACTCCTCATGTCCTTTTTTTGCTTTATTTTATTTTATTTTATTTCCTTTTTTACCAAAGGAGGAAAGGAAGTGACCATTAAATCGATAATTACAGCCTTGCTTAATCATGTGATGTCCTGCTATCAATTACTACAAGCAACTATTAAGAAATTAACGGGTGCGGTGGCACTATTTTGGTGGAGTCCATGGGGAAGTACAAAAGGTCTGCACTAGAAATCATGGGATAAATTATGTATAGATAAAGAGGAAGGATGTCTGGGTTTAAAGGACCTCACTGATTTCAATAAGGTTATGTTGGGTAAGCAGTTATGGCGTCTGATAGAGAAGCCAAATACTTTATTCTCTCGAGTTTTCAAATGACGGTATTTTAGGAATGGCTCACCCCTGGAACCAGTTCGATCATATTCTCCTTCATATGGCTGGAGGAGTATGGTTTCTGCTAGATCTCTGGTTAGAAAATGACTAATTAAAAGGGTGGGATCAAGATCTTCTATATTTGTATGGAATGATCTATGGCTCCCAACCACTCGTCCAAGACCACCAAATAAAAATCAACACAATGATTTCCCAGCACTTACAGTAGATTCTCTCATCAATTCAGCTTCGCGAAGTTGGAACTTGCAGGCAGTTTGGGCTTTGGTAGAACCCCTGGATGAAAAAATCATAGAAAGTATACCACTGAGCATGACTCAGTTGGCGGACATGGATGGATAACATTTTAATAATAATGGGAAGTACACGATCAAATCCTGCTATCAGGTAGAACAGGTTTACCCAGATAAAGGAAAACCACCGGCAGTTTTTGGACCCACAGTTAATAAACTGATAGTATTCTGCTGGAAAGTAAGATGTCCACTGAAGATAAAACATTTATTATGGAAGTTGGTGTCTGGGTGTATAGTTGTTAAGAAAAATCCGAAAGCAAGAGGGATACAAGGAGACATACGTTGCGCTAGATGTGGAGAGGAAGAGGAATCGATTAACCATGTGTTCTTTGAATGTCCTCTAGCGCGCCAGGTCTGGGCTCTATAAAAAATACCATTAAACCTAGCTGTATTTCCTACGAGTTCTCTTTTCACAAATATGGATCATCTTTTTTGAAGAGTTTCTCCACAAATGGAAGATCATCACTTTGCTTTAATACTTTGGTATATTTGGAAAGGAAGGAATAACAAAACATTTAGTAATTTGGATACAGACCCTAGGGACACGCTGAAACTAGCGGAAATAGAGTCAACACTTTGGGGTGAAGGACATGTACTAAATGCAGAGAGGGTAGCACAACCGGTTGAAGTTACTGACATACCATCAATTCCAGGGAGATGGTGCTTCATAGATGGTTCATGGAAAGTTAAGGAATTTTTCTCGGGAAAAAGATGGTACAACACTCTAGAGGATTTCACTGGACTAATGGGAGCGAGAAATGTCAAGGCTAGTCTGTCACCCCCGCATTCGGAGGTGGAAGTGCTAATATGGGCAAGGGAATGTATGTGAAATCTGCATCAATTTCAAGTTACATTTACAACGGATTGTTCTCAGTTGGAAAGATGGTTTCGGAACCAGAAGAATGACCAGCATTTGCAAGTTATCAGGAAGATATTAAGATGCTGAAAGAAAGCTTTCTCAACTCAGAGATTATTCATGTACCACGGACACAGAATTCAAAGGCGGATAGTCTAACACGCAGTGCCAGGAAACAATCATCTTTCGTCGTTCACATGGATGCAGAGTTATCAGCTTGGTTTGCAGAGTCAATATGAGTCTTTTTCTGTTTTCGACAAAAAAAAAAGAAAAAAAAAGAAAGGTAAAGTAGTAATCTACATGGCATCTTCTTCTTTATACTCTACAATTCTTCTATCCTGATACCGGCCATATTTCATCATCTATTTCACTTATTTTCATCAATTGCTTGCTTATATTAATTAAATAGTCAATTAATATAGACATGTTTCTTACATAAATTAAAACGAAAACTAAGTTTTTGCACATATCCGTATTAATAGCCGAGTTGGGTCATCAATCCACCACAGTGCTCGACCTCGGAACCTAAACTCGCCGGCTAGGCGACTACCTCGAGTGATTTCAACATATAATATAACTATAAAATTCTTATATCTATAAAGGAGAAACAACCGATAAATGGATTCCAACCACTTCGTGTGCTTCATATAAAAATAAAAGGATTTGCGTACAGTTATAAATTATAACTACATTTTGACATGTGTTTAAGAACCGCGGATATTTTGTTGTTGATCGTAAAGTAAAATATTAAACAAATTTATGTATAATATTAGATATTTATAATATTTAAAATCTGTTCTATTATTATTATTTCAGTCCGGTACAATGTTTTCATTGAATTTTTATATCCGTGTCAGTCTTGTGGTCGAACTAAGAGATCCAGTTACTCATATATAGTGGGGAAGGATATAATCAAACGAATATCTTAAAATCAAAAGGACCGTTAACCAACTGAGAAGAATTTAATTTTGATTTTTGTTTTAAAATTGTTGATATATCAATATAGATTGACTTACATCAGAAATAAATTGTTTTAAAATTAGATTTTCAGTATATAACAACATGTTTATTATTAAATAAAAACTGTTATTAAGTGTATTTGTAAGTTCATTATAAAAAAAATCTACCAAAATAGTTAACCAATTATTATTTTTTTTCTTTTTAGTTTTGATAATAGTAACTATATTATAAATCTTTAAAAAAAAATCAGTTTGAGACAAATATTTTATTATTAGAAATCTATACTATTTAACTAATGTTATATTTACATGTTTTATTATAATGTTTTATTATGTATAAAATGTTTTAATAATTTGGGTATTTAAAAAAAAGAATTGAAAATGGATCTGAAGTTAATTGGGTTTGTAATATTTTGTTAACTTAATGGGTTTTAACAGCCCAAAGCCCACATGAAATAAAAATATCTTGCCGACAACAAATAGATAAGATCTCATTTTTAACAGCATATCGTGTCTTTTTTTCAGATCGGAACTCTAAAATAAAAAAGTTATCTCCAATGGCGATTCAAGATTCTTCGGCATCAACTCGTTCCTCACCGATTTTCAATGGTAAATCTTCTCTTCCTAATCTCTTTTTCCTACAGATTGAAGAAAACTGACTCTTCCATATCTGATTTTGTATACACAGAGATGTAACTTTCAAATAATTTCAGGTGTAGTTTGCATGTATTTTCCGATGACTTCTGATTTCACATCTGAGCCTCAGAAATAATGAAACGAATTCCGACAAACATGTAAGCTTCTCTGTTCTGAAAAAAATAAAATTATAATATTATTGTTTTAACCAAATAATAGTTTCTTAACCATTCTCGGTTCTTATTACATGACTCTATATTTTTGAAATAAATCTATATATATTCTCGATAAAGATTCTAATTTCAAAATTTGTTTCAGGATTTTAGAAACAAATTGCTGGCGCGGGTCAAGTATATATTTCTGTTGTCTGAAAACAATAAAGATAAGTAGCAAACATTTAAATTTTATGTCATATTGTTTTAAATAAACACACACACACACACACACACACACACATATATATATATAGATTCTTGTTAAAGCTTCTAATTTCGAAATTTGTTTCAGGATTTTTGAAAAAAATTTATGATGCTGGTCAAGTATATACTTTGTAACCATACAACAGTATGAAAACAAAAAAAGATAAGTACCAAAAAATTAACTATTGTGTCATATTGTTTTAAATAAACATATATATTCTGGTTAAAACTTCTAGTTTCAAAATTTGTTTCAGTATTTTAGAAACAGAATTCTGATGCCGGTCAAGTATATACTTCAGTAACCATACAACAGTCCGAGAACAAAAATATAAGTAGCAAACATTTAACTATTGTGTCAATTTTTTTTTTTTTTTTGAATGGAGTGTCATATGTTTTGCTATATCTTTGAAATTAATCTAATTTCTGATTTCAGTAGAACAAATATAATATATAGACATTGTAACAGGTTGATGCAATACTCTCGAGATGGAGTTGCAAAAGCAAACTGTATTTGGAAATGGTCAGAGCGTGTACGCTCATTATTAACAGTAAGTTATTCTAATATTTTTTTTTTTTGTCAGCAACATAAAATTGATTCTAAATAGACTCTGCGAACCAAACTGGTAGCTCTGCATCCATATGAACAATGTAGGACGACTGCTTCCTGGCACTACATGCGAGTTTGTCGGCCTTAGTATTGAGCGTTCTTGGGATATGGATGATTTCTGAATGAGTGATACTTTCGCGTAGTAGCTTAATAACGTCCAAGTAACTTGCAAATGCTGGCCAGTCCTCAGGTGTAGAAACCATCATCACCATCACCACTTGGATACTATCCGTTGCAAATGTGACATGATGTTGACGCAAATTCCTCATGCTTTCCATGGCCCATATAAGAGCTTCGATCTCTGCATACAGAGGGAGATACTTTTCCTTGTATTCTGGCTCCCATTAATTCCCGAAAACCCGGAAGAGTACTAGACCATCCCTGACCTGTAAACTTATCTTCTCCTTTCCAAGATCCATCAGTGAAGCACCAACGACCCGGTATTTTTGGTAAAACGGCCTCCTCCCCCTCTTGTGCAATCTGAGTACTGTTTGTCAAGGAAACCTGGGCCTCCATCCATAAAACAGATTCAATCTCTGCCGCCTCAATGTATCCTTGGGATCCAAATCGATATTGCTGAAAACCTTATTATTCCTTGCTTTCCAAATATACCATAAAATCCAGACAAACTGATGATCCTCCATCTTTGGCTTAACCCTCCAAAATAGGTGATCCAAATTAGTATATAAAGCGTGAGAGGGAAAAACCTCCGGATGTGTGGGAATCCTGGATAGAGCCCATACTTGTACCGCAGGGGGGCATTCAAAGAAAACATGATTAACCGATTCCTCGGTAGCCCCACATCTCTCACAATATAAATCTCCTTTGAGGCCCCTAGTCCTTAAATTTTTCCGGACAGCAATACAGCCCGACACTAGCTGCCATATAACATGTTTCATTTTAGGGGGGGCATCTAAGCTTCCACAAATGGGATTTTAATGAAATTACCGAAGGTCCAAACACTACCGGAGCTTTATCTTTATCTGGATATACTCTTTCCACCTGATACCCTGATTTAACCGAATATTTCCCGTTAGTTGTGAAATTCCATCCATCTTGATCTACCATCCAATATTTGCTTAGAGGAATACTCTCAATCAGTTTTGCATCCTCAGAATCCACCAAATTCCTTATAACCTGAGAGTTCCATTTCCGAGTTTTAGGAACCATAAGCTGGTCCACAGTGAGCAGTGGGTCGTGATTTAGTTGAATTGAGTTTGCTGGTCTCGGGCGAGTGGATGGGAGCCAAGGGTCATTCCATACTGAGATAGACGATCCTGATCCCACCCGTTTAATAAGTCTTTTACAAACCAGAGATCTAGCAGAAACGATACTCCGCCAACCATAAGAAGGCGAGTACGAACGTACCGGTTCCAGGGGTGATGCATTCCTGAAATACCGACCTTTGAGGACTCTAGAAAATAGAGTATCATGTTTTTTTATCAACCTGCAGAATTGTTTTCCTAACATAGCCGTATTAAAGTCGAGAAAATCTTTAAATCCTAAACCTCCGTTTTCCTTATCGGTACACAATTTATCCCACGATAACCAGTGCATGCCTTTTGTATTTCCTCCCGGACTCCACCAAAATTGCGAGACCGTACTTGTCAACTTAGAAATAACCTTTTTTGGGATTCTGTAACAAGACATAACATGATTTGGCAGTCCCGTTAACACTGACTTAATCACGACTTCCTTTCCACCTTTAGAAAAAAACTTAAAAGTCCGGCCATCAACTCTATTACTCATACGCTCCTGGACAAAGCTAAACACTTGAGTCTTTGGACCTCCCAAACTTTCCGGCAAACCCAGGTAAGATCCCATCCCTCCAATATTCTGGATCCCTAAAATATGTCTTAACTCTTGTTGTAAATCCTCAGCTATCTTGAACCCAAACTGGATGGAGGACTTCTGAAAATTTATCATCTGACCAGAAACCTCCTCATACTCCTTAAGAATCCTGAGAATAGTTTGACACTCCTCTTTTTGTGCTTTGCAGAAAAAAAGACTATCATCGGCAAAAAGCAAGTGTGAAATTGATGGGCACGCTCTAGCCACCTTAATCCATGTCAATTGTTAATTCCTCTCAGCCTTCTTAATATTAGCAGTAAGAGTCCCTGTGCACAAAATAAATAAGTAAGGCGAGAGAGGGTCGCCTTGACGTAATCCTCGCTGCTGAATAATATTCCCTCTTGGAGCTCCATTTAGAAGGACCCAATATTGCACAGATGAAACACACTCCATCATAAGTCTGACCCAATGAGGAGCAAATCCCATCTTCCACATTAAAGCCTGTATAAAATCCCATTCAACCCGATCGTAGGCCCTACTCATATCTGTCTTGATAGCCATAAACTTATTCTGACACGATTTATTAGCCCTTAGCCCATGAAACATTTCCTGCGCAATGAGGATATTATCCGAAATTAACCTTCCTGGGACAAAGGCCGATTGCGTTTCCGAAATTACCAAGGGAAGACAGGCCTTCAATCTTTGACAAAGAACTTTTGAAATAATCTTATACCCAACATTACAAAGGCTAATTGGCCGCATTTCCGTCATTCTTGTAGGTCTCTCAGTCTTTGGGATCAAACAAATGTTCGTGACATTCAACCTTGGATCCAATTTGGCCGATACCAGGAAATCATTAACTGGCCAAGAATGCTGAAAAAATAAAGGAGTCATTCCATCAGGCCCAGGAGCCTTTTCTGGATGCATCATAAAAAGAGCTTGTCGCACTTCCTCCTCTGTCGCCATTCGAAGCAACCTCTGGTTCATCTGTTGAGAGATAGACGATGGGATTTCATCTAGAAAATCGTCGAATTCAGAGGGGTTCCCCGTACCAAATAAGTTTGTGAAATAATCCACCGCAACCTTTTCTACACATGTATCATCCATTATCCAGTTATCCTCGTTATCATGAAGTCCCACAATTCTCCTACGCTGTTTCGTCAAAGCATGATAAAATCCAGTACTTTGATCTCCAGCTGTATTCCACAAGTTCCTACTCTTTTGTTGCCGGTAATCCTCCTCGTCCTGGTAAGCCTCCTGTAATTTACGAGAAATCTCAACAATTTCTTCTTGAGATCTACTATTATCCGATTGCACCGCCTCAAGCGCCTCCTGTAATTCATTTATCTTGACTTTCCCAAAAGGAGGATTATCCTTTTTCCATTTAGATATTTCCTGGCGACAATTTATAATCTTTTTGACAATATCTCTGGCCCCATCACCACTCTGCCTCTCCCAACCTCTAGTAATGGAATCAAAAAACCCATCCCTGCCAATCCACCGTTTATCAAACCGAAACTGACCGCGTCTCCTAATAATCTTGTCTTCCATAAAAGCCACTACTGGTCGATGATCCGAACTCACCATCCTCAAATATTTAGTATACAAGAATGGTAATAAATTGTGCCACTCCTTGTTCGCTAAGGCTCGGTCTAACCGACAGCGAATAATATATGTATCTCTCCTTCCTTGCCAAGACATTTGATTTCCACGGGCGGGGAACTCCAATAGCCCCGTATTCCTAATCATATCATTAAAAGGCACAAAAGACGCAGCACTTCGTAAACCCCTCCACCTTTATCCAGAACGGTATCTCAGAAGGATAACAACTTGTCATCCTTGGTTTCCATCGGGCCAAGGTAATCATAAAATAGTCAAAATGATATGGTTGCATCGCCACGACCGACTCCATATCCGTATCCTCCTCGAAATGAAATTGAAACTTCCCGAGACCCAAGTCAGTACCAACGACCTTGTCTTCCAACTTCCAGAACTTAGGTAACATAACAATCAGCGACTCCACCTTCTGGTCCACCGGGTTTAGACAACGTCCGATCAAAGTTCTGGAGAAGCTTTTAATCAAGGCTGAGTTGTCGAAATGGGGGACAGAAATCTTCAACCGCTTCCTGGTCCCCTCACCGTTCTTCATCCCTTCCGCCTTCCCCAAAAGCTAACTTTGAGCCATCAACACCGTGAACAAGAGAAACAGAAACAGAGGAAACTTTTTTGAAGAAGAAAAACTAATGTGAGAAATGTAAAACTCCTCCTCTTCTCCTCCGCTTTTATAATCACTATCAGAATCTCCCTCATTACTCTGCCAATTATCTCCATTAATATCCAAACTTCCAGAGGATTTTGAGAAATCCCCTTGCTCCAAATCCAGACTTTCTAAAAACCAGATCGAGAAGATTTTACCTGACCCAAATTTCGAAAACCCAGCCTCCGCGAATCGTTCCAAACTCCCACTCGCCAGAATAAAATCTTGAAATTGACATCTCCGTATTAACTCATAAAGATCACGCCGGATCTCTTGGCTATCAGACATAACCCATAAGAGTAACCCTTGCAGTTTTATTATTTTGGTTGTGTTATGAATTTCTCTGGCATGTGTGAGTAATTCACTTGTTAGAATTAGAGTTCAAATAGGTTAGTGGGATTAGCCCCAACTATAAATCGCCTGTTGTGGTATTACATAATAGGATGTTCTTAATGCTTATGTTATAGACTTGCTAACTATAAAGCTGAATGTAGGATTGTTAGGTTGTTTAAGCGTCCTTAGATAATTATGATAATCTTGAATACATCAGTATTAAGCTAGGATTTTTACTAGAGAGAAGGAAAACGCTTGATTGAGGGAATCCATACTAAGTATAGATTAACTTGCGTGCAACGCTTGACTAGCCGCATCGATCCATATTCCCATTGGAAATCGATCGACGTCGAGTAAAGTGTATCGATCGCTATTCCTCTAGAATAATGGATCGACATTGTTATTGATCAGATATTCTTATTTGGGTCGGTAATACTCTAGTCAATAGATATATTTATTAAGAAAAAGTTTAGTAAATCTGTTATTAAGATAGTGAAGCTTTTTAATACCTTGCAAACAACTAATTAGCACCTATAGGCTTATAATCCCCATCACCTGAATAAAAACCCTAAGTCTAACACCTTTCCATTTAAGTTCACAAAATCCTAATTCCCTTCTTGTCGAGTAATTGTCTTGTTCAATTAGAATATTTACTATTTTCTGTCTACTTGCTTACTGCGATTTTACATTTAATATTCACCTAGTTTTATTGCTTGATTAGATTTAAGTGATTCATTTACTCCTTGTGGATTCGATCCCTAAGTACTGCAATAGATCTCTTATTTGAGAGAATAAACTGTTCCATAGGGTAATTTGAACACGTATTAAAAATGAAGCTCATAAGAAAAATGATTTGTTTGGAAAAATGGAAGATATTAAAGTGAGTGATGTGGGCTCCAAAATGAGCATATGCTTATATAATAGCAGGTCTACACTAATTTGTTAGAATTGGGGCATCCATTTCAAAGGGGTATATTTAATGCAAACAATAATCGTTCCATATATTTAAACATGCCATGTATATCACCTACAAATACTCTTAAAACATTAAATTTCAAACGCACAAAAACTACTATTATTGGGAATTAGACAAAAAAAATTCATTTTGGATATGAGGTTAAGGTATGGGAGGATCCTTGGATTCTACTCCACTAGCTAGGCCGGCAAGAGTTTCTGCCCATGTTTTGCATCCGAATATGAGAGTCAGCGACCTTATCGATGGAGCCTCAAGGGAATGGAATGTTGTGCTCCTAGAGAATTATGTTGACGCTGATGATATACCTCTTATAAGAATTCTGGTCATAAGCTCAACTCATCGTCGTGATACATTATGTTGGAACTTCACTAAGAATGGCCAGTACACAGTTAAATCTAGATACTAGGTAATTAGAAACTTATTGAGGAATGAAGATGAGATGGAGGTCATGGAACCTAGTATAACCAAACTTCAAGTCTTTGCTTGGAAAGTAAAAGCACCTCGAAAGATTTATCATCTTATGTGGCAACTGATAATAGGACATGTGGCTGTAACGAGAAATCTGACATGCCGTAACATTAGATATGATAATTATTGCCCAAGATATGGGGAACTAGAAGTAATAGTTACTCATTTCATATTCGAATGTCCTCCAACATTGCAAGTATGGTCCCTATCATGGACAATATCTAGTCCTGATATCTTTCTATTACCAAGTATTTATACCAATATCGACTATCTGTTCTAGAGGAAGAATGGTATTCTTGAGCCAGAAATGGACAGATATCCTTACCCTTAAATAATATGGTATATCTGGAAAGCTAGAAATGATAAACTATTTAGAGAGATAAATAAGAAGCCATTGGAGCTAGTCCAATATGCGAAACGTGAGTGCCAAGCTTGCTTTAATGCAAATGAGATGGTACCTCCCATGAACATAGCAGTGAGGAATCTCAAGTCATAAGCTTGGATAATATATGTCTGGTGGATGGTTCATGGACCTCCACTGAAAAACTCAGTGGTTGTGGGTGGATTTGGAAGGATAGCACGGGAAAGATTCAACTTATTGGGATGCGGAACTTAAGAAGGCAAGAGGCTACTCTACATTCAGAAATGGAAGCACTGCAATGTGCTATGGAGTGCAAGTTACAATATTCGCCATGTCATAGCTTTGAGATAAATTGTAAAGATCTGATCGCGATGATAAAGGAACCTCAAGCTTGGCCAAGTTTTACAACTGAGTTGGAAGAAATAGAGACGCTGAAGATATGCTTTCCGGACTTCAAAGATCTCATATCCCAAGGGCACAAAATGGAACTTCAGACTCTTTAGCTAAGAATGTAAGATCTTTTTATAGAGTCTTTTTACATTGGTTGTTCTATTCCGGTTTGGTTATTGAGACAACCTCAAGTTTGAGTAATAGTACAACCGTTTGTTGTTAAAAAAAACAGTAAATACAAACAAAAACTAACTAGATAATAATCCGCGTCTTGCGCGGAATGAGATTAACTTTTGTTACTTTTAAGATAAAATTATATTATGTCTGTTTAGCATGAATATTGGTTCGATTTTACGTTTTTTTTAAACTCTTAAAATATAACTATAATTCTAAATCTATATTTATTTTGGTTTGTTTGGTTTAAATGTTTGATGTTTTTGATTTTTTCGATGATAACCAAAGACTATTGTTATTTGTTTAGTTTCGTTTTATATAAATTTTAGACATTTTTATGTCGAACTAATAGTTTCCTATTATAATTTCTAAAGACATGTAAATCAAATAAAATCTAAATAACATTTGAAAAAAACAAAATAAAATTATTAACATAAAACATTTCACTACAATTTAAGCGATAGTGAAAGAAAACATTGAAAAAAAAATTCAACTTCAATAAGAATTCAAATTCTCACTTGTGGTGAATATTTAGTTATATAGTCGCTCATGTCAATGTGTACATGTATGTATATGTAAAAGTATATAAATGTGATGATAAATATATGAATATTCCGTTAATTAAGATTTAAAACATTTTTGTTCAAAATAACACATGATAGTGAATTCGTAAATAAAATTAAGTAAAACAAAACAAACCTAGAAATTAATAACATTTTTCATATGAAGAAAAGCAAATTGTACCCATAAAAAATAAAAATAATATATATTATAAAGTGACATCTTCACTTGGTACCTGAATTCTATTTATAATTGATTTTGTGATTTTTATTTTTTTAAAGCTTTTCGGATTTCTTATTTTTTTCTACCAATTTGATTTTGTTTCTAATTCTTGGTCTGATATGAAAACTTTTTTAAAATGTTAATATTTGACTAAACTAAAGATCTGAATTTACATGTGGTGTTTTTCACCTCAGCTTTTTTAATTCATAATCAATCACCTTATTTGTTGTTATTGTGTACCGAAGCATCAACCATGACCAACTTCGGCAAGGTACGCAACTTTCAATTTCTACAAATATTTTCATCGCAATATTTTATTTGATGTGAATCTTAATAATTTTGTAATTTTTTTATAATAAATATATTATTCCTTACTTAGTTTCACGTAGAAATTTTTAATTTATTAAAACAAAAGCTAAAAATGTAGGGAAAATAAATTAATTAAAAAATAGTGTATAAAAAACAAAAATTTGTGTATGAACGTATTTATTGTCAAATGATTGTGAAGCCGACACGTGTCAATTATGGTGTGACCGTATTTATTAAAATGCTTCTCTTTTAATATACAAGGGATACTTTATATAAGAGTTATTCTTGGGTTCACCCCCTAGGGTGAATCTCTAGGTTCACCATCCAATATGATTGCATTATTTCATATTTGATATCTTTAAAAAAAAAAAGAAACAAAATCTTGTTAAGTTAGATTATGTTTTTAAAAATAAAAAATACAAAAATAAATAATAATAATAATTAGTAAAAACAAAAATAATTATTCTTACAGATAATATTTTAACACTAAACCCTAAACCCTAAACTCTAATCTTAAACCCTAAACCCATGGGTAAATCATAAACTTTTGGATAACTTTTATAAAAATTTTTTTTAAAAAAGTTATTTATTTTTAAACTAAACCCTAAACTCTAATCCTAAACCCTAAACCCTTGGGCAAATCATATATATTAAATCCTAAACTCTAATCCTAAACCTTAAACCCTTGGGTATAAATCATAAACACTAAACCTTAAATTCTAATCCTAAACCCTAAACCCTTGGGTAAATCATTAACACTAAATTTTGAAAACACTATAAGATTTTTCCAAAGGTTTATAATTACCCAGGGGTTTAGGGTTTAGGATTAGAGTTTAGGGTTTAGTGTTAAAATATTTTTTTAAGAAGATTTATTTTCGTTTTTATTAATTATTATTATTTTTATGTATTTTTTGTATTTTTATTTTTAAAAACATAATATAACTTAATAAGATTTTCTATCCTTTTTAAAAAGATATCAAATATGAAATAATGCAATCCTATTGGATGGTGAATCTATAGGTTCACTCTAGGTGGTGAACCCAAAAATAAGTCTTTATATAAAAACTAGATTTTGACCCGCCCTTCAAAGGGCGGGTATATATTTTGTTTTACAATTTTTTTGAAAAATTAATTTTTATATTTGTATCTTTTATTTTTAATTATAATTGTGTATTTATTTGTAATTATTTTTGTAAAATATTTTTAAATGCTTAGTAAGAATTTTGAACACATTAATTTTGTACTTTATTCTTAAACAATGATTCAAAAGAGTACCCAAATTCGAACTAAAATTATTTGAATTACCTGATAATTTTTTATTCTAACAACCCGCGATATATACAAAAATCAAGGTTTTTCGATGTTTTTACATACATCATTCAAATTTATCCAGAAAACTGAATTGAAACCAATGATTTGAAAACCAGACCCTACACCAACTCGTTGTTTATACTGGGTGACTGGTCGAACCGGTTCAACCGATTTTCCAAAAATTTATATATCGTTTTTATATTCATCATATATATGTGTGTGAATTTGAAGATATGATCATTTTTTTACAAAAAAAAATACTTAGTTTTTAGAATTATGTAACCCTTAAAGAGAAATATTTTTAAAATGTTAATCATAAATATGAACATAAATAACCAAAACTATTTATGTAAATTTATTTATATAAATGCTATAGAAAATATAGCAAGTGTGTATAATGAAAACAAAATAACTGTGAGTAAGGAAAAAAATGATTCTGGTTTCCTATTGCAAATGACTAAAATCTGGAACTAATCAAGAAATACATTTAAGGTAACTATTAAGAATCAAAATAAATCGTTTATGTTTGGAATTGGTTGAACCATGTTTTCTAATTTATAAACTTTAGGAATAAATATTAAATTTCAGTGGTCTGGTGGCAAAACTCATTTCCCCGGTTCTATACAACAAAAGCTTGTATTGCGTTTTTGTTTAATTTTCTTTTTTAATCAGTGGCATAATTGTAATTTTCATCATCTTCCCTTGAATTTTTTTTAGGGTTTTGACTCTGTAAATCTATTTTCATGACGGTCATCAACTATTTTCCTGTAAATTATCAAATTGTTGTGTGATTATATACTAGTTATGTCTCAAATAAACAGATCTGCCACAAAACATCAGTTTTAAACATTCAAAACTCAAAAATAAATAATTTGCGACCTCTTATTTGTTCGCCGTCTATGTCAAAAGCGCCACGCCCAAGCACCATTCAATCTGTCGCAGGCACTTAATTGGATGCTTTACCCGTGTTTTCTCGAACATGGCCTTTGTCTTAATTTTTGTAGTCTCAGACCCAGTAAATGGAATAAAGGAAAGCATATACAAAGTGATTTCAAAAACCACAAATGGTTCTAGATCAACTGTACCTTGTACTCTATATTTACTCTGTATTTGTGTCTGAGTTTTGTATTTTTTTGTTACTGAAAAATTAATAGATTGTCGTAAAAGTCATTTTCAAAGAAAACGTGATAACTGTTTTTGGTAGAGAAAGAATTAACTTGGTTAGCGTTTTGATGTAATTAGATGCAGTTATTTAAAAGTCAGTTTTTTTCAAGTTGGATCTAACTATTATCAATTGGGCATAATCCATAATTAATAGTATTGATTATAAGTCATTTAACAGTTAATATTTTGCCACGTAGTTAAAAAACAAATTAAAAAGGAAAACGCAAAAAGTAAACGCTTATCCGACAAAATCAAAAAGAAAAATCTCTGTTCATTTTGATGACGGTTCTTCTTTCAAAACCTCGACCACCATACCAACAATCTCTAAATAAGCACCAATTTTAGTATTTATATTTGCACGAAGTTATTTCATATCTGCATCTTGCTAAAAAACACATTTTCTCATTTTTTCTAATACATAAACTCAATGTTGACATGCATGGATTCTTCTCCGAGATAGATTGTTATTTATAACACACTTTTATTTTTCTTAGTATCTTTAAATCTTACTCTTTTCTCTACTGCTACCATAGCTTTTATTAATAAAATCTCGGGACAATTTTACAAATACCATTTTTGTGATACCACAATTCAACTTTACCACCACTCAAGAGACATTTTCATAAATACACAATTCTTTAATAACAAAAAGACAATATTATCCTTGCTCTATCTTCTCCAACCGTCTCTCTCTGTCTCACGCTTCCTTCATCGATTCTACTCCTCCTCCTCCTCCGAAGGATAACGATATTGTTGTGAGTTTCCGACACTCCTCCGTAACTGACTCGTATCTTTTTTTTTTGGAGTTTGACTTGAATTGAATCGCGCTTATTTGGACATTTACCGTCTTCGTGTGATATTTGGCAGCTTGTTTGCGGTGGAACCACTGTGGATTTCCTTGCGACGGTTGATTCTTATCCTAATCCTGATGACAAGATTTGAAGCACTAGCCTCAAGGTTCTCTTCATGATCTTCTGTTCTGATTTGTGATTAAGGGATTATGAATTGTGTGTTTGATGTTGTCAGGTACAAGGAGGAGGGAATGCTGGAAACGCATTGACTTGTGAAGCGCTCGTCTAGACTTCTAGGCTGATTAGTAAGGTATGTATATTCAACAATGGAGTATGTTATTCGTGATGCTAATTCAATTATTTTAGGTAGCTAATGACTCTCAAGGAAAGGGTATATTGGAGGAACTTGAATTTGATGGTGTTGATACTTCCTTTCTTGTGGTAACGCTCCACCTTTGATCATCTATTAACCTTTTCAGTAATTCCTGTTTCTTAATCTCTCTCAAGTAGAACGAATGAGAGGGCGACTTGTATGTAAGATTAGTCTTTGGAATAAGTTCACCATGCTAGAGGTTTTTGCATGAGTCTCACTTTTTTTCTGCAAAAAACCATGATGATATCCCATACAGCCTACATGTTCATTTCCTTCTTTGCTTGTTGCGTTTATCCAGAGCAGGCAAGTCAGAGGAAGACACCTATTTTGATTGATGCAGAGAAGAAAAGAGATGGATCAGATGATCTCTTGCAACTCACCGATTACGTTGTTTGCACATGAAAATTCCCTCAGGTAAGCTTAGTCTATGTTCTTTGTCTTTTTTTTCCAACAACTTTTCTCAGCTTTTGAGGCTGAAAATTCTCAGTCTCACACGTCTAACAGGCATGGACAGAAGTGTCTTCAATTCCATGTGCGCTTGTGTCCATGTTGTTGAGATTGCCGAAACTGAAGTATGTGATCGTAACCTTAGGTGAAGACGCCTGCTTAATGATTCAGAGAGATTCATCAAGTAATAAACCCGAGACTTCATGCCACTCACTATAAGCTTTACTTTTCATCTTCCTTTCATTGGGTTCCCAACATCCTATGTCTATGTCCACTTCAACAGAAGCATCAGAATCACAAGATACAGACATTGAGAGTTTGGTGGAGTCTGTGACGAATTGCTCTGTAACTGTAACATGTCCTCGTAACGCTCTGCTTTCTGGGTGAGCTTTGCCACTTAAAATTACTGGTCTTTGCTTAATTTTTCCGCCACCATTGGAGAGAGAAAGTGTGAGAGAGAGAGAGTTAAAGGAACGCTTGGTGGGAAACGAGGAAGACAATTGCAGAAGCTTCGAAGGATATAGAGAGCCTTGCAATAAACTGATGGTGTGAGTTTTTTTTTATCTATTTCATATCAATTGGTTAGACCTTGAAATTATAGTATCTTGGATGAACATTTCTATCAGTGTTAACTTATAGAATTTTCTCTCCCTTGGTGGAAAGTTCCTTCTCCGTAGAATTTTCGAGGTAACTTGGCAAAACCTTTTTAACTAATCCTCTGGACAATGTTTGATTTGGTGCAGTGGTTAACACTAATCCCCAAAAAAATATTCAGGTTGTTGCAGAAACCAGAAGCTTTTGCGGCCCTTTGCCTTCTCACAGTTGTTGGAACTTCACTTCTCACTCAAAAGCTTGGTTTCAGCAACACGGTTCGATTTTAGCTTCCCTTCAATATTGGTAACTTCTAAATCTCTCATTTGATCCTTGCTTGATTGAGTTTTTTCTCTCTGGATTTGCTATCTTCTTCACTCTCTTCAGGTGATTCCTCTCACCACTAATCGATTTGCTCCTGTATCGGTAGAATTCGACTGTAAATTTGTTCTGTGAATGGTTAGCTGGATTGTTTGATTTCTCTGTAGTTTAGCATATTATATATATGCGATCAAAGGTAATTGAATTAGATACAGAACCTCTTGTAATGTCTACTGATCTAAAATTCATATCCCTGCGATAAGTTAACACTGATGGCTTGCTTTCCTTTTTGTTTTGTTTGTTCAGGTTTCAAGTGAATCCTTTCATAGTACCCCATTTCTGTACTAAATCAGGTTGATCTTGAATCAAATATTGTATTTAGTTTACTAATCTACAGCACCATTGATCTACATATGTTAGGAGGATGGGGTAGATCTGGCGACTACTCTTAAGATTGCATAATATTATCGACGTGGGAAGAAACTTGATTACATTTATGATTACACTCTGCCTACTCCCTTTGAGCTCAAAGAGTTTGAACAATCACAAAGGTAAGCGAGTTCAGAGCTTTGACTAGAACACAACATCCTGCTTCTGTTACTGTAAGAAAAGACTGAAGTATTATTAATTTTCAGTGTCTCAGATTGCTAGCCACTGTTGTTTCTCCAGTCTTTCTCTCAACTCTAGACAACGGTACAGTAGAAAGAACACTTGGAGAAATACCTTCAGCGGGACCGGTTCTTTATGTGATGTTGTCTCCTACAGTACTCTGATTGAAACATTATGCAGGGCGTCAAAGACTTGGAAGGCACAACCTCGGATTGGAGACTAACCGTTATGAGGAAAGAAGGCTTTGCTAACTACCCCACAGCAAGATTACAGTAAGTTTGTGATAAGTATCAAAGAGCTTATGTTCGAAAGAAGAAGTTTGGCGGGAAGTTAGAGACTCTGGATGCGACAGAAGGTTCGATTTCGGAATAGAAATGGGAAAAAGAGCAAAGACTCGGGAGGAAACGGAGGGTTTGCGGTTATAGCCGTTAGAGGCATTTAAATAAAGACGTGGTTGTATTGAGTTCTTTTTATGCTTGATGTTGTTGGTGATCTTAGACGTGATGAGTCTGAGCTCAAGTTCGTGATGAGAACTTGAGATCGAGCATTTAGATTTGTAATTGAGAGATACAATTCAAATCTGTAACCGTTGTTCATTGATTCAATACAAACAAGAGTTTACATACTTAGTGATACCTAAAATCTATCATTGGTGCGGTGAAAAGTTCGAGTCGACGCGAAAACGATGTCAACGTGTGGTTCTCCGGTTCAATCGCGAGGTTCTGGTGTGAGTGATGATCGTGATAAGAAGATGAAAGGCAAATTGGAGTTTCTGATGGGAGCGTACACGCGATTGAAGGAAGCTGGTGAAACAACGAATGAATCGCTGAGTTCGTTACAGCGAGACGTTTCACAGCTCACGGTGGCGTTGAATGCGTTGACGAAGGCGATAGGGAAACAACCAATTCAACAACCGTCAGATCAATCCGATTCGCCGTCGTCGTATCCACAGGTACGATCTGATCAATGGGAGAGAAATAGGAATGATACGTTAGGTTATCGGTCAGAGGAATTGAATTTAGCGAATCGCGATAGTATGTTGAGAAAAATTGAGATGCCGTTGTTGGATGGATCGCGTACGTATGAGTGGTTAGTGGATGTAGAACATTTTTTCACTATAGGCAGGTACAATGATGAGGCGAAGATGGAGTTGATTCCGTTGTGTGTACAAGGCCAGGTGAAGAAGTGGTTTGGCTGGGTGGTTAAGAGAGATGGTTTTCGGAATTGGAATGACTTCAAAGAGAGACTGGTTCTGCGTTTTGCGGAGTCCATTGATGATGAACCTGAGACGATGTTATTTGCTCTCAAACAGACTGGTTCAGTGGCGGATTACATTTCTGCGTTTGAAGATTTGTCTTCTCAAGTTCCAGATTTGGAGGATCATCATTTGGAGCGAATTTTTTACAATGGCTTAACGTCTGAGATGAAAGAGGTGATACGTATGAAGGACCCCCAAGGTTTGCAGAATTACATTGCAGCAGTGTTGAGGATGGAATCTAGTGCTTTCTGCAAAGTAGTTGGTGGTAATGCTTTGCCAACAACACAATCTTCAAAGAAGTGGTCAAAGCCGAATGATGCGTTGGTTTCCAAATCAAATGATCAAACTGATAAACAGAAGACGTTGTTAGTGGATGGGAAGCAAACTGATGCACATCCAGGACAGAAACCACAATTGAGACCTCGCCAAAAATATTCTGATGCGCAGTTGGATAACATGCGCAGAGAAGGTGTGTGTTTCAAATGTGGTGCTAAATGGTCTCGAGCTCACGCGGCCGTTTGTCCTAACAGAGAACTTCGTATTCTGACTGTGATGAACGGTTTAGAGTTGGAGGTTATCGATGATACTGAAGAAGAAATCATTTGGACAGGAAACAGTAGTAAGCCTGAGTTGAAGACCTTATCTTTTAATGCTTTTTTAGGAATAAATTCTCCGAAAACAACCAAGTTACTTGGTCAGATTGGTAACTGTGAGATGATAGTCTTGCTTGATTCTGGAGCATCCCACAATTTCATTTCCCCGGAAGTTGTGAAGAGGCTACACCTGAAAGTTTATGCTGATAGTAGCCTAGATGTATTACTTGGGAATGGGGTTATTGTTCAAGGATCTGGCGTTTGCTGCTCAGTTTCTTTTACACTTAACTCCACGACCTTTACATCTGACTTCATCTCACTTGAACTGGGGTCAGTGGACGTTGTATTGGGCATACAGTGGCTTGAAACTCTGGGCAAATGTGAAGTGGACTGGAAGGAACATGAACTTTCATTTGTCTACGAAGGAAAACGAGTCACTTTGTTTGGGGACCTTAAGCTACATGGTGCTCTTTCCGTATTCAAGTCACCACCACCCTTCTTTGCTGCTAGTGTCCAGGGTAGGGAAGTGCTTGGTGCTAGTGGTGAAGCCTCGTCTACTGTACCAGAGATTCCTATTGAAGTGTCTCAAGTTTTGGAAGATTTTGCGCTTATCTTTGATTTGCCTAAACACCTTCCACCATTTCGTGGCATTGAGCATTCAATAGAGTTATTACCTGGAGTGTCTACGGTCTCTGTACGACCATACAGATACCCTCACACTACGAAGCTGGTTATGGAGAAGATGGTTGCTGACATGTTAGAGGCTGGAATTATTCGTCCAAGCAGTAGTCCGTTTTCTAGTCCAGTTCTTTTGGTTAAGAAGAAGGATGGCAGCTTTCGTTTTTGTGTGGATTATAGGGCGCTTAACAGAGCAACAGTGCCTAACAAGTTTCCTATTCCGGTTATTGATCAATTGTTGGATGAACTTCATGGCGCAGTGGTGTTTTCTAAGTTGGACTTGCGCTCTGGTTATCATCAAATACGCATGGAGGAGAAAGACATTCAAAAGACTGCATTCCGGACTATAGAAGGGCATTATGAGTTCTTAGTAATGCCATTTGGCTTGACTAATGCACCGGCGACTTTCCAGGCTTTGATGAACCGTGTGTTCAAGCCTTTTCTGAGGAAATTTGTGTTGGTGTTTTTTGATGATATTTTGGTGTATAGTCAGTCTTTGGAGTTACATGTGGAGCATCTCCGGGAGGTTTTGCAAGTATTTCGGGATCACTCTTTATTAGCTAACAGGAAGAAATGTGTTTTTGGTTTACGTGAGGTGGAGTATTTGGGTTACATCATTTCTGGAGATGGTGTAGCTACTGAATCTACAAAGACTGAAGCTATGAGAGTGTGGCCTATTCCTAAGACCATTAAACAACTACGTGGGTTTTTGGGTTTGACTGGCTATTACAGAAAGATAAGTTTGGGATTTTAGCTAAGCCTTTGACATCACTATTGAAGAAAGATAAGTTTGAATGGTCAGCTGAGGCAGAGGAGGCGTTTGGTGATCTAAAAAATGCAATGGTGTCAGCTCCGGTTTTAGCCCTTCCTGATTTTAACAAGACGTTTGTGGTTGAGACTGATGCTTCTGGTTTTGGTTTGGGAGCTGTTTTAATGCAGGATAAGAAACCTATTGCGTTTTTCAGTCATGCTCTGACAGATAGGGAACAGTTAAAACCGGCTTATGAGAGAGAGTTAATGGCAGTGGTGATGGCTGTGCAGAAGTGGAAGCATTATTTGCTAGGACGCAAGTTTGTAGTTCACACTGATCAAAGGAGTTTGAAGTATTTACTTGAGCAAAGGGAAGTGAATATGGAATACCAGAGATGGCTTACTAAGCTGTTGGGTTATGATTTTGAGATACTTTACAAGCCTGGTTGTGAGAACAAAGCTGCTGATGGCTTGTCGCGTTGTATGGATAAGGCTGTGGGTTCTTCTAGTATGATTCTTTTGGCTTTGACAGTACCTTCGGTGTTGCAGTTGCAAGACTTGTATCGCGAGATTGATGCAGATGAGGACCTGGGGCTTTTGAAGAAACGTGTGCAGGAGGGCTTGTTAAGCAATTCCAATTATCAGCTGTTGGAGGGCAGAGTTTGGTATAAACGGCGCCTAATGATTCCTAAGACATCTCGGTTTATTCCTTTACTCCTACAAGAGTTTCATGATAGCAAGTTAGGAGGTCATTCGGGTGTACTCAAGACGGTGAAACGTATTCAGCAACAATTTTATTGGGAGGGAATGCTTAAGTCTGTTCAGAGTTATGTGTCTGAATGCGGTATTTGTCAAACTCACAAATATTCTACATTATCTCCAGCGGGTTTGTTGCAGCCTTTGCCTGTTCCAGAGCAGATTTGGGATGATATTTCTTTGGACTTTATTGAGGGGCTTCCAACTTCTCAAGGGTTTAATGTGATTTTGGTGGTGGTGGATCGTTTGAGTAAGTTTGCACACTTCATTGGGTTGAAACATCCTTTCTCTACTATGGATGTTGCGTTGAAGTTCATTGAAGCTGTGGTTCGTTTACATGGTTATCCTAAAAGTATTGTGTCTGATCGTGATCGCATTTTTCTTAGTGCGTTTTGGACAGATACATTTAAGCTTGCTGGTACGAAGTTGAAATTCAGCACAGCTTTCCATCCTCAGACTGATGGACAAACCGAAGTGCTTAACCGTTGTTTAGAGACCTATTTGAGATGTTTTGCATCTTCTCATCCTCGTACGTGGTATAAGTTTCTGGCTTGGGCAGAATTGTGGTACAACACCTCCTATCATACTTCTTTGAAGGCTTCTCCGTTTCAAGTGGTTTATGGCAGAGCACCTCCATCTTTGGTTCGCTTTGAGGAAGGTTCTACTAAGAATTTTGAGTTAGAAGCAGCCTTGAAGGAAAGGGATACTATGTTGGAGCAAATTCGTCTGAATTTGTTACGTGCTCAGGATTTGATGAAGAAGAATGCAGACATTCATCCGGTCTTTCATGTGTCTCAATTGAAGCTGGCTTTGGGTAAATGTGCTGACATTACTCCATTGCCGTTGGAGATGTTGGAGGAGTGGGATCAGTTGGTGGTGCCGGAGGATGTGATTGCTAAACGTTATGATGCTACTGGCAATCTGGAACTTTTGGTGCAGTGGAAGAATCGTCCTTCTCATGAGAATTCCTGGTTCTCTTATGTGGAGTTTGTCAAGCAGTTCCCATTCTTTAAGCTTGAGGACAAGCTTAATTTCAAAGGAGGGAGTATTGATAAGTATCAAAGAGCTTATGTTCGAAAGAAGAAGTTTGGCGGGAAGTTAGAGACTCTGGATGCGACAGAAGGTTCGATTTCGGAATAGAAATGGGAAAAAGAGCAAAGACTCGGGAGGAAACGGAGGGTTTGCGGTTATAGCCGTTAGAGGCATTTAAATAAAGACGTGGTTGTATTGAGTTCTTTTTATGCTTGATGTTGTTGGTGATCTTAGACGTGATGAGTCTGAGCTCAAGTTCGTGATGAGAACTTGAGATCGAGCATTTAGATTTGTAATTGAGAGATACAATTCAAATCTGTAACCGTTGTTCATTGATTCAATACAAACAAGAGTTTACATACTTAGTGATACCTAAAATCTATCAGTTTGACTTCTCTCTATCCTTTCCATACCAGGAGTAAGCCACTAACCTCTGAATTCATCTTATTTGGTTGACATAATAAGCTCAGAATTGAATGGAACAGAGGTGTACCAGAAAGAAGGACCTTTGGAAACTATTCAAAAGCTTGATGTCAGTAGCGATGAGTTCGAAGAGCTTGAGTCAGCATTACTTCCTGGTACACTGGTTGATGCATATTTCGTTAAACAATATGGAAACTTTTGATGAAAAATGTGGTATTGTGCATCCTTTCTCTTTTATGTTATCTTTATACGTTTTGTTCATGTGATATTGTTTGACCCTGCAGATAGAGAACTTTGAGAAGTGGGTGGGTGAGACAACGTTTTGTATCATGAGACCAAACACCATGAATAAATACGGTGCTGTGCTTGACAAACTCATGGAGTCTTTTATACGTCCCATCACCAAAGGCAATATATATAAGTAAGTGAAATCCATTACATATGACTATTATTAAGGTGTGTCCGTTAGTATTGGCTAAAAAGTTACTTACTTACCATTATTTTATTTTTGTAGTATTCTTTAGTGATGTAGGTGGAGCAACACTGGACTCTCACCATCGGTTTGTTGTTGATTATGGCAAACATAGGGATCTTGATTTAGGTTAGAATTTTTCAAATGACCCTTACTAGTTTGTCTTACAATTCTGTTTTGAGTATAAAAAGTAGTTCTTATTAAATTTTGCATTGTTTGGGTAACCAATTTGTAGGAGGGGAGTTGTTTTTCCGTAGGACTTGGTGTGAGAGACATGTTAACACAACAACTAAGCCAGATGTATGAGAAGAGAAGCGTGCATTTGATTATTCCACCAGAAACCACAAGACCCAATTCTATACATGTCTATAAATTCAAATTCATTTTATAAACATTATTAAATAACTTATCAATCTTTATAAATAAATTTATAAGCTCTTATAAATAAGTGTATACTTCTTATAAATAATTTTGTAAACTTTTATAAATCAGTTATATGAGCCAAGATCGGAATCACCAATAACAAGATACCATACTCGAATAAGATAATATGTCCTGCTTAATTTCTAGATTTCCCATCTCCATCTGAACTCGCTCAATTTCCCGTGGGATAATACATTTATAAATAATTTATAATGGTTTATAAAACATTCACAAGAGTTATTATGTTATAAATAAAAACTTATATATCATTTACAAAGGTTTATAAGGGTCCATGAACTGATTTATGAAATCTTATAAACTGATTAATAAGAGATTATATTTTAAAATTTACAAGAGTGTTTAAATTGATTCATAAGGTTTTATAAATTGATTTATAATACTTTATAAAACATCTACTGGAGTCTATAAGTTAATTAATGGTGATTATAAGAATAGAGAAGTATTTATAAAATAGTTTTTAAGCCTTACCAAAGTGGTCAATAATCATTGTTGAAGTCATTTGTAAACCTTTATAAATTCTTATAAATCGAAAGCGAATTTATTAAAATTAATAAATAACCTTATAATCCCTAGCTATAATTAGTTTATATATGTGTAGATACAAATTATAAGGTCTCAATATTATATACTAAGGTCGGTCTGCATGCGTGCAAAAAAAAGAAACGCAACGCTTTGTTAGTGGACATATTTCACGCTGAGATTGAACGAATTGGTGATGTGGCGGCCTTATGTGTGAGTATATAACCCTTTTATAAAGCTTTATAAAAAAGAATTTATAAGAGTATGCAAAATAAAAAGGATTATAAATCATTTATAAGATCTAGTAAAATTGATTATAAAGGTTTATATATCATTTTTAGAATTTTATAAACCATTTATAAGATATTATAAATCATTTATAAGGGTTAATAAAATCATTTGTATGGATTAAAACTCATATTAAAACATTACTCATAAGTCCCTTTTATTTATAAGAGTTTACAAAATAATTATAAGGGTTTATAAATCAATTTTGTAAGAGTTAATAAGTTATTTATAAATGTGTATTTACCATTTATAAGGGGTTTTTATATCATTTATAAGAATTCATATAACATTTATAAAGATTTATATATATCCTTGGGGGTATTTCAGGATATCCGGATCCGGATCCGGATTCGGCGGATCCGTAAAATTACTATCCGGATCCGGATTCGGGCCATCCGGATATCCGGGGTCCGGATATCCGGACTAAAACTCGGATACCCGCGGATATCCGGATCCGGTTTATTTTAAAAAAAAAAAAAAAATCAAAATTCAGTATTTATTTATTTTATTAAAAATTATTATTTTCAAAAAGTTAAATTAAAATAATAGAATTTATTAACAAAATTAAATATTAGTTATATTTAATAAAAATAAATAATATACCTATATAAATATAATTATATTTTATATATTTTTTAAATATTTAGTGGGCCCGGATCCGGATCCGGATATCCGGACTGAAATTTTCACTATCCGGATTCGGATCCGGATCCGGCCGGATCCGTGAAATCACTATCCGGATCCGGATCCGGATCCCCCGGATATCCGTTTTTTCGGAGCGGATCGGATCGGATCCCGGATCGGATAGCGGATCCCGGATATAAGTCCCAGCCCTAACAAAAGCCTATATTTGGCATTGACATAATGAACATAACAAGAAGAAACGTAGAATAATGCTTAAAGATATTCACGATTATGATTGAAGAGGAAAAATTACATGGTAGCAGGACGCAAAGACAATTTCATAATAGAACCAAAGAAGATGACACCAAATGCTGAAGAATAGTTTAGGTAACTAGGAAATAAATCTTAACACAATACTTATGCAGTGAACAACATGAACTTCTAGAAATAGGATCAAACAGCGGGAAAGTTCCATACTTCTTACCATCGATAAAAATCCTACCATAATAAAGAAACAACCACAATCATGTTACGAAAGAGAAGCGTGAAAGATCAGAAGCTTTAATAAAAGCTCTTATATATTTACAAGACTATAAATCGTTAATGTCGATACAGAGAAAAATGCTTTTGAGCTGTATTAACAATTATCCCCATCTGAAATTTTGATCAAAGCACACAATTATCTCAAGAAATAATAGTCTGCTCTCCATAGTACATGAGCTAATTCTGAACTTAAACCTCCATATTTTGGAAAATTTCAGGAACACAAGCTCTTCAACGTCAGTAGGACGAACACTTAGCATCTCTTCATCATCACCACAGAAGTTATCTCATCCAAAACCATTATTGATGTGGTCACAAACAACCTTGGTAAGGAGCAAGCAGATCAACAACCTGGAATGAAAGCAACAAACGTTAGTTTGTAACATTAAACGAAAACATACGTTTAAATGGAAACAACGCAGAGCTAGGGAAAAGAATCAACCTTAATACCAGTAGCAAGGATCTCTTGACCAGTAGCTAAATCAACCAAAGCAGGAGCATCTCTGTGAATAGGTAGGTAGTGTTCGGTCTCTAAAAAACAGCAAAACCAAATTATCACTACAGATTAACAGAAACTGAGACACTCATTAAAAGGTGTCGCTTAAACTTCTTACTAATTTTGCCTCTCTCGTCAATAGGTTCTCCAAGAACGTTCATGATACGTCCAAGAGTAGCCCTTCCAACAGGCACCTGAGCCAACAGACAAACATCAAACACTCAGATTCACATATCATAATAAACGAATCTATTATAAAAAACGAGACTTTCGATAAGTCAATGGTCAAATACAGATCCAAACCAATAGATCAAAGATCAAAAAGCTCTCCTTAAGCGCCAGTGTTGAGCACGCGCCTTCCACGAACAAGCCCTTCAGGACCATCCATAGCAATCGTTCTCACAACATTCTGCCCCAAATGATGAGACACCTCAAGTACCAGCCTCGTCGGATGATCTTGAACCTCGAGTGACGTCATGATCGGAGGCAGACCTTCCTGATCTTCAAATCTCACATCGAAAATAGCACTGATGACCTGGCAAACCTTCCCGATTGCGCCTTTTCCACCGTAATCGTAAGTCTTCTTCGCCTCCTCATCCTTAGCTGGAGCTGGAGGATCAGCTGGTGAAGAGGTTGAATACTCCGCAACACGGCCGAGGAGGGTCCCACATGGAGCTGCGTTGGTACGCGCGGGGGAAGGAGATGGAAGCCTAGGGTTTCGGCTCCCTAATTTGGCGGCAGATCTGGTTTAAGATTCATCGACTCGCCATCACTGTGAGATCGAGAGAGAGAGAGCGCGCGATTAGGTTTATGTTTGATTAATTAAGGGTATTATCGTCTTTTGACTATCAAAATTTTAATGGTAAAGATAATTAATATAAAGCTGAAATAGTGTATCATGAATGTGATAGTTTTAGCAATTTATCTAAAATCTCATTCCCTCACGTGCATGACTTTCTTAAAAAATTCAAGGTTATAATTCTTTTCCAAGATGATAAATCTGAGTCCAAGAAGGAAAAAATTCAAGGTTATTTTTCTTAGTAGGTTTTGCAAGCTTAAGAGGTTATTTACCGTAGCTAATAAATAATAATCTATACTAATAAAGTTAACTTATCTGTCCCCACAATCATCCACATCGCTTATTTTTGATATGGGGGATTTTCGACACATGTTGAGCTCTGGTCAGTTGTATGTGTGGTCTGTTATTTTTTAGGGTTTCAACTTGTCTTCTTTTCTCCTGTTTCATTCTCAACGCTGAGGAAATGTTCATCCACAGAGACGATGTGGATTTGATGTATTCATTTCCCCTCCTTTAGAGCATCTCCAACCCTACTTCATAATTTACTGCAAAATGGAGTGGGAAATGGAGTGATGAAATGGGGTTGGAGATTCTCTTACTACCACTTCAACACAACCAGAAAGTACAAAAGCTTCACGAAAAAAGAGAAAAACAATGAATCTCAAGGATCTACGAATGGTAAGATCTAAGAAAGATCAACTGGAATAACTAATGAGAATATATTCTCAATTAAATTGAAGCTCATGTCATATAAATCTATGAATGTTGCTTGCAGTTGGTCGATATGTTATTCTTGGGTTCAGCCGTTCAGGGTTTCGATTCAGTCCCATCAGTGTGGGATTATTTTGCTTGCTCTTTCTCCTCTTCTTGTACGTATCTCATGCACTCAAATTCTCTATTGCGGTCAGATCTCCATCTTGACTAATGTGATCACATTGAAAAGGTCTGGGTTTCTCTTCATGATGTTACCAAGAAGCAACACGGTGATGGGAAGGCCACAAGCAACACGGCAGATCGATCAAGTGAGTTTGATCTTGTCCCAATTCTCAATTTGTTTTTGTTCTTGGGAAACCGATGTATTTATTTGCAATTAATTTTCTATCTTTTTCTGGTATGGTTTTAATTGGTTTTAAGCTCTGTTTTCATACTGTAAATTTTCTATTCTCAAAAACTTTGAGAAAGAAGAAGCGATGTTTTTAGCTGCCAAAGCTTCAAGAACACATAGAATCTGAAGGACTTTAGCAACAAAGTCACCATTTTCTAATCCCTTGATTCTAATTAAGTTTTAGTTCTACAAATTCTTTAAAGCGAAAACATTCTCCGGCTGTCCTTCTCCAACAGATTTTTTTTCAGAATGTGGTTTTCAATTCTTGAAACTTCTGTTTCCAGTTTAGTTAATCCGTCCATTGGTTCTTTGTCCTTGGTTGATAATGTTCGAGATGTCAAAAATCAGCAAGTTAGATTATTTGATTGGTTCCTCTTATTCAATGATATCACAAAACATCAATTACATTCAGAATCTCAGTGATCAATCATCTCTCTTTTCTGAAGATTCTTAGGTATTACTAATAAATTGAGGACCTAACCAAACACGTTTCTTAATTTTTTTTATGAACTATATCATTATCATTTGTGTGTGTTTGTCAGGGATGTCCTGATTTTGATCCTTGAAGAAAGACAAGAAGATCTATGTGAAGGACAAATGCACCGTTAGATTCATTAAACTTTGATGTTGGAGATGATATCATCGGCTGTCCACCAGAACACATAAAATTTGATCAAACACTACCAAATTGTCTATTGGTTTACAAGAACAGCATATATGTTACCAACTCAAACTTTACTACAGACAACCTTTTAAAGGTCACTTTTGCTTTTTTTCTTTCTTTTGTGCCAATCTGAATATAATAATTACAATAAACTTGGCATAATCTTTTTCAAGTAACGTCACCAAAGCAGCATGATTTCACAAGCTACCATCAGTCAGGTCCGTTGCATATGAAAATCAACATTGGACTTCCTCTTCCTATGTCCCCTATTTTTTTTTGGACAGATCCATCCGAACATCACAGGTCATGAAAAACACTGCAGCCGATTTCCAGGATTGTAGTATGTCTACAGGGTTTGTACCAGTGGGATTCTAATCTTTAAGTTGGTTCTCCACAAGCAAGGAATGAAGCTAAGTTAAGATAGAAAGAGAAGAAATTCAAGCGCATGTGAGTTTTTTTTTCTTATTAAAAAGCGTTACAAAGCAGAGTTTTATTTTATGTGGTCTTTGGCAACGAATTTTCTATGCATCTCGCAAAGCGAGAGCTGACACGAGAAAAAGAGTGAAAGAAAGATTTGTGAAAGCTGGTGACAATTATGACTGACCCATTATCACCAACCACGAATTAATGAGTTTTCTCTTCCCCTAAAACAATGCATGTCTTCTTCTCAATGATATATGAGTTCTCTTATGCGTGGTGATACAGTTTCTTGTTGGACAAGTACGCCAAATTCTTTATACTTTTTGCCTACAGTTTTTTTTTGGTTTGAGGAAATAAACATGTTGCGGCATGGGAGAACGCTCACGAAGAATGCGTGGACAAAGTGAAAGTCACTAATAAGGTGGAAACTGGAAGCTAAAATTGGTGAACATATAGTAATTTTGCTTATTTTTAAATAAATTTCTTTAGTTTTCTTCTTTCTTTTATAGTGATTACAGGCTTTCTGTAATAGAAAAAAAAATTCTAATTACTTTGTTTACCAATAATTTTTTAGCTTTTAGATTAAAAAATGTAGCAGTGACTGCAATATTGCTTTGTTCTTTATCTTTGTCAATAAGATATTGTATGATTTCAAATGTTTGTTTTAAACACACAACTAATGGATTCTTACAAATTGACAAAAAAAAAACTCTCAATTTTGGGATAATGAGCATTAGCTTCAAATAAAACAACATCGATAACACACTACAAAATAAACTACTCTGCTACAACAACCAAAATCATACACAACAAGAAACACTTAAGATAACCACACTTCAATAGCCAACCTCAAACCTATATAAATACAAATACTAAAAAATCAAAGATAATAGCAAAACATGACATCATTTTAAATACACCTTCAAATATTTATACAGAATTACAATTACGTCACACCGACTCTGCGCTTGCGCACACTAAAACAAAAAAATAAAAATAAAACAAGTATGCATCAATAACACAAAATAATCAGACAATTCATACAAACATCAACATCTAAGCCTGAAATCAAGATATGCCCTCTAAACACTACTACATTAAGCTTTATTTGCACGTATCTTTATGGTTTATTAAAGCTAGGTGGAGGTCACTTTGCAAAAGGGAAAAAGTATTTGGATAAACTACAATGGAAAAATAACATAGCAACATCCAACCATTGCTGGGCAAGAATAACAAAGTTTCTGAATGCAATCCCGGTTCCAATGAAAAAGCGGTATTATACAAATATGGTTCACATGAAGCGACGAACAATGTGTGATCCCAATAACATAGCTAAAGTATACAAGCGCCGTTACT
Source organism: Eruca vesicaria subsp. sativa (assembly GCA_932364175.1). Taxonomy (NCBI): domain Eukaryota; kingdom Viridiplantae; phylum Streptophyta; class Magnoliopsida; order Brassicales; family Brassicaceae; genus Eruca; species Eruca vesicaria. Next base: position 348,035 of record CAKOAT010725154.1, on the reverse strand, counting down.
ACTTCAAACGACTTACTTCAAACGACTGAGTCAATTTATTAATTTTGCAATCAATAGAGAATAAAAAAATAAGGGATTACAAAATCTATTTCTTATGTTTAAATCTCAATTTATTATACATGTTACTTTAGTGGCTTTACTATGTTATTCATCATTTTAATAAATATTTATTTCCTACCATTCAATGAATAAATACAAAATATACAAACACAAGTTTATATAAGCGGAGTTCCTCAATAAAAAAAAATTGCAATGGGAGAAACTATAAAAAAACAAGGAAAAAAAGGAAAATAAAACTAAAACTATTAGTGGAAGTAAAGATTACAACTTCATCTAACTTTCCTACGACAAAGGACTTTCAACTCTACTGTTATTTGATGAGACTACACTCTAATCAAAATTTTCAGAATAATAGCTCTATCAATCCCAAAAAATATTTATTTATTTATTTTTGAATAACACATACGATTCCGGCGTGTAGCGCCAGCCCGGCCCTAGTTAACTAATACAATTTTTTTTCAGAAATGTGAATAGAGCAGAAAATCTAAGAGCATACACCGTGTGGAAACGAAATTCGCACTGTTGATTTCCGTAAAATAAGAAAACTTAGGAAAATCCTAATTTTCTATAGGACGCGGATCTCTACGAGAGCCAACGACAAGTAACCAAATAAATGAAGAAATATATGAAAAACATGATAAAACGAATTTATAAAGAAAGTAGAGCTTATTTCGAATTCGCGTAAGAGCGTCGCGATCATTACAAGAGATTATAAAGGTTTTGGCCGCAGGGGCCGTCATCGAGTTAACTAGTTTTGGCAATATAAAAACCCTAAACCTAGTTGAGTCGCAACTCGATAACAAAAGACAAAAAAAAATAAGAAAAAAGGTTTTGATTGATTTCGAACTGAACGTTATGAAAGGCTGCCTATGTACCCCTTTCGAGGATCAAGCCGAACGTAGTTCAACTGATAGATCTGGACAAGAGATCAAACTGCCTAGGCGAGTTCGTCTAGTAATTGAGCGCCAGTTATAGAAACCAAACTTGTCGAGAATAAATCCTAAGTTCCTAAGTGCAGAGAGTTCTAAGTCTAGAAAGGTTTTAAAAGTGCTTCTTCCTCTTGATTTCGACCTTATGTTTATATAATCCTTCTCTAGGCGGTTGGTCTTTTCTTTTCTGTCCCGATTCGCGCTTATCGGAAATCTTCCATTTATCTTAATCTTTTAATTTTTCTTCGGAAAACTTCTATTTTGTCTTCAAACTTGAAATTTATCCATTCCTGCGAATAATGGGTAAACCATCATTATATCTTTGGGCTGGATCTTGTCTAAAGTTGTGAGTGGGTCTTTATCGTATTTTGGGACTTTCCGAGCCATTTTGCGATTTAGCCGTTTTACGACTTTAGACGAGATCGTCCCATGATACGATGCCATTTTTATAAAATATCTCGAGTTAATCGTATAGTTTGGTAATGTCCGGTGTTTCGTTTAACTGTTTCCATTTATACGATTGACTCGAGGGTTTACGAGAAGACAAGTCTTTAGCGGTTTTTTATAAAATATCTTGAGTTAATCGTATAGTTTGGCAATGTCTATTGTTTTGTTTAAACATTGCCGTTTTATACGATATACTCGAGGTTTTACGAGAAAACATGACTTTTACGGTTTTTATCGTAAAACTCCAACGGTAAGACGGATCGAGACGAAACGAGAGATGTTTAGATCAGGGTTCAGAGTACGATCGATTCGAGGAGCATTGATGGTTTGGTTCAGCTCGCCTGTTGGCAAGCTGGACGGGTCAGTTCAGCTCGCCAACAGGCGAGCTGGTCAAGCAGGGCCAGCTCGCCTGTTGGCGAGCTGGACAGGGCTGTTCAGCTCGCCAACATGCGAGCTAGTCAAGCAGGGCCAGCTTGCTTATTGGTGAGCTGGTCAAGCACGTCCAGCTCGCCTGTTGACGAGCTGTACGGTTGTTCGGTTTTGATCTTTTCTCGACCCGAGATCATTTCGGAGAATATAAGGAGAAGTAATCGTAGACGTTGTTTTCGAGGTTACCGTTTTTGACCGCAACAACAAGGAGGTATTTTTGATTATTTCATACTCGATACGAGTTTTCCGTAACTTCGTATCTCCGTAGAAAGTCTATAGTTTCTTGTACGTTTTTCGGGAATTTTAGCCATTGATTCCGTCGTGAGTAATTTTAACCCCAACAGTAGCCCCCCCAGCTCGTTAGAACCTTGAGTTTCTAGCGCGAGGTTTTAGCAAGTGATTAGACAATTTTAGGCAAGTTAGGTGGAATATGGAAAGCAGTAAGATTGGGGCTGCGCCTAGTGAAGGCTGCTTACGTACCCTCTTGAAGGGATCAAGCCTTTTGTAGTTCGTTTTAAAGTTAACGTTTGTATGACCTGTTTCCAATGAGACCTTTACAGCCGTAGCCCAAGGAGCTCCACTCCTGGCATGCTTATCATTTAAGTTTCCATAAAGCCACTCAAATAGAGACATTGAAAAGAAAGCATGTCTTTTCGCAGCTGGGACAAATCGATCCCATATTCCTGACATAACAGGGCAGTCTCTGAGTATGTGAAAAATTGTTTCAATCCGTTCTTTACATACCTGACAAACATCAGTTCTGCTTAGGTGTCGTCTAAACCTCTCTGCGTTTGTCATTATTGCTTGATTTCCCACAAGCCAAAGAAAGGTTCTTAATCTCTGGCGCCACCACACTCCACAATCTTCAAAATAAACTCTCTATCTGTAATCTTGGAGTTTCATCGCGTGAGATCAAATTGTATGTAGACTTAACTGAGAAATTTTCGTTATCTCCCCAGCTCAACCGGTCATGCGCTCCAGTAACAGTATCCACCACCGCCGCCGCAAGCTCGAGCCTTATCTCTTCAGTAACAAAAGGAATAATTCTTGATAAGTCCCAGCCCCCACCGCCGACCCCTAGATCTCTCACAGTTATATTTTTGTACCCCTCTAGTAGATTTTCAATTGTCTCCATCGTAAGTATATGTCCCGACAACCACCTGTCTGTCCAAAATTTGATTCTCCTCCCCTTCCCAATAGCCCAGCTATGCCCATCAGCCACCACTTTCCTAATTCCCAACACTACACTACTCCAAGTAGACGAGACTTTGTTCCCCACTACCATCCAAGTTGGGTGATGAATATCACCTACTACATACTTGCTGTGCAATACTCTAGCCCATAGGCTCTCCTTATCATGCCACAAGCGCCAACCTACTTTAGCAATTAACTCTATATTAATATGCCTGGAGACTCTTATCCCAAGGCCCCCATCAGCTTTTGGTATGCATATTTTATCCCAGGTGACCAGATGTTGGCCACTTCCCCACAAAAAATTCCTTGATAGGCTATTGAGCTTGTCAAGTGTACTTGCAGGCAGGCAGTTCGTGCTCATAGAATGAACTGGTATTGCTGATAAGACCGCCTTCATTAGAGTTATCCTTAAAAGTCTTTCTTTATTGTATTATAGGTATTAACTCGCGTCTTGAGCGGAATGAGATTATTAATTTTGTTATTTTTTAGGATGAAAAGATATTATGGTATGTTTAATCCTATGTTACACAGATGGAGGTTCATTTCTTATTTTCGTAATGGAATCCGAACCGGAAACATTCAGAATCGCATGAAATTGTCACAAATCATGTTTCTAGAATTGTGCTGTTTGGAAGCGAGGCGGAAATGCACGGTTCATATGTGGAAGCGTGATTGTCGTTGATCGAAAGCTTGATGGTGGTTGTATTATTGATGTGCAAAAAGATGAAACATATTTTTTGTGGGTTTGCAAATTTTAATTGATTTATAACCCAATTTAACTCACTTTATTTATGAAATATTAATTCATAAATAACAATAGAGCTGAACTTTAAAAACGTAAATCTATTCCAATTCTAGGTTTCTGAATAATAATAAAATTGTAATATGCTTTTTTCACTTATTTGTTTTGCTTTATGTTGTTTATATTATCAGTTGGTATGTATGAAATAATTAACTCCCGTACTATTTTATCATCTTCAAAGTAATTATAGATATAATTTACACATTTTATATTATACTTGTTCCTTGTAATTCTACATATTTTCAATTTGTTTTATAATATATGAATTATGTACTGGATTTTACTATTTCAATATTTTATTCATTAGATTAACTTTGGTATATAATCATATAAGTTTCCAACACGTATATGTTATAAACGTAAAGTACATAGTATGAATACATTTATGAATATAGTGTGAACACGTTAGCATATTTATTATCAAATCATTGTGAAGCTGACACGTATCCGTTATAATGCGATTGCATTAGTTACAATGTTTTTTTTCTAATATACTCCATCCATTTCTTTTTATAAGATGTTTTAGAAGGTTTATGTTGTTTCAAAATATAAGGTAAGTTTTGAGATTTTAAGTTATATTTTGAAGTTTTAATGTTAACTTTAACTTTATTGGAAACTGTTCAGCCAATAAAACCTTTTAGTCATTTTTATAATTGGTTGAATGATTTTAACAGTATATCATTAAAAATATTTTTTAAAAGAACGTAAATATCTTAATCTCTGTGCAATCAGCCAAAACACCTTATAAAAAGAAACTAGAGGACTATAAAGAATAACTATTATTTCTTTTCTGTGGGTATAAAATTTTGACCTAATTTAAATTTCAAGATACCATAAAATTATAAGTTATTTTATAACAATTGATATATTTATTTTAATTGGCGTTTGTTTGAATTTCAAATTATTTTAAATCCCCCCTGCATTTTTCGCCTCCCTCTTTAAATGACCTCCAATCCTCTCTCTATCTCTCTAACCTTGAATCTCGGAAAACACCTTTCTCTCTCCCTTCTTCGTCTGTTCACCGAAATGGCACAGCTTCCTTGCGACGGCGATGGGGTTTGTCTACGATGCAAGGCAAAGCCTCGTCAAGAAGAAACTCTCACGTGCGGCACGTGTGGAACGCCTTGGCACGCGTCATGCCTTTCTTCCCCTCCCGAAACCCTAGCTTCCACTCTACAGTGGCATTGCCCTGACTGCTCCGGCGAAATCGATCCTCTCCCCGTTTCCAGCGTCGCGGGGTACGAAGCCGGCGGTGGCTCAGACCTAGTAGCAGCTATTCGCGCGATCGAAGCCAACGAGTCTTTGACCGACGCCGATAAGGCTAAGAAGAGGCAAGCGCTACTGAGCGGTAAAGCCGCCGCCGAAGGGGATGAAGAAGAAGAAGATGGGAAAAAGAATGCAGGGCTCGATGTTGATCTTTTGGCCGCGCTCGGAGAAAACTTGAACTGTTCCTTCTGCATTCAGTTGCCTGAAAGGCCCGTCACGGTTCGTTTTCTCCCCATCTCTTTCCTTCGCATAAATTCTGCATATTAATAGATTATTACTTGCCTTATATGCTTGTTATAGATCTAGTGTGTATTCTTGGATTCGCTTAGTCGTTTACTTATCTAGTGTTTGTTTGTTTGTCTGGTTGGTGGTTCACTAATTCGAGTTTGAAACCACAACTCCAGCAGTAGAATCGTTCCTTTTGTTGTTATACTAAGGCATGGATTTGGTTGTGCATACTTAATGTGACAAACTGTGCTGAATATTTGAGTGTTACCTACGTTTATTGGTATCGGATATGCCGTTTCGCCCACTATGTTGTTCGCTTATACTGTTTATGTTGAGGTTTGTTGGATGGCTAATTTATTGTGGTGATTGATAACTATTAGGCATCTTTAGTCTCTGTGAAATGAGAGTATACTTCTATTGATGATTGATCTTTTCTATTTTTGGGTTTTGGTTCCTTTTTACCTGTTTATGTGTATGGGTTAGTTGATGATTGATCTCTTCTATATTTGGTTTTAGCTTGTAGATTATGGTTTCTTTTTTCATTTTTTTTTCATTTAAAGGCATAGTACCATAGACTTTATTGTGCTTACCGTTTATGACAAACTGTGTTTACCTATGTTTATAGATAACAGATTTGCCGTTTCATCCATTATGTTGTTAATGCTAATGTTCTCGTTTGTGTTACCCTTTCTTTGGTTGATTTACATAGTAGGGAGGTCTAAAGTGGCTAATCAAGTGTGTTTGTTGAAAATTGTTAGGCAATTTAACTTCTGCAAAGGATTGTGTATTGTCTACCATTATTGATGGTTGATCTATTCTATTGTTGGTTTCTGGTTGCAGCTTATGGATATTCCATTTTCAGAAATTTCTTATTTTGTAAAAGATAAATCATAAAGCTTTTGCGTTTGTTGAGTATTTTGACATAGTGAACTTTACCTACTAGGCGTGGCTAGGCTTTTCATTAGTAACTTTTTTCTTTATAGTTGTATAAGATAAATCATAACGGTTTGCTTTTTGCTTGTATGAGTATTTTTTCAGACACCATGCGGGCACAACTTTTGTTTGAAGTGTTTTGAGAAGTGGATCGGTCAAGGGAAGCGAACTTGCGCAAAATGCCGTAGCCCAATTCCTAACAAAATGGCAAGCAATCCCAGGATTAACTCTTCCCTCGTTTCTGCCATTCGTCTGGCCAAGATTTCTAAGAGTGCTACTGCGGGTACTGGGAAAGTTTTTCATTTTATAAGTAACCAAGACCGACCAGAGAAAGCATTCACAACTGAGCGCGCCAAAAAGACTGGAAAGGCAAATGCTGCCAGTGGCAGGATATATGTCACAATACCACCCGATCACTTTGGTCCTATTCCGGCTGAAAACGATCCTGTTAGAAATCAGGGTGTCTTAGTTGGAGAGTGCTGGGAGGATAGGTTGGAATGTAGGCAGTGGGGAGCTCATTTCCCACACGTTGCTGGCATTGCTGGACAATCCAATTATGGAGCTCAATCTGTGGCACTCTCTGGAGGTTACAAGGACGATGAGGATCATGGAGAATGGTTTTTGTACACTGGAAGGTTGGTTTTTAACTGCTCTTTTTTTATCCATTTGCTTTCCATCTCATCAGTAGCTTACTTGTCTAGGATTTGTTTCTTGATAATCTTGTATATGTTGCTTCTCATGTGTATGGCAGCAGTCACATTCTCCAATTTACCGATACTCTTATTCTCTATTTTTGTCTTGAATATGTGTGGATGTGACACACAGTGGAGGAAGAGACCTTAGCGGCAACAAAAGGACTAACAAAGATCAATCGTTTGATCAGAAATTTGACAAGTCCAACGAAGCTTTAAGAGTTAGTTGCAAAATGGGTTATCCTGTTCGTGTTGTCAGGTTAGTGAAAGTCAATTTCGCTCAACCATCTTTTCACATTCTTAGTTTTTTCTTTTATTTTCCTATACTAATAATTTAACCAGGAATTTGATGTCAAAAGGTTTTCTTTGCATTAAAATTGCTTTCTTGAGAGTTCGGCAAAATTCGATGCAGTTATCTTCCGAGTCTACTGGCTGTTTCTTGGATTCACCTTATAATTCATTTTCTTAATTTATCTATCTTCATCAGTAAAATCTGACCATTATGTGATACTAATTCTCTAATTAACTTCGTCATAAATTAACTAGGTCTCACAAGGAGAAGCGTTCTGCATATGCCCCTGAGGCAGGAGTGAGATATGATGGGATTTACCGGATTGAGAAGTGCTGGAGAAAAGTTGGAATACAAGTATGTTTGTAGTTTGTATCTGACAATCAAACCTCACCTGTTTTTTTATGCAGAGGTGAATTATTTTCCTGACCTATTTTTCTGTTTCACAGGGTTCTTTTAAGGTCTGTCGTTATCTATTTGTTAGGTGTGACAATGAGCCTGCTCCATGGACCAGGTTTAATCTACTTCTAGAAAGCGCCTTCTTTGTATTTTTAATTTGAGATTTAATTCTTTGAAATAATGCATGCAGTGATGAGCATGGGGATCGTCCAAGACCTTTGCCTAACATTCCAGAGCTTAAGATGGCGACAGAGCTCTTTGAGAGAGAGGAAAGTCCATCATGGAATTTTGATGTAAGTTGCATGCGCCTCTCTTTGTTCTTCTCATAACTTAGTTCCAAGACGCCTTGAATCCCACTTATAACAGTTGAGCTTGTGATCAGATTACAAATTTTGTTACCTACTGATAAGCTTATAACTAAACAGGAAGGTGATGGTTGTTGGAAATGGATGAAGCCTCCACCTGCTAGTTTAAAGGCTGTTAATGTTTTAGATCCTGAGGAGAGGAAGAGTATGAAGAGAGCCATAAAGGCGGCACATTCAAATACCGTGAGAGAAAAACTTCTGAAAGGTTCGAGTGTCCAACTGTCTACATCTGCTGTTAATAATTTTCTGGACACTTTCATCAATTTCTGTTGTGCTTTGTGTTCACATCTAAACTCTTGCTCTGTTTTTTGTTGATGCAGAATTTAGCTGCAAGATCTGCCGGCAAGTAATGAGTCTTCCTGTGACAACGCCTTGTGCTCACAATTTTTGCAAGGCTTGCTTAGAAGATAAGTTTGCTGGGAAAACTCTGGTGAGAGAAAGAAGCAGAGGTGGGCGGACACTTCGTGCACAGAAGAACGTCATGAACTGCCCATGTTGCCCCACTGACATCTCTGACTTCCTCCAGAACCCTCAGGTGAACATCATGTTCTTGCATTGGTTTTCTTACGTATCTCACTTCTTTCATACACTTGCATGAATACAAGTGCAAATTGCATTTATCTATGCTAGAACTAGATGAAGTTAGTTCAGTGATTAAACTATATGTTATAACTACAGAATGTGCCAGTAACGTCAAATGCTTATATAACATCTATCATGATATGCTTAATTAAAATATTTGGACTAGTAGTGGTAGCAAGATCGTCATACCAGATTATTCATTTGTAATCTGGTTGGATAGGAAATCTTGTCATACGCTATTGACCATTATGACCTAATTGTGTAAACAGGTCAACAGAGAAGTAATGGAGGTGATAGAGAAACTGAAGAATAAGGAAGAGGACAAGGCAGACTCTGAAGAAGTTGAAGACTCAAATGTGGATGAAAAGAAAGAAAAGGCTGAGTCAGAGTCTGAGGGAAACTATGAGAGTGCCGACCCTGAAGAAGCCGAACAACCAAGGAAGAAGGCCAAACTGGACACTACTGACACAGTAGTTCCTGCGACTATGGTGGAATCTGACATGAAGTAGTGAGCCTTTTCAATTGCTTTTTTTTTTTGGATAGCGCCATCAGGTAAAAATAGAGATTTTGTTTTCGTGGAACCAAAGTCAAAAAACTCTAGTACATGATTGGCTGATTTGGTAAGAAATATTGCGGAACGTAAGTGTATTATGATTGGTAAGTGACTTGGAAAATTATAAAACTGAAGAGCTTGGTCTTCTTTTATTAGCCTTGTTTTCATCTGTTCATACAATCGAATCAGTGAGAACTTTTTTTCAGTGACAACTGTTATAGACCATTTAAGACTTTTAAAAAATGTTGTGGAAGCTCCTTTGGTTCCAGAATTGTAGACTGTAGAATCTATCTATATTATTACATGTGAACTGATTTTTTGCATGTTAAAAGTCGACAATATTGGTTATATTTGTAATGAATAAAATATAGTGATATTAGCTCTTCTACCAAAGAACTATCCTATTACTAACAATACTAGGATCTTTCTCTGTGCTACGTGCGGATATGTGAATAAATATTTCAGTTTATGATCATAATTTTTAATGTTTTGAGAACAATGTATTTTTTTAAAAATATGGGAAATTGGATGATTATTAAGTGTTTGCAATTATTAAAAAAAATATTTTAAATGATCATAAATAATATAAAAAAGAAATTATCTATTTCGAAGAAGAGAAGAGAGGTAGTTGCGATGTAAACTATATGAAAGAAATAGCAGGAAATTGGTATATATTAAGTCAATTATCTTAAAATCAAGTAGATACCCAGACATCTTTATTTATATAATAAAGATACATACATGGCATAGTTGGGTAGGAAGTCTGGGTAAGTTATTATTTATGTGGTTGTACCTTCATTTGATTGATAAGTTTAAATGGCCTATGATGAATCAATATATGATTCTTTTCTGAATAAAACTGAATAAACCAATTGGATGTTAATTTAAGAAATCGTAGTATCTAGATATTGTTTGGTATAAAATTGATTAAACCGAAGAAACTGAAGAAATCAATTAAATAAAATATGTTAGTATCCTACTATACTTTATACAAAATTTATAAAATATACATGAAAACACTGATTTTACTAATTATTTTTTTTCTAAGTTAAAAATTATCAGTTTCATCAAATTAAATTTAACATATTTTCATTGGTACATATTTATGCTAAAATATAGTTATTTAATACTATTATGATATTAATACTTTTCTTATTTATATTTTAATATTAAAATGAAAATAATATATTATATTTTAAATTCAGAGTACAGAATATATATTATGTTTTAATAAGTCTGATTTCTAATCATATAAACTAAAATTGTCATAAAATTTAAATATAGTTATGGTTTTGTGATATAAAACCGAATAAACTGAAAACCGTTAGTATATAAACTGAACCAAACCAAAGTAGATATGATATTAATATGGTAGTTACTCTATCTACCAAAAAACCAAAACCAAAAATACTGAATCAACATCTGGATTGAATACCATTACTCTATCTAAATGAATGTATGTAAGCCGTGTTTGTGATTTTTTCTTTTGTTGTGGTAATTGATTTTTGAAGATTTGTATTTTAAGAAGATGATGAACTATGCTTTAGAAACCAATCATAATCAATATGGAAAACATTAAAGGATTGACTAATCGCCAAAAGCTAAAGTGTGACAAACATTTACTGTGGATCAAATGGCCAACACCTTAATTGCATAGCATAAAGTTAAAGAAATGAAATTAACGAAATGAAAGGTTTGAATCTTTCACATTAACATTTGAAAATAGAGTAAGAAACTCTCAACTTTTACCACTGATTTGATTCATAACAAATCAGATAAAGTGAATACAAATACTCAAAAATTGTGATTTTTGGTTTTCTGGATTAACCCTTAAAATGATGATGGAGGTGGTGCCGCTCAGAGACGAGCTGAGTATTTTTGACCTTTGAAAGGCAATCCACTATTTGTAAAGGAGTGATGTCTTGAGCCACACACCTTTGAAGAAAAATTAATTTTGAATGATGTCACACCTACGGGTTTGCCAAATATAATTAGAAACTACCTTAAAATCATTCACAATGACATATATATGCTGTGTGGACGTCAAGTTTGAAAAAAAAAGAAAAAAAAGAGTTATTGATAAGAAGAGATTGACCTTCATTCTAGATAGATGTTTCTTCACTTTACTTTATAGCCTTTACATGGACAGTGAAGACACTCTAAGAACAACCACCTGTTTTTTCCAATACAAACACAAAAAAAATCAACCCCCAAGCTCTCTTTGTTTACATTCAAACTCTAGTTTACATTATTTACTTTCAAGTATTTTTAAACAAATAATAATTTAAAATTTTAGGTTGTTGACTATCTTTTCTCAATCACAATTTTAGGAAGAAAAAAAAACTCAGCAGCTGCTGCATATCGTCGTTCTCAAGCATTTTATTACTTCTAGCTCTTATCTCTTCCTCTGATAAAAACCCATCACCTCCTCTGTTGCCTGTATTTGACCAATCACTAAAAGGCTGAACCAAGTGTTAGTTTTACAAAAGTTTTATCTATTGTCTCAGTATCTAAACCAAAGTCAAATGTTTTCATCTCTCAATCTTTTTGTTCTAGTAAAATCAAAATACATAAAAATTAAACCTGCTTTCTCAAAATAAATGTTCTGCTGACTGGCTTTTTGCTTTTGCTTGAAGGCATCACACCATTGCAAAGAGACTGCCTTGACGTTATGCTTCAGAAACTTTATCTGTTGGCAGCAGATTGTCAATAACAAAACATATAGAAAAATGTTGCTAGTATCTCCATCGGCGAGTAACTTACTAATGTCTGGAACTATAATAGGCTCTGTAATAAATAAGGGGGTTAAGAGTAAATGTAACTTACCTCCCTGTACCTCGCAAGGTATAGCTTTAGGGGTTCCAAGTAATCTTCGAAACCTAACGTTGACATTGCCCACAACAAGTCCTCACCATTCACAGTTTTCCTTTTCTCTTTCGGGCACTTGTCACTGGCCCTGAATTGATCAGAAATTCAAAACTCCAAAATCAGATAAAAAGGTAAGCCTTTCTAAGCTACCAATTAACCTAATAATCTAAATTCCAAAGAAAAAAATTATGTGTTTCAGAAGCAATTCAAGAGAAGAACCAACATGTTTGCTGGTGATGAAGCTAATGAACTCAGAGACGAATTCCTGGACTGTATCTTTAGCATCTTTACCGATCTTTCCGCTAAGAGGCAACGCCATCTTCATGATCCTGCTTATATTAGCTATTTGTAGGTACAGATCCTGCTCCCTAACCGAACCGAAGCTTAAATCAAATTGTACCTTCTCATTTCCAGCCCTAACCGCAGTTTATCAATGAGATAAGTAGCGACAGCAATTTGCTTATTTGTAACATCCTTAGATGTAAAACTCTTGGTGTAAGTTGCTTTTATACTGTCTATGTGGTTCTGCAGTTAGAAAAAAAAAATCTGTTTCTAAAAAAGAGAAACAGTAATAGCGTAAGCACAAGCTTCAAAGACAATGAAAGCTGCCTACCATAAGATTTTGGCTTTTCTCATACTTCCCCTTGTCACTCTGACCTTTCAAGGCACTGCCAGCTGCCAAAAAACAGAACTCTTTTGGGTTGATAGCAAAATTACAGAAAGCTAGCCAGGTGACTGTGTTATCATGCTTTACGTCTTTCCATCTGCAGTGTCACATCTCACATAGCTTAATAATATATTTATATAACGTTTTTCTTTTTTGGAAGTAAACCAAGGGAAAAAACCACAATACTTTTCATC
>CAKOAT010725154.1:304058-335038 GCA_932364175.1 Eruca vesicaria subsp. sativa | reverse complement strand
CTCTCTCTCTCTCTCTCTCTCTCTCTCTCTCTCTCTCTCTCTCTCTCTCTCTCTCTCTCTCTCTCTCTCTCTCTCCTCACTTCTACTCTATCATTTTTAATCCTAAGAATGTCCCTGCGCAACAAACGCCCAAGATTTTGAATTAGAAGAGTCAATGGTGATGAAGCCACTCGAGCATTAAAGAACTTCAAGAGGCCGAATAGTGTGAGATCTGCAAAATCAATAGTGCGATCTGTAAAAAAGTGAATTCATATTACTTAAAAAAAAAATCTTCCGCATCAATTCAGATCATACACCAGTTCGCGTTGTCTGCTTTTTCAGTTTTAAAGCAGAAGTTTTGTAAAGATAGAAGCTGGAGAGGTAGAAGACGATCTGGGAGGATTCAGAAAAAAAAGAAGCTATTTTGTCTGAAAAAGTCCAATTTCAAGGTGACATGGCACGAGGAAATGTTCTGATTGGTTAAATATTTTATCCAACGTCGATAGTTTCATTTGGCTGCATATTCAACTTTTAATATTGTTTGATACCAAAAGCCTCTATTTTGATACTATTAATAATTAATTGTTACTCTCTTGTACCTATATATCTCCTATGAACATTACTATTTGAAATAGACAAAAGTTTGTTAAAAGATTTTGGAAGATTTGGTTCTTGTACTCATATCTTGCTTTAGTGTCAGAGCAAGCATAGTTCTCTATCCCCTATTTCTTTGAGTATTGCCAAATAATTTGAAATTAGAAATCATTTTTTCTCTCTCTCCATTAATCCACAACATTTTTTTTGTAATTAAAATCAGCATATTTTCGTCTATATCCGTTCTAATTTCTGTTTACACCTTATTTTGAAAACGTTGAGAGTATTGTTAACCAAATAGTTCTTCGATTTGAGCTTAGAACATATCTTTTCTCAATAGGAATCTCGTGCTTTTGATAATATTATTTCTAGATGAAGAAAATTTCAAAGAGAAACAAAATTATTTCTAGATGGAGAAAATTTCACTGGAGTTGTGTTTTCTGGTGATAAATCCCCATGCACTGTACCAGTAAAACTGCTGAATCTTAAGATCTTCGTCTCTTGTTTCTGGTTAGTAATGATTCTTCCAAATCTAAAATCTCTTCCTTTTTGTCGTTTTCTATATTAGGTTTGTAAATGAAATGATACATACACACACACTCGTGTTCTGTATCTCTGTCTTGAGATTATTACAAAATAACGTGTTACAGTTAAATGGCTTAGAGATTTTGTTTGATTAATTTAGTTGACAGTTTTTGGCTTTTTATAAAGTATAAAAAGATTTGTTTGGAGTTAAAGAATTGTATGAATGATGGATATGGAAAGATTTTCTGAGCTTAAGAGACCTCTCTAGTTCTCCTACTAACGTCTTCTCTCAACAAGACAATACTTAGAGTTGGATACTAGAGAAATGAGTGTGCATTTGAGGGAACAAGTTGCTTGATACAACAAAGCAGTGAATCCCACAATGACGTTAGGGAGAGAGCTAATCCAAGTTCTGAATGTGCATAGAGAAGATATGGTGATGACGATGATGAGGGGTCACTTCAGCGGTGATATGAATGATTTTCAAGAGCTTGAGCTTGTAGTAAGTTCCATGATGAAATCAAAGTATCCTTTAGTGGAGATTGAAGAGGTCTTGGCTGGTGATGATGAAGCAGGCTCTAGCTCATGTCGTGGTGTTAGTCATCCTCCAGGGACTGACGAAATGGATATTATAACAGCTGTATGTGCCTACTATCGATGAAAAAAGCAAACATGATTTAGTTTGTTTGATGAAGAGCATGTCTACTCCTAAAGGACCTTTCCTTGAGGATCTCTCGCTAAAGCCAAGATAAGCAGAGAAACCTGCAACATCTCTATTTAAATTTCTTACGAGCTCGCAAAATTGTTAGCCGTAAATTTGTTTAAATGGATAGTCAGAAAAATTATTGTACCATAACTGTGAATTCCGGATAACTGAAAGTTAGATTTCTCATTATCGTTAACATGCTATCAAACAAGATACACATTCAACTACAAAGGAATTTCGACTTATGGTTAAAACTATAATGTAACGGTATCATAACTTATAACTAATATTATTATTGACAAGTCCATTAGTTCTGTTAACCATCCAAAAAATGTGGTAACAGCCAAACTTGTACATATTAGGTTAATTTGTTACATACACAGTTACAAGTAAGTTTAACTGTGCAAAACAATCCTTAACCACACTAAAATTTTATATAACAATATTCTCAAATCAAAGAAAATAACGGCGTCCAAACACCATCGACCGTTACAAAAGGTTTAGCTTCCCAAGAACAAACTGAACCAGAGTTAAATTTTATAATAACTCTCTTCCACGATCCAAAAACATAGGTTAGACACATGGGTGGATTGGCAATTAGTAGACGGTTGTAGTTTAGATAGTTCTGCAGTCCAATTCCTACAAAGAATAAGAATAGAAATGTGATGAACATAACTTACAATATCTAAGGAAAATAATGCATAACAATATTTTCCTTCTAAATTTATATTTACATGGATATCTTTTTTTATTGACTGTCCAATTGTATTACTTAGATAATATGTACCAATCGCACCGCCATAGATGTACCAATCCACCTATCTCCTGAGATCCAAAGAAAAATAATTATTTCTCAAATTTTGAACAGACTGAAAGGCTATATACAGCTCTTGCAAACTACTATGTGAAAGAACGTATATTACATAGGGAAAATTTAAGAGAACTCATTGTCTGTAAATGCAACCACGTACACTATTAAGTATCATTTGCCATGTATGTAATGCAACTCCAGTCACCACTAGAGTAAATTTCTAAAACTATTGTCCAACTAATAAATATTGTAGCTGGTCTACCAAAATTATTATCTGGCTACTATTATATTTACACGTCCAACTAAATATTTAACAATAGCGAAAATGATTACCTTCTTGGCTTTGTTCTTAATTGTGCACCCCCTCCCCCATCGTTTCCCCTTCCAAGATTTTGATGATAGCCTAAATTCGGTGATTTGATGATAGCCTAAATTCGGTGATTTGATATTTGTATGGTTTCAACTTTTTATTATATTTGTTGGAATAAGATTATGATGGTGAAACATATCTTCTTCGGTTTGTATATTCATTAGGAGGATGAGAAAATTTTGACAACGAAGACAGAGATAAAAGAAAAGAAGACAATGATAGAAAGAGCTAGAAGGAAGATAATTGTTTTTGAAAGATAATTCTTTTTCTTTTGTTGTATGTTTAAAATAAAAAAATCTTTAGAAGATTATCAAATTCAGTAAAATATTAAACAAATTCCATAGGATATATTGTGTCAGATGTGTCAGCTACTAAGCCTACCTCTATTCTATCTGGAAGTCACTAAGCTTCAAGGTTACTCTCGCCTTTCTCATAGTGTTCATTATGACACGTATGCATAACTTTTTATGTGTTGGTACTTAGCTAATTTAGTCATCTTCCTTTGTTTTAATCCAATTAGCTCTCAAATATATAAATTAGCTAGAAAATGAAAATGAATTTAAAATTTATTTGATTAGATAAATTATTAAAATTAATAAGAATTTTCTAAAATTTAAAATATATTTTATTTTAAATGATAATATATATATATATATATATATATTAATAAACAAATTTTACTTAAAAACAGAAAAATAAATATTAATCTAGTAAAATTTTTAATTTCATATAATTGAAAAAAAGAAACTTGAATATTTTCTGAAGCTTTAAACAAAGCACAAAGCTCAGCTGCCATTTGGATCAGGGAAACTGAGAAATGAAACGTTTCAAAAGTATTTTTTTAATGTTGGATAATTATAATATTACAAATTATGAGAAGTATTGTAAGACTAAAATTAAAAAACAGAAAATACATACATATTAATCTAGTTTTTTGTAATATTTCTCATAATTTGTAATATCATAATCATCCAACATTAAAAAAAGACTTTCAAAACATGTCGTTCCTTAGTTTCCCTAATCCAAATGGCAGCTAAGCTTTGTTTAAAGCTTAAGAAAATATTCAAGTTTTTTTTTTGATTGAATATCAAATTTATTGATAAAAATGGTTCATTTATAAAGGAGGAGAAATATAAAGTAGCCTTAGAAGAGGCAAAAAAAGAAAGAATATGTAACTCCTATAATTATAAAGAAGTTTGAAACAAACGCCTAAGCAACCCCTCCATTGAATGTCCCATTGTGTAGTGAAGAGAGGAGATACAGTTCTGTATGTGTTTGTCAATAGATCGTGTAAGCATCTCCACAGTGACCCAGACTCCTCCATGGTGACGAGAGTTCCTCTCTTTCCAAATAGCATAGACGGTTGTCTGAAAAATCATCTTCCGAAGGACTGAATCTATGCGATTCTGAACTGGTTTCAACAATGCAACAATCATATCATCCCAATCAGGCTTGATGGTCTCTCTCAGGAGCTGCTCTGCTATGTTCATCCAGACCATAAAAGAGTAAGGACAAGCAATATACAGATGGTCCCTGGTCTCATTCACTCCCCACATAACATGCATCCTTGTGTAATTCCCCAAGACTTCATCCTATCACCAATGGATAATCGATTTGAGAAAGTAAGCCATACCATAAATGAGTGGCGAGAAACAGCCTGACTAAACCATAGTTCGAGAAAAGCACCGATCGTTTCTTACTGGTCCGGTTCGCACACGGAAGTCTCGAATCCCACTCACCTGCACAAGACGCGACAAGGTCATAAAATAACGAAACAAGAAAAGAGGGGGGGGGGGAAACACATGAAATTCGGTGTCTTACCGTTATCAATACGATCTAGAGCACGACACACCCTTTCCTCGCTTATATCAGGCCAATTGCGGTGTCCGAGTTCAACTAGTGCTCGAGCGTTTTCGTAGAAAGATCCTGGAACTCCGGTCAGATACAGGTGTGCCACTGCACTAAGAAGAAGAAAGATTTAGGAAAAGAAAAGCACTCACGAGTAAAGAATAATTATCTACCAGCTTGCCAATTCCACAACACTCGAGACCCATTATCCAGAGGGTCGACGAACGAGTGTTCGTCCGACTTGACAAAAAAGTAGTAGCGCTGCCAGTCCGTGGTCTTCGACGGATGGCCCGTGATCACGTTATAACTCAGCGTCATTTTTATGGAGAAGCGGTCGTTCTTCAGGGGCTTGATCGAAGTCAATTCTTTGATTGCCCGGAGACATAGCGAGACGTTGATCTCAGCGGCCTTCACCAGTAACGCGACGGCAAGGCGGAACACACCGTTTACGAACTGACTTATAGCCAGGTCACGGCGAGAAGCGTACGATGTTATAAGCCGCGGTATCGAGAACCAAAGCTTCGTATCTTGCTAGAAGTATGATTCGTAAATGCACTGATATCCCATAGGGGGAGTCCAAGGTCGTTGGCTGTCTGTCGGAATCAAGTACGTAACCCCGACCGCGTTAAGGTGCATACGGAGGCCTTCAACGCTACCAGAAGTCGACCATGTTGACCATATGCGCTTGTTCGAGTAGGTGCCACCATGACGGATCAAATTCTGAGGGACCGCAGAACCCTTCTCGAAAACACCGTTTCCAGAGTAGCGCGTAGGCACTGGGGGAGGACCTGCGACATGCTGAATCCTCTCAGCCGGTCTAGCAGCCCGGGCCCTACCAGCTGGTCTAGCAGCCTGAGTCCTACCAGCTGGTCTAGTAGCCCGAGTCCTACTAGTCGCTCTAACAGCCCGAGATCTGCTAGTCGGTCTAACGATCCAAACCCCATAAACTTGTCTCGGCCGCGGATTTCCGAGAAAATCAGCAGCCATATTACCATCGTCTTCACCTCTGAACTCCCTCTCCGAGTCGACGACTAAAAGCCTTTGAGCTAAGTCAAGACCAGATGAATCCCTTAACGTCTCCCGGTGTTCCAAGTTGAAATCATCTAGCGGTTCGCCGGTCGTCTCATCCCGAGCAGGATCCGATGCGGTAGCAATCCCTTTTCCTTTTTCTTCTCGTGTCAGCCTCTTTCAGGGAAACATCACTATCGGTGGTACGTATATATTCTACAGCTATCTAGAGAGAGAAAGTAGAGAGAAGGGAGAGAAAGGATACCTGATATTGCGGAGAAGAAGGAGGAGGAGAAAAATGGAGAGAATAAATATAGGAGAAGAAGTGCGATTCACAGAGTCGCAATTAATAGGTCCAGAAAGACCTAGGTGGGCTTTTCTTCTCGCGACCTTTCGAATACGCCTGTAATGGGCCGAATCCTGCAGAAAGAGCCCATCTCTTCGTGGCCATCCGAATTCCTTCACATGACGCTCCACAATGATCACCGAGTGAGCCATTCGACTCTACTTGCACGATCGCCGAACAACTCGCGTACATCGGTGATAACACGATCGCCGAGTAAGCCATTCAACTCTACTCGCACGATCGCCGAATAACTCGCGTACATCGGTGATAACATGATCGCTGAGTAAGCCATTCGATTCTACTCGCGCAATCGCCGAGTAACTCGCGTACATCGGTGATAACATGATCGTCGAGTAAGCCATTCGACTCTCCCCGCGCGACCACCGAATAGCTCGTGTACATCAGAGATAATACGATCACCGAGCAAGCCATTCGATTCCACTCGCGCGATCGCCAAGTAACTTGCGTACATTGGTGATAACATGATCACCGAATAAGGCATTCGACTCTTCTCACGTGATCACCGAATAGCTCGCGTACATCGGTGATGACTCAGCCACCGAGTAAACGACTCGACTTACCTACTCACGCGATCACCGAGTAACCCGTATGTATCAGTGATGACTCAGTCACCGAATAAGCAATTCGACCTTTGCCCTTAACCCATTCTCATTTTGCCGAACAAATCGTTCGGCATGGTGAATGCTCGATCACCGAGTAAACGACTCGGCTTCTACTCTTAACTCATTCTAGTTTCGAAAACCTCCTTCCACGTTCCAAATACGCCGTCTCATAAACGCAATAAACTAAATCCACTCTGATCTTCGTGCCAATCACCAGTGGACTGTTGGGGTCAAAATCGGTACGACGGAATCAATAGCCAAAATTCCCCACAAGAATACAAAAGGAATAGTTTTATAAAACCCAAGAAGTCGTTTTATAAAACTCAAAGTCGTTTTATAAAACTCGAAGATCGTTTTATAAAACTCGAGAAGCCGTTTTATAAAACTCGAAGATCGTTTTATAAAACTCGAAAATCGTTTTATAAAAACTCGAAGATCGTTTTATAAAACTCGAAGTCATTTTATAAAACCCAAAGATCGTTTTATAAAACTCGAGAAGCCGTTTTATAAAACCCGAGAAGTCGTTTTATAAAACTCGAAGTCGTTTTGTAAAACTCGAAGATCATTTTATAAAACTCGAAGATCATTTTATAAAACTCGAGAAGCCGTTTTATAAAACTCGAAGATCGTTTTATAAAACTCGAGAAGCCATTTTATAAAACTCAAAGATCGTTTTATAAAACTCAAGAAGCCTTTTTATAAAACTCGAAGATCGTTTTATAAAACTCGAGAAGCTGTTTTATAAAACTCGAAGATCGTTTTATAAAACCCGAAGATCATTTTATAAAACTCAAGAAGCCGTTTTATAAAACTCAAAGATCGTTTTATAAAACTCGAGAAGCCATTTTATAAAACTCGAAGATCGTTTTATAAAACCCGAAGATCGTTTTATAAAACTTGAGAATCATTTTATAAAATTCGAGAAGTCGTTTTATAAAACTCAAGAAATCCTTTTACAAAACCGCGAAAAACCGAAACCGCCGCAAAACACGAACTAATCACGACTAGTTCTCCTGCTGGCGAACTAGAAGCTTCCCGACTAGTTCGCCTGCTGGCAAACTAAGCCAAGCTGGCTTAGTTCGCCAGCAGGCGAACTAGGCACTCCCCGACTAGTTCGCCTGTTGGCGAACTAAGCCAGCTCGGCTTAGTTCGCCAGCAGGCGAACTAGAGATCTCCCGGATCTCCCGCATCCTCGATTCGAACCTTACGTCCTTCGACACGGTCACATTCTGAACCACAGCCGAAATGTCTCTCGTTTTGTCTCGATCCGACTTATCGTTCGAATTCTACGATAAAAACCGTAAAACTCCGCTTTCTCCAAAAGAACTCGAAGAAATCGTATAAAACGGTAACGGTTAAGCAAGACACCGAACATCGCCTAAACTATACGATTTATCCGAGATTTTTCGTTAAGATCATAAAAAACGCATTTTTAATAAAAAACGTCGAGAAGATTGTAAAAACGGCATCGGATCAGGAAACGGTCTCATATAAAGTCGTAAAACGGTTTTTATCGTAAAACGGTCCGAAAGGTCCTAAAACACGATAAAAACCCATCTCGCGATATTAACCGAAGATACGCTAACGTTTTGATCATTTATTCGCAGACAGAAGACAAAAGGCAAGTTTGAAGATAAATAGAAGATTTCCGCGGAAGAAAAGGAAGGATCGACAGAAATGGAAACTTCCCGATATATTCGGTTTCGGGCGAAATGGAAAGACTAAAACCGCCTAAGGAGGAGTATATAAGCAGGAAGCATAGGGCAGAATCACATACACGATTTTCAGAGCTCTCACCACCAAAATTAGCATTTAGGAATATTTCCGTTTTCTGTTAGCGAGCTGCGTCTCAACTAGGGTTTTTCGTTCTTAGACTTTTCGGCTACTCTCTTTGTACCAGTTCTTACGCAGATTCAGAATAAGAACCTCTTTGCTCTCAATTTCGTTTATTCTCTTTTAAATTCTAAGTTTATCGTTTTCTTAATCTTCGTTGTATGGTTCTGCAGATAGCCGGTTCCTCTGGAAACTAAGGGTTTTCGCGAAGTTTCCTTTTTTACGATTTATTGACAGTAGGTGGATTTTGGTTCCCACAGTTTGGCGCTAGAAGGATGGGGGGTCGGATCTATCTTACACCGAAGCCGCAACATTTCCAACGAAGAAACGATGACTGTTGACAACCAAACTCGCAACGAACGCGACAACGTTGAAACAACAATATGCGTCCGCGGCTAACGCTACAAATGCTAACGCCGAGACCATCGAAAAGATGCTTTCCGAGTTTAACAAAAAATCGGAAGAGCAGGAAAAGCTCATTGGTTCGCTCGCGAAACAGGTTGAAACCCTAACCGCGAAAACCCAAGCATTTCGCCCTCGCGGAACTACTAAGATCCGCGGAAGGAGGCTCGATTTCGGCGCTCCTACGGATCGTCCCAGAACCGAGCAGGGTAACTTACCGGAAAAGGACTCTGGAAAAGATAACCCTGACGCGACACTAAACGAATCGGAGAAACCTCCTACTCACGAACAGGAGACCGAGGGCAACGGCATCGAAAGGGTTGACCTGGAGACAAGCGACCAGGCCGATTCATCAGACGAAGACGCTGACATCTATCCTAGGAGAAGAAAAACTCGAATCCTCTGCCGGAGTCCTCTCCCGAACGTTCTTTTACTGGAGACGAGGGGGAACTTGACTTTGCGCGATACGCAAAAACCACCGAGGAGCGATCTCTGGTTACTCACAGCAAACGCCGACAAGGTCGGAAAACTGTTGGCAATCTGACCGAGATTCGTGATCTCCGCGAATACATCACTAAAACGGCCGCAGCGGTAAAAGTGGTGAAATCTCAGATTCATCACGCTACCATCGCCGCACCCGAAATCGATCGGTTACTGTACGAGTCTCGGAAAACGCCCTTCACGGCTCGCATCACCGAGATCAAACTGCCCGATCCCGGAAAACTTAAGGTGCCAACTTACGAAGGGACGTCCGATCCCAAAGCACACCTACAAGCATTCCAGATCACCATGGGACGAGCCAAGCACAAGGACCACGAAAAGGACGCAGGCTACTGCAGCCTCTTTGTCGAAAACCTAGAAGGAGCAGCGCTTGAATGGTTCACCAAACTTAGGCGAAATTCGATCGGAAGTTTCCGTCGACCTCTGGAGCTTGGTGCAGAAGGAGGACGAATCTCTCCGCGATTTCATGAGTAGGTTCAAACTCGTCATGGCTAGGGTTAGCGAGATTAGCGACAAAGCGACCATCGACACGTTAAGGAAATCGCTCTGGTATAAATTGAAATTCCGCAAGTGGATAACTCTCGAGAAACCGACGATCCAGGATGCGCTCCATAAGGCCACTGAATTCATAACCATCGAAGAGGAGACTAAAATCCTGTCTGAGAAGCATAAGCCGACGAAAACGTCCGCAAAGGATAACGCGTCCGAGCAGAAGCAGAAAAAGAGGAATTCTCGTAACGACAAATTCGTCCATCACGAGGGTCAGGATCTCCAAGGGGCGACCTCCACCAAACCCGTGGGCATTCCACCGTGAACTGCAAAGTTCTCGGCGCCAGACTTGCCGCCAAATTGGTCGCGGGAGAACTCTCTGAGATATCCAGTGTCAAGGATCTCATCCGCGATTCAGATCACCTTCCGAAGAATGACAGGAACGCGCGAGCAGAAACCCCACCTCAGGGAAATCAGTCGGGCGAAAAACGCGGGCGAAGACAAGACGAGAAGGGTAACGACGCTAACCGCCGAAAAATCAACATGATTATTGGTGAATCAAAATATTACAACGACACCGTCTCGTCAATCAAATCCTACCAACGTAAAGCCGAAACCGGCTCGAGTTGGAAGGTGCCGACGGATGACTCTCCAAAAGGGGTAATCTCGTTCGACGATGCTGAAACTGGCGGAATTGACCAACCGCATGCCGATCCCCTTGTCATTGATTTGGTGATAAGCGATCTAGAGGTCGCTCGAATTCTGGTCGATACCGGAAGTACGGTAAACGTCATCTTCCGCAACACGTTAGCACGCATGGGAATCGACCTCTCGGAAGTCGAGCCAATTCCAAAACCGTTGACCAGTTTCTCCGGCGAGACGTCGATGACCGTGGGATCAATCCGACTACCGTTGCCGCAAAAGAAGTGACGAAAATCATTAACTTCGCGGTAGTCGATTTCCCGGCTATCTACAACGTGATCATGGGAACGCCTTGGATAAATTCCATGAAGGCGGTTCTGTCAACATACCACTTAGGCATCAAATTCTCAACACCTGCGGGAGTCGCAGCAATTTGGGGATGCCAAAGACAATCGTGATCCTGCTTCCTTGCCGAATATAAGCTGAGGCAATTGGCGGTAGCAATCGTGAAACCAAAACGGGCAAAGGTCACGCCACCGCCCGCAGAAAACGACCAAAAGCAAGCAACGGTCGAGAAACCAGAAGTTCCCGCACCCATCGCTTCCACCCGGCCGGAGGAGACAATCCCGGACAAAGACATCGATCCCGCAACTGAAGCGATCGAGAAGTCTGCGACAGCCGAGTAAGTACACTCGCACAAACAATCAGAACTACGAGATGGCTTGATTTCCGAAAGGAATACGTAGGCAGCTCGCCTAAAGACGAGTTCAGCTATCCCCCCTTCCAAAACGGGGGGGGGGGGGGGGGGGGGGGGGGGGGGGAGAGTGGGTGAGTATACGAGTATTCATTTACTCCCAATTTTTTTTTTAAAAGATTTTTTCGCTTTGTTATCGAAAAATTTTCGAAATTTTTAATAAAGACAGTTAGAATATCTCCGCTACTATCAAAAACGCAAAAAATTCCAAACATCCGGAAAATCGCTTCCGCAGTAACAACTATTTAATTGTTTTTATAAAACTTGCATATCAAAATATTTTCGGAAAGAACTGGCGAGACGTCGCCCAAACTCTCAAGAAAAATATTTCCCCAAGTCCGTCCGCGACTATGAAAACACGAACGCTCAGCGATTGGCCCCGTCGAGCACGCTAGCCGTCCTAAACAAACACATCGACCTATCGGTCCGCATACATCCGACTAGGATAAAATAGCGATCTATAAAAGAAATCCAAATTTTTGGTCAGCACTTCCGGGCCACTTAGAAATTGTTCCCGGTGAGATGCTCCATTCCAACCATACGAATCATATAAGCCGAGAACCTATCGCGGATTCTAAATCGGTATGGAGTCAGGTTAAAATCGCAACGGGAAAAACGAAAGCCGACTAGTCATCGCATAGCCTCAATCCAAAAGTAAACCTAGGTCTAGCCCTAAACCCAGCACACTGGTCGCTAACGTCTCAAGGCATGAATCGAGATACTAAAGGCATGTCTCTTCGCCCACATCTAAACACTCGCGATAATCGAAACCTCCCGAGTTAACGAATCAGACGATTTACACCAAAGAGTTAGATAGAAGATGACAACTCGTATTCTTCCCTCTACATCTAAAACAAAACACGAATTTCATACTTAGAAAATACTTTCTTATTAGAAAATCTCCGAATACACATCGTCCAGCGGCAGGGATTCAAAGCCACCAACGGCCAGTCCCGGAAAACAACGATGAAATCGAAAAACCAATAACATCACACATTGAAGTCATCAAACGCGGACTGATCGACTTCACCATCCACATCCGGTATCCCAGGTCCAACTTCGACTGATTCCGGCGACACCACAATGGGATTCCACTGATCCCACATGCGCGCCTTAAGGTCGAAAAGTTCGGGCTGCATATCTCTTTCCCGATCTAAGTATCCTCGCCGCACGGGGAATTCCTCAGAAAACGAATACCCTTCATTCTGAGTTAAGGATAAGCCACGAACGATCCCGCGACATTCGCGATAATCACCGTGCACCCGTTGAACAACCAGTTGCAAATCGCTCACGACGAGCCTTCATCTCTTTGGCAACCTCTCGTCTGCCCGCACAACAAGCACGACGAATCCTTTGGTCAGAAAGCTCCTTGGCGCAGCGAGATCTAGCCGCACACTCATCCCTCACGCGAGCAACCTCCCTCGCAACCACTTCTTCGGCTCGGTTGGCCTCGAACTCTGCCCGAAGACGGGCAACTTCTTTTTCAGCCATGTTCGCTCGAAACTCGGCAAGGCGAGCTTCAGCAGTACGGCTATCTAGGGCCCGGCTCATGACAAGGAAACCCTACCAAAGAAAAGAATTAAGCGACATCATCCAATGATAAAATCGCTCGAAAAAGAAAATAATAAACACACGTACCTCCTTAGCTTTCTCAGACCCCCTAGTAAACTCCGGGACTTGATCATGGTCAACGTCCGGAAAATGGGAGGTCGATGATCCGCTCGCTTTCATCTAGACACCTTCTTCCGTTTGACTATCAAGGAAGTCCTTGAGAATATTGTCAGGAGAGGCCGCACGTTCAGAATCGTCATCTTCGACAACCGGATTTTTATCCCTTCGAAAGCTTGACTTACCATTCCTCATCGAGGGAACATACGGAATAAACTCCCCGATAAACAGATCTTCTTCATAAATCGGAGAATCCGAAAAGAGTCGAGATCGGAAGAGGGCAACCGCTTGGCGGACGCGTTGTGGAGAAAAACTGCACCAGCCAACTTCACCACGTATGAGAGAAGTGGTGATGTTCGGGAGATCCACAGGATACGGAGGCAAAGGGTTGGTCACTGCAGAAAAACAGAAACGAATAAAAAAAAAACAACAAGAGGAAGAAGATTTGTATGAACTCGAATCACATACCTTTCCAACCCCACACGGTCGTAAAAAGCGGAATGCAATCCTCCTCAACTGACGCACTGTCAATACGAACATAGAAGAAATTTTTCTTCCAAGAAGGAGAGATCGTTGAGCAGCCCGTAACAATTTCGTCACGAGGGCATAGAGTGATCCTCTGCGACTGCCCCGTGGGCTTCAATAGACCCTCGAGATGATCGACGCTAAGGGTAAGTCCTTGCTCATAACTCAGCGTCAAGAGACAACCGAGTTGCTTTAAACCGGGGGGAGTCAGCTGACTGATCGATAGCCCCAGCCTGCGAAGGTAACAAACAATGATCCTCGGGATCGGAAACCATAAATGGCATTGTTGCAAGAAAATGTTGTAACATGTGAAAAAACCTTCGGGCGCATCCTTGTCGCCCTCCCCGGCGAGTGGGAGACGAAACTCGACTGCCTCTGGAACTTGGGAAAATTCGCGCATGTAGTCGATACTGTTAAAAGGAGCCGAGTTCGGATATCCGGAAGTTTGCGCCCGACAGAGCTGGAACCCAAGTCCCAGGCCTAGCAGACCTCGACTCATCTCCCAACGCCCAAAAAGCCGCATGGTCCGTCAGATCGATTAACGGAGTCGAATACTCTTCTTTCGGAGCTGAAACTGGAGGCTGCGAGCTCGTTCCCTCAGAATTGCGAGAATTGGAGCTAGTTGTGGAGCGAGTCCTTCTTCCTGCTTGAAGATCCTGGAAGAAATAAAGTCAAAGAAAGTAGAGAGAAAAGTTTCTTGGATAAGTTGTAGAGAATGGGGTAAAGAATTCAAAATTTTACTCTATCTACTTAAAAGGAAGAAATTTACTATTCACCCTTGGACTTTTGGCCATTAAAGTTCCGCCTAATTCTACCAAACTCGCCAAACAAGCTCGATCCACTCGCAAGAACCCCACGATTCTTACGAGCTGGGGGCTAACTGTTGGGGTCAAAATCGGTACGACGGAATCAATAGCCAAAATTCCCCGCAAGAATACCAAAGGAATAGTTTTATAAAACCCAAGAAGTCGTTTTATAAAACTCGAAGTCGTTTTATAAAACTCGAAGATCGTTTTATAAAACTCGAAAAGCTGTTTTATAAAATTCGAAGATCGTTTTATAAAATTCGAAGATCGTTTTATAAAACTCGAAGATCGTTTTATAAAACTCGAAGTCATTTTATAAAACCCAAAGATCGTTTTATAAAACTCGAGAAGCCGTTTTATAAAACCCGAGAAGTCGTTTTATAAAACTCAAAGTCGTTTTATAAAACTCAAAGATCGTGTTATAAAACTCGAAGAACGTTTTATAAAACTAGAGAAGCCGTTTTATAAAACTCGAAGATCGTTTTATAAAACTCGAGAAGCCATTTTATAAAACTCGAAGATCGTTTTATAAAACTCAAGAAGCCGTTTTATAAAACTCGAAGATCGTTCTATAAAACTCGAAGATCGTTTTATAAAACTAGAGAAGCCGTTTTATAAAACTCGAAGATCGTTTTATAAAACTAGAGAAGCCGTTTTATAAAACGCGAAGATCGTTTTATAAAAACCCGAAGATCATTTTATAAAACTCAAGAAGCCGTTTTATAAAATTCAAAGATCATTTTATAAAACTCGAGAAGCCGTTTTATAAAACTTGAAGATCGTTTTATAAAACTCGAGAAGCCGTTTTATAAAACTCGAAGATCGTTTTATAAAACCTAAAGATCGTTTTATAAAACTCGAGAAGCCATTTTATAAAACTCGAAGATCGTTTTATAAAACTCGAGAATTATTTTATAAAACTCGAGAAGTCATTTTATAAAACTCGAGAAATCGTTTTACAAATCCGCGGAAAACCGAAACCGCCGCAAAACGCGAACTAGTCACTACTAGTTCGCCTGCTGGCGAACTAGAAGCTTCCAACTAGTTCGCCTGCTGGCGAACTAAGCCAAGCTGGCTTAGTTCGCCAGCAGGCGAACTAGAGATCTCCCGGACCGCATCCTCGATTTGAACCTTACGTCCTTCGACACGGTCACATTCTGAACCACGGCCGAAATGTCTATCGTTTCGTCTCGATCCGACTTATCGTTCGAATTCTACGATAAAAACCGTAAAACTCCGCTTTCTCGAAAAGAACTCGAAGAAATAAAACGGTAACGGTTAAGCAAGACACCGAACATCGCCTAAACTATACGATTTATCCGAGATTTTTCTTTAAGATCATAAAAACGCCTTTTTAATAAAAAACGTTGAGAAGATTGTAAAAATGGCATCAGATCAGGAAACGGTCTCGTATAAAGTCGTAAAACGGTTTTTATCGTAAAACGTCCCGAAAGGTCCTAAAACACGATAAAAACCCATCTCGCGATATTAACGAAATCAAACCCGAAGATACGATAATGATGATTTATTTGCAGACAGAAGACAAAAGCCAAGTTTGAAGATAAATAGAAGATTTCCGCGGAAGAAAAGGAAGGATCGACAGAAATGGAAACTTCCCGATATATTCGGTTTCGGGCGAAATGGAAAGACTAAAACCGCCTAAGGAGGACTATATAAGCAGGAAGCATAGAGCAGAAGCACAGACACGATTTTCATAGCTCTCACCACCAAAATTAGCATTTAGGAATATTTCCATTTTCTGTTAGCGAGCTGCGTCTCAACTAGGGTTTTTCGTTCTTAGACTTTTCGGCTACTCTTTTTGTACCAGTTCTTACGCAGATTCGGAATAAGAACCTCTTTTTGTACCAGTTCTTATCGTTTTCTTAATCTTCGTTGTGCGGTTCTTCAGATAGCCGGTTCCTCTGGAAACTCAGGGTTTTCCCCGAAGTTTCCTTTTTTACGATTTATTGACAGTAGGTCGATTTCGGTTCCCACATGGATTGCGGGGACTTGCTTTAGAAGGTGGATTGCATCTACCCGTCAAGGCCCACGAGAAGACATATTCGGCCCCGTTAGAAGACATAGCGCTCAACCCGATCCACGGTTGACGAGCCAGGTGTCAACAGACGGCGTTAGCCAAGTAACAGCCCAACGGCGTCCGTACAAGTCACAAACTTTTTTCCACGGGCCGAGCAAGAAGCCCAATACGGATTCCCATCAACGCGTACCGCTCTAAGTCAAGCTAAACGGGGAGATATCGACTATAAAAGGGGGAAGGAGGCGCAGCGAGAAAGGGATCCAAAAATAGACTGACTAGGAGGCAACTTGTATTAGGGTTTTCGTCTTATTCTCCCTGTTGTTTACCGGCAAGTCTGTTGACACTCTCCGAGCACCGGATTTACTCTCTGTACTCCCTTCTCGATTATAAATAAACTCCTTCTCCGAGCACCGAATTTAGTCTCTGTACTCCCTTCTCGATTATAACCCACGGACGAGTCCAGTCACTCACTTTACTGATACACGACCGAACTCGGTACAAACAGCTACTTGGTTCCACATCAACTGAGAAGTTAAGGATACTTGTTTTCCAACAAGTAGCTCCTTTTCCACACAATAGCTCACCCAATACCAACAGTCAAGCTAAATGACTATAACAAAGTGCTGAGTGGGAGGCAACCCACTATTAGGTAATTTTCATTTTGTTTTCTTTTCATTTATTGATTCTTTTTCGTTTTTCATTTTTTGCAGATTTCTAGACAAAAAAAAATTTATAAGAAGATCCAAGGAGAAACAGATGACCATATCATCGGCTGACAATAGAGAGTTTATATCGATCGACAGACGTTCACCTGCAACGATCTATGTACTCGCATACACATCGATCAATTATTCAGTCCGGTCAGGTTCATCTTTCTTCCTTGTTACGTTGAGTACTTATGATTTCTTTTCTTTCGCCATAACTCCGATTTTCTTTACACTGGGACAATGTAATTTAAGTCTGGGGAGAGGTTACTGATATTTTATTTGCTGTGAGTCTTATAAAAATTCGTTTTTAAAACTGTTTTTATTAAGCTCAAGGAAAGGGATAATGATCGTATTTGATTTATACTTGTTATCTAACCACTTTTCGCACTAATCTAGATTTTATGATTACAGATAGTACTAAAGATGCTAAAGTGGATCAATCAATCAGCTATTCACACTTGCTTAGATTGTTTGAAGGAACCAAAACTAACCTCCAACATTAAACCTGACACAACTGCTTGTCTTGGGGCTTGGTATACATGAGATCGGATTCTTCAAACTGGTATGGAGGTAAAGCCTTGTGTAGATTTATCACATTTTCTCTCTCTATTTTTGACCCTAGATAGTTAAGTAGATCTATATTATTAAAAAAATCCAAAATAGTTCAAATTTTATTAGGTTTTTAGTTAGGAGGAATCATATCAGGACTTGGTGGCTACAACCATTAAGGCTCACTTCTTATGAATTCTTAAATATATGTCAAAAAGAAGTGATCAGGACTTGGTGGCAAACACCATTAAAGCTTGTTTCATGGAAGCCTGTCCAATCTTGGTCAATAATCATGCCTTAGAAGCAGATTTTGACTCAAGAGAGAACTTAGAAGAGGGAAAAGATAGGAACTAACTTTTACCTGAAGATCCAGATACTTGTTTGGGATTCCTTGCATCCTGTGATCGATACTCCCAAGGTAAAGCCTGCACTTTTATTTTATGTTAAGAAATGAGGTTAGTTGAGGGGAATGTCAGATAGTATTTGCTAAGTTGTTGGCTAGATAAACTTGGTTGCTAAGCTAGGGTATGGCATAATGAACTTCTCTGATTAGAAATTCTTAGATGTAGATTACAATATTATAAAGGTTATGATTTCAAAGTTTTTAAATCTGTGAGTCCCTATTCTTTTTAAACCTCTTTCAGAGAGACTGTCTGTTTGTTTTGCTTAAGGACAAACAAAAAGGTAAATCTGAGTGAGTTTGATATACCATGAATTTGACCCATTTTTAGTCATGGTATATTGGTGTTTTTACTACTATTTATTATATTACAGAAGCTTTTAAGCATATTTATAGGCGGAGGAGTATTTTGGAAGAAAATGATGTTTTTGGAACATTTTAGAGAGAATTGGAAGAATCAATCGATTTGGAATCGACCACGACGATCGAGGTCGCCATGAAGTGACTCATGTCGATCGACATGCACCCTTTTCATTTTAGTTCAAAACCCTTATTCCATTCTTGTTGAGTAATTGTCTTGCTTAATTAAAATATTTACTATTTACTATTCACTTGTTCATTGCGATTTACTATTTATATTCACCTAGTTTTACTGATTGATCAGATTTAATAGGTTCCATAGCTCCTTGTGGATTCAAACCCTACGTACTGCAATAGATCTCTTATTTGAGAGAGTAAGTTGCTCCATAGGGTAAATTTTAGCAAGTATCAAATTTGGCGCCGTTGCCGGGGAGCTTTGATCGCCGTTAGATTTAGTCTAATAATTCTAGGTTTTTCTTTTTCTTTTCAGTTTATCATCTTTTGATAAAATTTTTGTTTTCTTTGATTTTTCAGGTGCATGCATAGCATAACCATAAGCAACAAGGATAAATAACTGCTATTTTAAGAAGATCCTGCAAGCTTGGAACGTTCGGTCCGCAAGGACCTACGTTCTGCATCGATCAATGCTAATATCTCTTCATCACCCGATTCTCATTAGACCCCAAGCGACCTCGCTTCATCATCGAACGACAGAGACTACTCTTTGTCGACAGATTATGATCACTTGACATCGATCAAAAACGCTCCTCGTACATCGATCGAAACTTAGCCGCAAGATATAGCTGCGCCTCTGTAACTAACCACGAACGAGAATGGAGAAATGTATGACCAGGAAGCTCATCTGCGTAATGCAACATGTCATAAACTATTTACTCAGGGGAATGTAATCCCTGAGACTGATAATGATGAGGCCAATCGACCCAAGCCCTTGGCAGACTACAACCGTCCAGACCAGTACTATGTCAACAGGTCAACTATTCGTCTCCCAGACGTTCAGAGGGAGAACTTCGAGTTGAAGCCTCAGTACTACACACTTGTGGCTCAGATACCCTACAGTGGGTTGCCACATGAGCATACTATGGACCATCTTGAGAGGTTCGAGGATCTCATCGCTGCTATTAGAGTTAAGGGAGTCCCTGAGGACTACTTATTGTGTAAGCTCTTCAAGTTCTCACTTGCTGGAGATGCTGCACATTGGCTCAAGCAGCTACCACCAGGATCTCTTACATCCTGGGATGACATCAAGAACTAAGGAGCAGGATTGTTACCTTCACACAGAAACCTGGAAAGTCCTTCAAAGACTCTTGGACTAGATTTAAGTTCTTCCAGCGCGACTGCCCACAACATGGATTCAATGAAGTGCAGCTGCTCATCACTTTCTTTAGAGGAATCGCTTTGAAGTATCATATGGCTCTGGATACAGCAAGCGATGGAAGCTTTAACACCAGAAATTTAGAAGAAGCTGTGAGACTTATCGAGAACCAAGCAAACAACAGCGGCATCAAGAACACTGATTCTGAAAGGGGAAAATCTGTATCATTCCTTGGAAAGCAACAACTGGATGAAGTAAGACCTCAGTTAGATAGTGTAAACCAGCTACTTATGAGACAGGTTGCTCAGCTGAAGATACAGAATATAGATTCAGAGTTAGCAGATGTGAACTACATTGGAGGAACTGGATTTCAAAGGTCAGGAAACCAGTTTGGAAACATGAACTTCAGTGGTAATGGTCAGAGGAGTAACTTCAACCATAATCCACAATTTCAGAAACCCTACAGCAGCTACAGCAACAAAAGAGGTTATGGAACTTCATTCTACCATAATCCACCACAACAGACTCAGGAGAACAAGATTGAAGTCATGCTTGATCAGGTTCTTGAAGGACAGCAAAGGCTGACAATGGATTTTAATGGAAAGATTGTTTCCATTTACAAAGAGCTGGACACCAAAATTGAGACCTTAGGTACTCAAGTAAGGAAGCTTAAGACTCAGGTGGTTCAGACTAGAGAAGCTGTTAGGAGGCAATAAGGGGATGAAGCTATGAAACACCACGTCAAGGCCATACTGGATGATGATTCTGGCAAGAAATTCGACATATAAAGATGGAAGAAGATGACTTTGAGGAGGGAAACTAGTCTGATCTCGAAGAATCACTTTCTCATCGATCGATGCCACCTAGTGCGCAACGATCAACATGACTCAACAGAGATCGATCGGTAGGTGTTTATGCAGATCGATCAACACCTACTGAGCCGACTGAAACGTGCGATGCCATCCAGATATTGACCCACGCGGTGTTCAAAAACATATACCCACATCCACCCAGCCATTTATACTCTACCATCGATCGACATCAGGTGCCGCACATTGATCGACAGAGAGAACATGTCAACAATCGATAGGGCCCTATCCCTATCGATCGACGTGATAATATCACATGCCGAGTACATTTGCCTTCATTCGATATATCGCGAAACAATGCACTCAAACCGCCATCAACCAACCCTCCCAACCCTACATCAGAGCTTATGGACATTGATAAGACCACTACTGAGAGACATCTGAGGAGAAGGAAGGAAAAGGTTCCTAAACATCTCAAGAGGGAACCCAATGACAAGGAGATGGATGGTTTCAGTAAGAGAGTTCTCAGGATCCTACTGGACAAACCTTTTGAGGAGGTTTACTGTTGGACCAAAAATCGGGCCCATTAATTCTGAGCTTGTCAATGAAGTAAACAAGAAAGTTCGAGGAAGTACTACGAGAACGGAGTTAAGTCTGATGTCCAAAACAAGACCCAGGCCCAAATTTTATCATAACATCGTGTCCACTGGACTCTACGAGGACGGAACGGGGTCCCGGAGATCGCGGAAGCACCTGGAGGACGACAGACTATAAAAAGAGAGTTAGGATGACATTTAACAGACATGAGAAAAACCCTAGAGAAATTTACTAATCACATCGACCTCATCTCTTAGATTTCTAGTTCGCTTTCTTGTACTATTTGTTGTAATTTACGATCTTGTTCATCACCTTGTAAATGAATTCTACATTCAAATAAAGTCTATTTTTGTCAACCGAAGTCCGATTATATCGTTGTGTTTAAGAGCATCGTTGCCCACATCCTTTGTCTTCCCCTGATTGAAATCTCGATCTCTACAAAATACTGAGTGCGGATTTTAGGATCTAATTTTGGCGCTGACTGTGGGGAAGATAAAAAAAAAATGCCCTTGCTAAGAACCCGATCTAGGATTTCTAAGCACGATTATGGACCCCGATCAGATCCGATCCGGATATCCAAAAAGAAAAGCAGTCGAACGCGATCTCTCGGAAGCCGTCGCCATAATGACGTCAGCAAAAACGCAACCATCCGACGATGATACTGGTGGCCCATACAAAAGAAGAGCTCCGCACCGAGAAACAGCACCACTCACAGAAGCTCGACAGTCACCAGAGACCCAGAAGGGAACCATAACCTTCTACGAACACAAAACAACCAAACTCGATCTGACGTTGCCCTGATTTTTACAATCGATCTCGCTGGAGTAACCGTAACAAGAGATTTCCATCAACACGGGTAGCACCGGGAACATTATACCTAGATACACACTCCAATTAATAGATCAAGGTGGCCACACCATTCAACGCGAGATAGATTTCCACGTCGACTTCAACGGACGAAAAGTGCGATTCTCGGAGACCGCATCCATCATGACTGGAGTTCAAGATTTGGAATTGAAATCCGAATTCGTTGTCTCCGAACACCCTATGAAGTTTGACGTCAATTTGGGGAGATTGTGGTTACATAATATGAAGGCGATCCCGTCGGTCTACCACCAATGCGTGAAATTTATGTCACCTACCTGAGAAAGAATGATTTACAGCAGTCAGAAAAAATCTAGAGCCTGCTACTTGGCGGAATTCCTAAAGATGCACCCACAAGAGAAGCAAACCCCATCTACTCGCGATCTCGCGATCAAGAAAGACGATGAGAATCTGTCGCGTTTGATTCCACTCGACGAACAATTTTCCAACAAATGCGTCAACATCAAAAACAACCTCCTTTCAGATATAAGACGCGAATTGATGTCAATCGTGAGAAAGAACATCAAAACATTTGCTTGGACGGTCGCCGATATGCCCGAGATTGATATCACGATAATGTCTCACTAGTTGAATGTCGATCTTACCCACAAGCCGGTCAAGTAGAAGCGAAGGAAGTTGGGCCCCGAGCGCTCATAGGCCGTAAACAAAGAACTTGAAAAATTCCTTAAGATCGGATTCATCCGTGAAGTCCAGTACCCAGATTGGTTAGCCAATCCCGTTGTGGTGAAAAAGAAGAACGAGAAATGGAGGATCTGTATCAATTTCACCGATCTCAATAAGGCATGTCCGAAAGACAGCTTCCCACTACCACACATAGATCGGCTGGTGTAAGCCATGGCCGGGCATGAATTACTATCGTTCATGGATGCATTTTCCGGCTACAACCAGAACTTATGGATCCAGAGGATCAAGAGAAAACTAGTTTTATTACCAAACGTGGCACCTATTGCTATAAGGTAATGCTTTTCGGATTAAAGAACACAGGAGCCACCTACCAGTCTACATCGACGACATGCTCGTTAAGTCATCAAAAGCAAACAACCACGTCCTCCAACTCCAAGAATGCTTCCAAATTCTTAACAAATTCGGAATGAAATAGGATCCGACCAAATGCACCTTTGGGATAGTCTCAGGAGAATTCCTCGAATATCTAGTAACAGAAAGAGGGATCAAAGCTAATCTTAAGCAGATTACGGCATTGGTAGGCACTTTGCCACCAAAGTCAATTAGATAAGTGCAGAGATTGATTGGAAAGATCGCCGTGTTGAATCGTTTCATCTCGAGATCGACCGACAGATGTCTTCCATTTTACAAACTCTTGAAAGGGAACAAAAAGTTTGAGTGGAACGAAGAGTGTGATCTCGCACTATAAGAACTGAAGGCATATATAAGCCAACCCCCAGTATTGCCGAAACCAGTCGAAGGCGAGACATTATTCCTGTATGTAGCAACTTCCGAACACGCGGTCAGCAGTGTACTTATAAGAGAAGAAAGCGGTGAGGAGAAACCGATATATTACACCAGTAGATCCTTGATAGACGCTGAGACAAGATGCCCTGCAATGGAGAAGTTGGCCTTAGCAGTCGTCACGGCTGCGAGAAAACTGAGGGCATATTTCCAATCACACTCGATTACGGTAATAACACCGCAACCGTTACGAACCATCCTTCACAGTCCGAGCCAATCAGAAAGATTAGCTAAATGGGCAATCGAACTCAGTGAATACGACATCGATTATAAGCCTCTGGCGAGTGGAAAAGCCTATGTCCTCGCAGACTTCGTTATCGAACTCGTTCCAAAGGAGGCCGAATCGAATTTGAATTCAAAGAAACATAAATTGTACGTCGATGGCGCGTCCTCGAAATATGGGTCAGGGATCAGCATACAGCTCGAGTCTCCAACCAGAGAAATAATCGAATAATCATTTCGCTTAGGGTTTAATGCCTCCAAAAAGGAAGCTGAGTACAAATCTTTGATCGCCGGGTTACGACTCACTCAAAGAACTGGAGCGAAAGAAATCAACGCTTTTAGTGACTCGCAACTAGTCACAAGTCAATTCCATGAAGAGTACGAAGGAAAAAACAAAAGAATGGAAGTGTTATCACTCAGATTATCCTAAGGAGTGAATTACTCTCATCAAAAGAGGTTCAATTGTAGTACTTAGGGATTGAATCCACAGAGAGCTAAGGCACACACTAGATCTAATAGTTATAATTAAGCTAGGTAATCAAATAATAAAATAGAACAGCAAAGAATAATAAATAAAGCAGGAAACAAGTTGAACAAGATTAATTGTTCAGCTTGGCAAGGAGTTGTTTATGGAAGGATGGTTGCTAGATCTAGGGTTTCTATTCAAGTAATCAGGACTGTAATGCTATAGATGCCTAACAAGTTGCATGCATGACATTAAAGAGCTTCAACTCTTAGATAAATCCAATAGCTTTCGCTAAATAGACTGTCTGTTGACCTAATTGCCGACGATATCAATCGATGTTTGACAGCTTGTATCGATCGATATATGTGCCGTCGATCGATTACTCTATAGGAGCATCGATCGATATAGCTTTTGATCGAGTTGAATAAGTGCCCACCAAGATCATAGACCGGCTCTCGCGTAGCCCTAGAGGATCTTAGCTTGTACAAGATGATATCATGATGAAGATTAATAAATTAAGCTATTCCAGTTCATGGTTATAGTTCATGACTCTAGAAACAAGCATGAAGAACATTGAGAGTTCTGCGCAGTTCTGCACTTAAAGGCTCCAAAAGACACCAAAATCACCATATTTCTCCAGAACGTACCTGAACCTGTAAATACTCTAAATAGACTCTATATTGTAGTAAATATATATGAAAAGACCTATAAACCATGGCTAAAAATTGTTAAAATCCATGGTCGATCAACTCCCCCAGACTTACCCTTTTGCTTGTCCTCAAGCAAAACAGACAAGCAGTCTTATGAAAGAGGTTTGAAAACAGCAGGGACTCAAAAGATTTTAAAAACTCAGTCACCATCTCTCCAGTAGTGCAAACCAAATCATAAACATCCTAACCTTAGAAGCACATTATACAATATCCTAGTATAGCAACCAATTTCACCTAGTCAACAACTCAACATATCCTGTCCAACAATCCCCTCTACTAACCTCATTTCTTGCATAAAATAAAAGTGCAGGCTTTACCTTGGGAGTATCGATCAAGGAATACATGGATTCAACTCAAGCAAGTTTCTGAGTAAACATGCAGTCTTATTCTGGTTTCTTTTCTCCCTATATCTCCCTTCTCTGAATCCCAAATTTTTCTTTTTTCTTTTATATCAACCCCAATGAACAACAAATGTTAATCTTATTGATCTTTCTACCTTTTGTAGTCTTTTTTTTTGACAAAGTGTAGGCGAATAGTGGGGTCATGGGTAATTTACCTCTCCCTCGCTTCCACAATGTGTGATCATTCATTTGAATTAGAATAGTGGGGTCATGGGTAATATACCTCTCCCTCTGCCTCTCAGGAAATCATCTCAATCTGTTATATATATTTTTATGGGATGCCAAAGGAAGGAGAGAAGGAAACCAAAAATTTACAGACTTATACCTTCCAGACTTGCAGGAGGATTCCGATCCCTTGTATACCAAGCCCCAAGACAAGCAAATCAAGTCAATATTAGGATGGAGGTCAGCTTTGGTTTCTTCAAACATTCTCAGCAAGTGCAAACATAGTTGACAGGTTGATCCACCTTAGTATCTCTAGTACTTCTGCAATCAGTAAATCTAAGACTGGTCTAAAGAGTGGTTAGATGACAAGTAATAAATCGAAATAGATCATCATCCCCTTCTTGACGCAATAAAAACTTTTTGAAAACATTTTAAATAAGACTCACAAAGTAGATAAACGTTAGTAATCCCCCCAGACTTAAATTACACTGTCCTCAGTGTAACACAGTTAGTGGTAAGGTGAAAATCATAAAGCAGAAGTACAAAAATTAACAAGTTAGAACGAAAACCTGATCAGTGTCGATTGACCCAATGAATTTATAATCAATCGTTGTTGATGAAGTGTTGTCGATTGATATCGACATGGTCGCATCGGTCGATGGGTAGAGAGATCATTCGAGACAATGAAGAGACAATCGATCGATGGATGTGAAGTGCTGTCGATCCATATCGATGTGGTCTCATCGGTCAATGGGCTGAGCAATCGTCAACTCGGGTCCCTATTCTAAATAGCTAACTAAACACAAAATATTAGTAGAACCTCCCCCAGACTTAAATAACACTGTGACCAATGTTATACAGCCTAAGATTGGTGGGACAATAAATCATAAGGAAAATATTTAACAAAGAAAGACTGTATACCTGCTTTGATGTGAGTATCGATCAACACAGTTAAGTGGCGATCGATATTCCTGATGCTCTGTCGATCGATGCTATCTAGTCATCGTCGATTCTTATGCAAACTCATCTTCCTTGAATCTTTTTCCTAATACCTAACATAAATAAAACACTAAATGTCTAAAGGTTAGCAATAAATAACTAAGAAAACCAATTAATGTTTTTTTTTACGTGAAATTCTTAGAAAACAAAATATCAGTAATAAATGAAAATAAAACCATATTTAAAATTACCTAACAGTGGGTTGCCTCCCACTCAGCGCTTATTTTTAGTCATTAGCTTGACTTCAGGAGATCTGATTCAGTCCGGATGAGAATGAGAACTTGCTCCAATTCAAGTCTCAATATCTACTATTTGAAGCTTTATCATTCTTGTGTGAAAGCCTCTTCCATAGACTTTTCTGCTTTGTCTATCATCTCAGCAATTAGGAGTGCTTTAAGCTCTGCATATGGATGTGAGAAGCATCTGCTGCGCACTCTTAATTTTCTGATACTATCTGAAAAGTAAGGAGTCAATGCTAACTGAGAACCTCCTTTGGTTCGTTTCCGCTTCTTCCAATTTCTCCCCTTCTTTCCCACAGACTTGTGTAATCTCACTCTGGATTTCCTGACATCATCTGAGAAGTGAAAAATCAATGATAACTGAGAACCTCCATTGATTCTTTTTCTCTTCTTCCAATTCATCCTCTTCTTTCCCCCAGACTTGTCTGAGTTCGTGGTGGTATCTCCATCAAAAATATTTCCACACACTTCATACTCATTCTGCCCTGATTCGCGTCAGGTGTCGATCGATGTACCAATGGTAGTGTCGATCGATGGTGGATTGATCATGTCGATCGATGGTGTCTGGCCAGTGTCGATCGATGCTTCTTCCGCTCGGGCTTTATCGACTTCATCTCTAAATCTCAACCCTCTCTGTGAAACTTTTACGTGCTGATGATCATCTAATACTCCACTATAGGAACTTAACTCCATACTTTTATCTGGTGCGATAGGAGATTCAGCCTCAAACACCGCATTTGGAACCATAATCTTAACAAGATCATGTGTCTTTTTCACTCTTTTGTGAAACCCATCAGCTTATTCTATCCAAATAGGTGGTCTCTGATGTTTAGGGACAGTAATGTGTGAGGCTTCAGAATTATGCACTATCTCCTCAACTGGTACCAGTTTGACTATGTATCCTGGTAGTTCATCCAACCATGGTTGTTGATCGATACAATCGGGTGGGTGTCGAACGATGCAGTCGGATGTATGTAGATCGATGATGTATGGCGACTGTCGATCGATGTCATAAGGTGGATGTATATCAATGATGCAGGGAGGGTATCGATCGATTTCATCAGGTTGGTGTCGATCGATGCTAGCCTTTGATGAAGTCTCTCCATCTTTCCTCTTAGAATTCTGTTTGTCATCAAGCTTCTACTCCAAATTATGATCTATATCCTCTAGCCATTCCTTCAGCTCCAAGAAGTCTTCTATAGTAACTTCTTTACTTGAATCCAAATCTCCAAGATCCTCTCCATTCTCTATGTTTACATCCAGAGAAGGAGAAGAACTTTATACATCAGTGCTCTTCTGTGTCGAGTCTGCAGTGTCCTGAGAACAATTCGAACTTTCAAGGATTTCAAGTGGTATCGATTGATGACAAAAGTCTTTATCGATCGATTATGAGATGCTGGTGTCGATTGATGAGGTGGTGGTGATGATTGATGCTGCAGTCGTACGGTCGATCGATGCTAAGGAACTGGTGTCGATCAATGTGGAGGTCGGATCTTTAATATCAGCTTCTTCTACTCTGCTCAGTTCTGTAGACTCATCTTGTTCATCCTCTTCAAACAAACTATGGTTGACCAGATATTTTCTGTTAAGTTCACCCCTCTGCGTACCCTCATCTACAAGTTGAACCTGAATGTCTAACTTGTTGATGTGGGTGCTAATGGTTTCGGATTCTTTCTTTGGCTCAATGTAGACAATCATCCTCTCATGACCGATTCGAGAACTAAATTCCTCCTCACTAGCTTTAGTCATCTCGTCAAGCTTCTTGTCGCTCTGCTGCACCTTGATAGAGAAATTTGTTGAGGAAGACAGTTTTGATGTCCTCCCAGCTGGTTAAAGAAACTGGCTGCAGCTGACTGAACCAGCTAAACGCATCTCCGGATAGTGAATAGGGGAAGATCTTGCAGAGAATGTGGTCTGCGGATATTACTTTATGTCTGGTTGCTGAAACTACCTCCTCGAGTATCTTGATATGATCTCTGGGTTCCTCATAAGGAAGACCTTGGAAAGGGTCCTCGCTTACCCAATCCTACCACTGGCTACTTAGATCAAAGGTATCCATTTCTAGAAAAGAGATCACATCAGGAATTATTGCTTCTTCTCCATTAATCAATTGTCCTTCAATGTTGCAAGGACGACCTTCTTGTCTCGCCAGATACCCTTCTTATCGATCTTGAGTATGAGCCCTTCGTCCTTCTCTGTCTCCACGCTAGTGGTGTCAGTCGTCGGATGAACAGTACCATGATGAACAGTGTCTCGGTGATCAGTGTCGACCGATGATGAAATCATGGTATCGATCGATGACGGTGAACGATATCGTTTGATAGAAAGATCATGGCATCGGTTGATGTAGAA
Organism: Eruca vesicaria subsp. sativa; assembly: GCA_932364175.1. Classification (NCBI taxonomy): domain Eukaryota; kingdom Viridiplantae; phylum Streptophyta; class Magnoliopsida; order Brassicales; family Brassicaceae; genus Eruca; species Eruca vesicaria. The sequence goes on along the minus strand of CAKOAT010725154.1, from coordinate 305,909 downwards.
GTTATAATGTCAACCGATGTAGACGTCACATCACCAGTATTGTTTTCTTGTTCATCATCCTCCACCACATATCTCGTTGGTGACTCAATTTTTAGATTTTCTGGAGTGTCATAGAGAAATTCGTTGAAGAAGGCTTCCGCGATATCAATCCATGTTTTGAGGGACTCTGGTGGCAACTCTTTGAACCAACGTCTTGCTTCTCCAGCAAGAGTGAATGGAAAGAGTTTGCAGAAGTGGTAGTCTTCAGGGACTTCATCAAAGATAGACCAGATTAGGTCTTCAAACATATCAGTATGAACTATTGGTTGCTCGTCATGATAAACATGAAAGAGACGCTGACTTATAATAGGGATGTATGTTGGGGTCAAAATCGGTACGACGGAATCAATAGCCAAAATTCCCCGCAAACGCGTAAACGCAACAGTTTTATGAGTCTCGAGAACCATTTTATAAAACTCGAAGATCGTTTTATAAAAACTCGAGGGATCGTTTTATAAAACCCGAGAGATCGCTTTATAAAGCTCGAAGATCGTTTTATAAAACTCGAGAGATCGTTTTATAAAAACTCGAAGATCTTTTTATAAAACTCGAAGATCGTTTTATAAAAACTCGAAGATCATTTTATAAAACTCGAGAGATCGTTTTATAAAAACTCGAAGATCTTTTTATAAAACTCGAAGATCGTTTTATAAAAACTCGAAGATCGTTTTATAAAACTCGAAGATCGTTTTATAAAACTCGAGAGATCGTTTTATAAAAACTCGAAGATCGTTTTATAAAACTCGAAAGATCGTTTTATAAAACTCGAGAGATCGTTTTATGAAAACTCGAAGATCGTTTTATAAAACTCGAAGATCGTTTTATAAAACTCGAGAGATCGTTTTATAAAAACTCGAAGATCTTTTTATAAAACTCGAAGATCGTTTTATAAAAACTCGAAGATCATTTTATAAAACTCGAGAACTCGTTTTACGAAACCGCGAAAAACCGAAACCGCCGTAGAACGCGATCTAGTCATGACTAGATCGCCTGCTGGCGATCTAAGCCGAGCTGGCTTAGACCGCCAGCAGGCGATCTACACTCCCATGGTTAGATCGCCTGCTGGCGGTCTAAGCCAGCTCGGCTTAGATCGCCAGCAGGCGATCTACACTCTCATGGTTGGATCGCCTGCTGGCGATCTAAGCCAGCTTGGCTTAGATCGCCAGCAGGCGATCTACATCCCTTTGACCAGATCGCCTGCTGGCGATCTAAGCCAGCTTGGCTTAGATCGCCAGCAGGCGATCTACACTCTCTTGGCTAGATCGCCTGCTGGCGATCTAAGCCAGCCCGGCTTAGATCGCCAGCAGGCGATCTAAAGATCTCCCGGAGCCTCGATTTCCCGCATCCCCGATTCGACCTTACGACACGGTCGCTTTCTAAACCACGGTCGAAATGCCTCTCGTTTCGTCTCGATCCGACTTACCGTTCGAGTTTTATGATAAAAACCGTAAAACTTCGTTTTCTCGGAAAGAACTCGAGGAAATCGTATAAAACGGCAACGGTTAAACGAAACACCGAACATTGCCTAAACTATACGATTTATTCGAGATTTCTCGTTGAAATCATAAAAAACGCGCTTTTAATAAAAAACGCTGAGTAAGTCGTAAAAAACATGTTTTTAATAAAAAGTCGAGTAAATCATAAAACTTTGCGATTAACTCGAGAAATTTATTAAAAACGACGTCAGATCAGGAAACGGTTCCGTAAAAGTCGGGAAACGGTTTTTATCGCAAAACGGTCCGGAAGGACCTAAAACGCGATAAAACCCATCTCGCGATTTCAACGGAATCAAACCCGCGGATTTGATAACGT
>CAKOAT010725154.1:231086-296544 GCA_932364175.1 Eruca vesicaria subsp. sativa | reverse complement strand
AACGCAGATTCGGAATAAGAACCTCTTTGCTCTCTGTTTTCGTTTATTCTAATTTTAATTCTAAGTATTTTCGTCATCTTATTTTCGTTGTGCGGTTCTCGCAGATAGCCGGTTCCTCTGGAAACTTAGGGTTTTCCCGAAGTTTCCTTATTTACGATTTATTTGACAGTAGGGTGAAATCGACTCCCACAATGTACTCAAGAAGAGTCTCGTTCGACACGAGATGGGTGGTGTTGATCGATTTTGCGTACGTAGTATCGGTCGACGCGCGATTAGCTGTGCCGATCGATTTCGGGATAACAGTATCAGTCAACACGGGATGTACCGTGTTGATCAGTTTCGGGTGGGCAGTATCGGTCGTCACGGTGTGAGGCGTGTCGATCAATTTCTGGTGGGCAGTATCAATTGTCACGGTGTGAGCCGTGTCGATCGATTTCGGGTGGGCAGTATCGGTCGACGCATTGTGAGCCGTGTCGTTCGATTTCAGGGGAACATGGGTTAGGTAGCTTTGCAAAGGCAATTTGATTTCTTCACATTTATTCAAGGTGGAATGGATAGTAACATGGATTTTGGTCCCATGTTTATTTTTATTTTGGCTAATTGCATTGCTTATTTTACCGATTGGTTCAATTTGGACTACTTCCTGATTAACATATGTGTTAACAGAAAACTTACCTGCTCCCATCAAGGCTTTGTTGATCGATTGATGGTGTGCCTTATCGATCGATGTCTGGTGTTTGCTGTAGATCGATTTTGCTTGGAGTGTGTCGATCGATAAGCGTGAACCAGCAGGCTCCTTCCTTGAAGGAACTAGAAATCCTCTCTTCATTGTTTCTGGAACTGAGATGTATGTACCAGGAAAAGAAGAAAAAATTTATCAATATTTTAAAACAGTAACAAAACCTAGACTAAATCTAACTAAACAAGATCTAATGGCGATCAAAGCTCTCCGGCAACGGCGCCAAATTTGATATCCCTCAGATTACCCTAAGGAGTGAATTACTCTCATCAAAGAAGTTCAATTGTAGTACTTAGGGATCGAATCCATAGAGAGCTAAGGCACACACTAGATCTGATAGTTATAATTAAGGTAAGGTAATCAAATAATAAAATAGAACAGCAAAGAATAATAAATAAAGTAGTAAACAAGTTGAACAAAATTAATTGTTCAGCTTGGCAAGGAGTTGTTTATGGAAGGATGGTTGCTAGATCTAGGGTTTTTATTCAGGTAATCAGGATTATAATGCTATAGATGCCTAACAAGTTGCATGCATGACATTAAAGAGCTTCAACTCTTAGATAAATCCAATAGCTTTCGCTAAATAGACTTGTCTGTTGACCTAATTGCCGACGATATCGATCGATGTTTGACAGCTTGTATCGATCGATATATGTGCTGTCGATCGATTACTCTATAGGAGCATCGATCGACATAGCTTTTGATCGAGTTGAATAAGTGCCCACCAAGATCATAGACCGGCTCTTGCGTAGCTCTAGAGGATCTTAGCTTGTACAGGATGATATCAGGATGAAAATTAATAAATTAAGCTATTCCAGTTCATGGTTCTAGTTCATTACTCTAGAAACAAGCATTAAGAACATTCTAACAATGAATATAAAAACTTAGCAATCTATAGTTGGGGCTAATCCCACAACCTATCTGAACCCTAGATCCAACAGGTGGATCTATTCAGACATGAAGATTGTCACAGAAATCATAGATGAATATATATAAAACTGAAATAGAATAGATATAAAAACCAATGGAGTTCCAGGAGGACTCTGATAGGAGTTCCTCCCTTCTCTCCTAACTAAGAGAAACAATAGATTAAAGAAAACTTAGTGTGTATGTGCATAGCCGTTAACATAAATAGGGTTTCAAGTCATCAAGGGTATTTTGGTAACTTGTGGGCTTCAGTCGGTTATGAAATATAGTCAGTCCACGTTCTGGCATTCATATCGATGGATATGAAGGCTTTCCCATCGATCGATATACATTCCTCTTTTCGATAGTCTTCTCTCGCGAGTATACTGACCGCTCTTCAGTAAAACATGAATAACTTCTGATCTAACCGTTGGATTAACCTCAAACCGGTGGCATTGGAAAGCTAAATCAAAGTTCTATCTTGTGTCCAAATATCTGCTAAATCGCACCATAGAAAGGTCTCCATCCATATCTAAACTTCTGATGCGTCTGCGCAGTTCTGCACTTAAAGGCTCCAAAAGACACCAAAATCACCATATTTCTCCAGAACGTACCTGAACCTGTAAATACTCTAAATAGACTCTATATTGTAGTAAATATATATGAAAATACCTATAAACCATGGCTAAAAATGGGTAAAATCCATGGTCGATCAGGAAGCATACCTCGAGGTCTGCAAGATATTGCCGAACAGTTCGATAAGTTTGAACTCACGAAAATACCTCTAGGAGAAAGCACATCGGCAGACGCCCTCGCTGCATTAGCATCGACGTTAAATCGCACAATAAAACGTGTAATACCAGTCGAAAGAATCGAAAAACCAAGCATCGATCAATCACGTAGAGAGCGAAACTTGCCTGAAAAAGACCACCACCAGATAGGGGCAATTATCACCAGAACCAGGGCAGAGACACAACCCATGATAACAGAGACGAAATACAACCAGATGAAGGAAACGTTAAGGACCCCTACGACGAGGACATCGGGATATCGCAACGGCCTGAACAAAGTTGCGTCCGGCGTGCTTGGAGAAAAGAAAAATCCTCGACCTCCCCCGAAGAAGCGGATCTCCAACCCGAGGCAACATCACACAAGATCCTCCAAGAAGAACTCGAAGGCAGAACCAATTGGAGAATGCTGATCTACAATTACATCAGTAAGGGAGAACTAGCCGATGAAAGAGGAGAGGCTAGGAAAATAAAAGCCCGGAGTTTGCGCTACTGCATCATGGAAGAAAAACTGTACAAACAAAGCCTAGAAGAACCCTACCTCCTATGCGTATCCCCTAAAGACTCTTTCACGATCTTGAAGAAAACCCACGATGGGTCGTGCGGAAGTCACTCGGGAGGCAGGTTCCTGGCCATCAGAATTAAAAAATACGAATACTATTGGCCGACTATCGCCGATGATTGCGAACAATTTTCAACGACATGCCCCATGAATACACCAACCCACTCAAAAGCTTTCATCCATATCTTAGCCGTAGGCGTTTATGAAATGGTCCATGGATATAGCCGGGCCGTTGGTCCCCTCTGGACCCGCAAGATTGCGCTTCCTTCTAGTATTGACCGACTACTTCACCAAATGGATCGAAGCCGAGGCATTTCTAAACGTCAAAACCGAAATAGTGATCAAGTTCATATGGAGGAATATCATATGCAGGCACAGACTGCCATACGAAACAATCACCGACAATGGCTCCCAGTTCATATCCAAAGCAGTCACGGAATTCAGAAAGAAGTGGAAGATAAAGATAAAAATAGTGAGTCCGAGATACCCGAAATGTAATGGTCATGCAGAAGCTGCGAACAAAACCATAATGAACAATCTCAAGAAGAGACTAGACCTTAAAAAGAAAAGATGGGCAGAAGAACTACACGGCGTCCTCTGGGCGTGCCAAACGACGCCGCACACCGCCACACAAGAAACCCCGTTCTCTTTTTCCTACGGAGTTGAAGCAGTGATTCCGACGGAAATCAAAGTTTCAAGTCAACGGCGCATTTTAACGTCATACTCAACAAATATTTATTAATCGACATGATCGAAGAACGAAGAGAGAAGGCATCAGTTCAAGTACAAAATTATCAACAAGCGGCATCTCACTACTACGTCTCTAACGTGATAAACCGTTCATTCTGTGTCAGAGACTTAGTACTACGAAAAGTGTTCGATGGAACAAAAGAAGAAGGGGAAGGAAAGCTAGGGACAAAATGGGAAGGACCCTACAAAATAACCAAGGAACTACGAGCTGGAGTCCACGACCTCAAAAAATGTAGAACCGCCAAACCCGAAATGCGAACTTGAAATGCATATATCCTCAAGAAATATTACAGATAAGAAATTCGACACCTAGCCTACGGTTAAACATCGAACTGGGGGAACATCGAACTGGGAGAACACCGAACTGGGAGAACATCGAACCAAATTAAAAAATGAAAAATGAACTACGACAGGGTTGGTCCCCGACAAGGTACGTAGGCAGCTCGACACAGAGCACATCCAAAACAAAAATCAAAATTTCTGTTAATGAACGAAATACATCCCTCGACCTCATGAAGATCCCAAAACAGATTCCTGATCAGTCTCTTTCTCCATTCTTTGAAACAACATAGGGATAATATTATCAAATATCGTCATATAGAGGTGCTTACCCTAAAAAGTTAATTAACCCAGAAAATATCCTTACATTTCAACTAAAATACAAAAACAAAAAGTAACAAAAAAAGAGAAAGAAAACAGTCAATCATGCTTGATTAGTTGAGTCCAACGACACCTCTGGGTGCTCGAGAAATTTCAAAGAAGGATCAGACACCTCGGCCTTACCATGATCAATAGTATAATCGAGATCCTTATCCTTGAGATGCGCCAACTTGGCGTCGATCTCAAAACCGCCTTCCAAATACTCACGTGAATACACTCCCTCACGCTTTCCCATCCGAATTTCGGCTTCCCTCTCCACCTTTAGATCCCTCAACTTTCCTTTAATCAGTTCGAGCACCTTCTCATACTCTTGAACGAGGGATCGACGAGCACGACGAGATTCCATCTTGATCGCTGCTTCTCGGCTTGAGAACTCCCTCTTAAGCTTTTCCTCCATCGTTCGGACCTCTTTTTGAAGCGCGATCTTCGCTTGCTCAGCCTCCAACACCATGTTCTCAAGAACAGAGTTCTCCCTCTCGAGCTCGATCGAGCTGCCATTCAACCCATGAATTTCCTCGACGCATCTTGAGTCTAGGTCCTCCGCCCTCGATACAGCAGCTCTCAGCTGTTGAATCACGTTCTGATATCCTTCTACATCTTCTTTACCGGGAAGATCAGCAAAACGCTTTTCCACCATCGCAGCGTACTTATTCCAAGTCTCAATGGCATGCCAACATGTGAATTGTTAGAAATGAAAAGAATGAACATGAAACTAAATGAATCACTCACCTTGGCATTCACGACCGCCATGGGAACATACTCTTCTCGAGTTCGCATATCAGCTAGTGGAGGAAGATCGCAACCTCCCGACCTGAGTCCATGACACATCTGCGCCATGTGTTCAGGATCTTCAGGAAAGTTTCCTCCTACGTTGGCTGGAGGAACATAAGCAGGTCGTTCAGAGCCAATCCTCTACTGATCATATCCAGACGCTCTTCCATCCAAAGAGCTCTCAGAAGCAGACGAGTCTAGACTCTCGGAGATTATCTTTTCAAGATGTTGACGACGAGCTCGACCGGCCACATCACCACTCTCAGCAAGACGATTACTCACGGACTCTGCTAACCGAGTCAGGATCGTTTGATTCTCAGCTTCCGGAAGAGCAATAGCCACTCGAGCCAGGATCCCGGAAGATTGAACATTTGACCTCGAGCGAAGAACATGACCACGAGGAGATTTCCGTGCCCTTTGCGATGTCTCGACCTCGGGAGCCGCATCGGAGCTACCTGGAGAAGGAATCCTCCTTCTCACCCCTACAGGTAAACAAAAAAAGACAAAAAAACAACGCACACGATTAGGTAAAGGAAGCAATCTTCAGCACTTAAAAGATTCGAAGAGAGAAATAACTCACTAAGACGACCACCTCGTGGACAAGTCGGGATCGCTAAACCAACAGGTTCAGCCCGACCTTTTCCCAGAGGAAAGGCAAGAGCGGCCTTAATGTGTTCCACGGTGAAGGAAGACCAACGAGTTTTGCCTCAGAGAAGAGTCTCTACCAAGCCCCTAAGCTCGTGTGTCATCGGGGTGCCTCTGAAAAGCTCTGCATTTACGGGAATAAAACGAAGACGTAAGAAGAAAGTAATATGAACGTAAAAATTAACACTCAATGTAAGGAAGGACAAACTTATATCTCCTGACCAATCGCGGGGGAGTCGATTGAACTTGAAGTCTCCAACCGAAGCCGTGTCTATCTTGAACTCCACCTGTCATCTCGACCAGGAACACCCTCGATGACAGCGCGGCCAACGCGAGGGGAAAGAAGGTAAGTACCGGGAAACGAGCGTTATGTTTAACCGTGAAAACTTGTTTTAGTTCCTCTAAACCGAACCTGAGACCTTCCTCTTGAGCTTGAACCCAACCCAGAAAGTAGCTAAGAAAGTTGGGGCACACACGAGTAAAATCCATCCCCATCTCAGCAAGAGCTTTAAGGAGGAATTGAGGAAGCGGAAGCGACAGACTGCAGTCTTTAAAGTGCATCACATAAGCGCCAGAGTACCCCTCGCGAACGATCTCAGGATTTTCACCGGCCGTCGCGATGTCGATTTACACCTCGTAGGGGATTCCCCACAACTCATGAATGCTATCGAGATGTTTTCCCTTTATGATAGTTGGGAGATGAGGAGGAAACCGAACATTTTCCATCGGGATATCGCAAAATAAAAACAGAGAAGCAAGAGAAGAAAAAGAAATACGAAGAAATCGTAAGAGAATGGATGCTCTCAAACGAAGAATATGACCTATTTAATGTGGATCTAAAACGGTTCCCAAACCGGATGCCGCCGACGAACAACCTCAACCGCACGATGGAGAAATGTGGCCAAGAAGGATGATACACGTGCCGCCGCTTTCTTTGAGATGGGGGGTGACAAACAATTAGATTTAGTTTTTCGCTTATTCAGTTTCTCCAAACTAAAAAGGCTTGGAGGCAAATGTTGGACCCAAATTCGGCCCCATTAATTCCGAGCTCGTCAAAGAAGTAAACAAGCAAGTTCGAGGAAGTACAACGAGAACGTAGTTAAGCCCGATGTCCAAAACAAGGCCCAAGCCCAAGTTTTATCATCACATCGTGTCCAGCGGACTCTACGAGGACGGATTGGGGTCCCGGAGATCGCAGAAGCAGCTGGAGGACAAAAGACTATAAAAAGAGAGCTAGGATGACATTTAACGGACACGAGAAATTTACTAACATATCGACCTCATCTCTTAGATTTGTAGTTCGTTTTTTTTGTACTCTTTGTTGTTATTTCTGATCTTGTTCATCACCTTGTAAACGAATTCTACATTCAAATAAAGTTCATTTTTGTCAACCGAAGTCCGATTATATCGTTGTGTTTAAGAGAATCGTTGCCCACATCCTTTGTCTTCCCCTGATTGAATTCTCGATCTCTACAAAATACTGAGTGTGGATTTTAGGATCTACATTTACCGTACCCATAGACTGTGGATGTTCTTCAGAGAGACCAGGTAAAATGAGGAGGACATTAGGAAGATGTTTCACTATGTTAGGAAAATTATGAAACAAACGATCACATTGAAGAAGAAGAGTGATCCTGGTAAGTTTGCAATACCATGTTCTGTCAAAGGTATTGAGTTCCCACGTGCATGATGTGACACAGGAGGATCAGTCAGCATCCTACCAAAGGTCATGGCAGATCATCTAGGTCTGAAGGTAGAACCTTCAAAAAATCATTCACCTTTGTGGATTGAGAGGAAATCAGGAGGTAAAATCAGAGACGTGGAGGTGCAGATTGGTAATGCACTAGTTCCTGTGGATTTTCGTGTCCTAGATATCAAGCTAAACTGGAATTCTAACTGGGAAGAGCTTTCCTGGCCACCGTAGAAGCAGTTTGTGACATGAGTACTAACAGGTTTTGTCTTACTTTAACTGATCCAAATATGTTTTATGACCCTGTTCGTGTTGTTAAGCAACATGTACACCTATTGGAGACTGGATAAGCTGGATTCATTGCTGCATGCCATTGTGGAGCAGAGTATGAAACCGAGTATTCCGAATCGATTGACATGCAGAAAACGTTATCGATTGTTTCCCTCAACCAGCTGGAGACCGATGCAACTCTTGATGCGTTGATCGATAGACAGTCCACGCATGGATTCATACCCGATTTTTCCTTTCAGACCACCAGCAACAAGCTTGATGACTACTCTATAGGCAGTTGGGCAGATAGTGGTTTCCATGAGAGCTTTGCAATAGACAATGCAATCATATCAGATTCAGAGGACCACAAAAAGGACATGATGAGGATTATGATGAGGAGTATGCTAGAGAAATCCATGCCATTTTACAGATGATAGACTCCTACAACCCATCAACAAGAAGAAGCCCGCGAAATTGATCGACACGGTTGTACCATAATAGATCGATAATCAACCCATCAGGAAACCGACATCAACATCGATCGATACACACCATTCCACATCGATCGATTTCAACGCCACCGAGTTCAAGAAATTTGAATATTTTTCAATTCTTCCTAGGGCACTTGATGAGTATAAAATAGGTCTTGCTACCAAGAGGACGTCTCATACCATAGAATCAGACAAAATGCAAGCACCTACTACCTTTTGGAGGCAGACCAAGAGAGGCACCAACTTCAGAGATCTCATGGAAAAGCAACAAGTGCAACATTCAACCAGCCAAAGATCACCACCTTTCATCTACCACCGATTGACGCTGATCATTCCACATCAATCGATTCTAACCCTAAAACTTTTATTTTAACTAGAGATTTTTATATTGACGATTTTCTAAAGCCAGATGAATTTGTTGTTATTAGGGACCCAGAAGGTTATGCACGAGCCATGGACAAAAGGATTCTACATGCTTCCAGGGAAGACATAGCAGAAATCCTTCAGATGGCCAATGTACTAGAAAATATCTTTCAGCAACAACTAAGCGTGATACAAAGAGCATCGACCGACACAGTTCAGCCACCATCGATCGTCAAGGATACTCAACAACAATACGGATATGGCCTATGTGATTTTTTAAGGAAGAATCATGTTGGGGTCAAAATAGGTCACGACAGAATCAATGGCTAAAAGTCCCAGAAAAAGCGTACAAGAAACTATAGACTTTCGATGGAGATACGAAGTTGCGGAAAACTCGTATCAAAGTATGAAATAATCAAAAAAATACCTCCTTGTTTGTTGGGGTGAAAAACGGTAACCTCGAAATCAACGTCTACGATTACTTCTCCTAATATTCTCTAAAAGGATCTCATGTCGAGAAAACGAGAAACGATCGAAACCGAACAACCGACCAGATCGCTAGCCGGCAAGCTGGACATGATTGACCAGCTCGCCGGTTGGCGAGCTGAACTGACCCGCCCAGCTCTCCAACAGGCGAGCTGGCCGTGCTTGACTAGCTCGCCTGTTGGTGAGCTAAACTGACCCGTCCAGCTCGCCAACAGGAGAGCTGGCCGTGCTTGACCTTATGGTTATATCGGAAATACCCCCTTCCATCAACATCAACTGGTTAAGCATGAGGATTGAGTTGAACACAATCCACGAAGAGAAGCATAAGAAAAGAAAATCGATAGATACGGATGCAACAAAATCGATCGATGCTAAGCTTTTAGACATCGAGAAACATGTGAAGATCTGCAAAGATGAGCATGAGCACTACACAACACTATTCATGCGGTACTTACACACCTTGGACGACGGATGACTGCTTTGCAACAAGAGGTCACCACCATTCAGATGCACTTCCATTTCCAACTACCATCCTTATCATCAATCGACAAACGCAGAGGCAAATTGATCGACACGATGAAGTTACCAGAGAAGAAATTCTATACCAGAGCAGAAGTTGACCATATCATTGATATGATCTACAAAGCTCTGAACACCACCGAGGATAGGCTTGACAAGAGATGTGATGACATATTATTCTCCTTCAACAACAGCATCAGTGGACTACACTCAGGAACAAAATGGCTGCAGAAGGAAGTCAAGACAATTCAGACAAGACTCGCCTGCCGACCTGAAACTGCAGCATAGATCAACAAGGATAAGGTCAAATCAATCGATGATGTTCCACCTGAATCGATTGACACCACAGTCGTCGCAGCGATCGATGCCGAGTCTGTACCAGGACAAAAGAAGATGTTACATGAAGAATTAGTTAGATCTGCATCAAGTGACAAGACATTGGGAGAACTGGCAAAACATGTCTATCATAAGGGTTAATGGAACATCATCAACATTGAGAATCTTCAGAAGTAATTTCAAAGCATCTCCAAGACAGTTATAAAGATGGATTAAAGATGGGCCAGAAATGATGAAGCCACAAGAAGTTTCATGGCTACTTGGTTCAGCATAAACAAAGAAGTTGTGGATACTTGTTTTCCAACAAGTAGCTCCTTTTCCATGCAATAGCTCACCCAACGTCAATAGTCAAGCTAAACGACTATAACAAATCGCTGAGGAGGAGGTAACCCACTATTAGGTAAATTTTCTTTTGGTTTTCTTTTACTCTATTAATTCATTTTCGTTTTTCATTTTGCAGGTTTTATACAAAAAAAAGATTCAAGGAGAAACAAATGACCATCTCATCGACCGACGAAAGACAGTCGATATCGATCGACAGATGATCAGCTGCAACGATCGATGTACTCTCTTACACATTGCCGATTCTTAATCCGGCCATGTTCATCATTCTTCCTTGTTACATTAAATACTTATGATTTCTTTTTTTTGCCATAACTCCTATTTTTTTTTTTTACACTGGAACAGTGTAGTTTAAGTCTGGGGGGAGGTTTACTGATATTTTATTTGCTATGAGTCTTATAAATATTTGTTTTCAAAACTATCTGTATTAAGCTCAAGAAAAGAGATAATGATCGTATTTGATTTATAATTGTTATCTAACTGTTTTTCGCACCATTCTAGATCTTATGAGTACAGATAGGACTAAAGATGCTAAAGTGGATCAGTCTATCAGCTATTCACACTTTCTTAGATTGTTTGAAGAAACCAAAGCTGACCTCCAAGACTAAACCTGACACAACTGCTTGTCTTAGGGCTTGGTATACATGGGATCAGATTCTTCAAACAGGTCTGGAAGTAAAGCCTTGTGTAGATTTATCACCTTTTATCTCTCTATTTTCTACCCTATATAGTTAAGTATATTTATAGTTTTATTAAAAAAAAAATCCTAAAATAGTACTAAGTTTATTAGGATTTTTAGTTAGAAGGAATCGCAACAAGACTTGGTGGCTACAACCATTAGCGCTTGATTCATAATGATTCCAATAAAAGAATTCGAAGGGGACTTGGTGGCTACAACCATTAAGGCTCACTTCATATGAATTCTTGGATATAGGTCAAAAATAATTGATCAGGACTTGGTGGCAACCACCATTAAGGCTTGTTTCATGGAAGCAAATGATGTTTTTGGAGAATTTTAGCACATTTTATAGGTTCAAGAGTATTTTTGTAAGAAAATGATGTTTTTGGAGAATTTAAGAGAGAATTGGAGAAATCACTTGATTTGGAATCGACCAACACGATCGAGGTCGAGATGGAGTGACTCACGTCGATCGACATGCACCTAGCATGATCGATCAATGCCGAAGATGCAGAGACCAATCAGCAAGATAAGCCAACTTGAAGACCAAACATTATCAAATGACGATTTTACAGCTAACGAGTTTTAACCTAAGTTTATATAGTCTGCCAAAGTGTCAGAGGCAAAGAGAGAGAGATATTTTTGTATTATTTTCACAGCAAATGGTTTTAAGATTTTAGTTTAAGAGAGAAGGTCAACGGAGAGATTTGTGATTGGAACTCCGTTGTTTTCTATCTATAAATACTATGCAGTTTTCTTACTTTGCTTGTGTTATGAATTGCTTAGCTATGTATGAGTAGTTCACTTGTTAGAACTAGAATTAAATAGGTTAGTAGGATTAGCCCCAACTATAGTATCGCTTGTTGTGGTATTCATTAATAGGATGTTCTTAATGTTTATGTTCTAGACTTGCTAACTAGAAACCTGAATCTAGGATTGTGAGGTTGTTTTAATATCTTTAAGTAACTCTGATTGTCATGAACACATCCTGATTAAGCTAGGATTTTACTGGAAATAGAGCGAAAGTTTGATCTAGGGATCGATAGTGGGTCTTTCTTAACTCACGTGTAACGCTTGACTAGCTGCATCGATCGATATTCCCATAAGAAATCAATCGATGTTGAATAAAGTGAATCGGTCGATATTCCTCTAGAATAATCGATCGAAACTGTTATTGATCGGACATTCTTTTATTGGTCAGCAACATTCTAGTCAGTAGGCTTATTTATTAAATGAAAGTTTAGTAAATTTGTTGTTAAGATAGTTAATGCTCTTTAATACCATGCAAACAACTAGATAGCACCTGTTGGGATCAAAACTCCCCGCAAAAATACAAAAGAAATAGTTTTATAAAACCCAAGAGATCGTTTTATAAAACTCGAAGTCGTTTTATAAAACCCAAAGATCGTTTTATAAAACTCGAAGATCGTTTTATAAAACTCGAGAAGTCGTTTTATAAAACTCGAAGATCGTTTTATAAAACTCGAAGATCGTTTTATAAAACTCGAAGATCGTTTTATAAAACTCGAAGATCGTTTTATAAAACTCGAGAAGTCGTTTTATAAAACTCGAGAATCGTTTTATAAAACTCGAAGATCATTTTATAGAACTCGAAGACCGTTTTATAAAACTCGAGAAGCCGTTTTATAAAACTCGAAGACCATTTTATAAAACTCGAAGATCGTTTTATAAAACTCGAGAAGTCATTTTATAAAACTCGAGAAATCGTTTTATAAAAGTCGAAGATTGTTTTATAAAACTCAAGAAGCCGTTTTATAAAACTCGAAGATTGTTTTATAAAACTCGAGAAGCTGTTTTATAAACTCGAGAAATCATTTTATAAAACTCAAAGATCGTTTTATAAAACTCAGGAAGCCGTTTTATAAAACTCGAAGACCATTTTATAAAACTCGAAGATCGTTTTATAAAACTCAAGAAGTCGTTTTATAAAACTAGAGAAATTTTTTTATAAAACTCGAAGATCATTTTATAAAACTCGAGAAGCCGTTTTATAAAACTCGAAGATTGTTTCATAAAACTCGAGAAGCCGTTTTATAAAACTCAAGAAGCCGTTTTATAAAACTCGAAGATCGTTTTATAGAACTCGAGAAATCATTTTACAAAACCGCGAAAAACCGAAAAAGCCGCAAAACGCGAACTAGTCACGACTAGTTCGCCTGCTGGCGAACTAAGCCAGCTTGGCTTAGTTAGCTGGCTTAGTTTGCCAGCAGGCGAAGTAGAAGCTTCCAACTAGTTCACCTGCTGGCGAACTAAGCCAAGCTGGCTTAGTTCGCCAGCAGGCGAACTAGGAACTCCTCGGCTAGTTCGCCTGCTGGCGAACTAAGTCAGCCCGGCTTAGTTCGCCAGCAGGCGAACTAGAGACCTCCCGGATCTCCCGCAGCCCCGATTCGAGCCTTTCGTCCTTCGACACAGTCATATTCTGAACCACGGTCGAAATGTCTCTCGTTTCGTCTCGATCCGACTTATCGTTCGAATTTTACGATAAAAACCGTAAAACTCCGTTTTCTCGAAAAGAACTCGAAGAAATCGTATAAAACGGTAACGGTTAAGCAAGACACCGAACATCGCCTAAACTATACGATTTATTCGAGATTTTTCGTTAAGATCATAAAAAACGCGTTTTTAATAAAAAAACGTCGAGAAAAACATAAAAAACGGCATCAGATCAGGAAACGGTCTCGTATAAAGTCGTAAAACGGTTTTTATCATAAAACGGCCCGAAAGGTCCCAAAACACGATAAAAAACCATCTCGCGACATTAACGAAATCAAACCCGAAGATACGATGACGTTTTGACGGTTTACTCGCAGATAGAAGAAAAAAGGCAAGTTTGAAGATAAATAAAAGATTTCCGCGGAAGAAAAGGATGGATCGACAGAAATGGAAAATTCCCGATATATTCGGTTTCGGGCGAAATGGAAAGATTAAAACCGCCTAAGGAGGAGTATATAAGGAGGAGGCATAGGGCAGAAGCTGGGACACGATTTTCAGAGCTCCCACCACCAAAATTAGCATTTAGGAATATTTCTGTTTTCTGTTAGCGAGCTGCGTCTCAATTAGGGTTTTTCATTCTTAAGTTTCCGGCTACTCTTTTTGTACCAGTTCTTACGCAGATTCAGAATAAGAACCTCTTTGCTCTCAATTTCGTTTATTCTCTTCTAAATTCTAAGTGTATCGTTTTCTTAATCTTCGTTGTGCGGTTCTGCAGATAGCCGGTTCCTCTGGAAACTTAGGGTTTTCCCGAAGTTTCCTTTTTTACGATTTATTGACAGTAGGTGGATTTCGGTTCCCACAGTTTGGCGCTAGAAGAAGGGGGGGGGGGTCGGATCTATCTTACACCGAAGCCGCAGCATGTCCAACAAAGAAACGATGATTGGTGACAACCAAACTCGCAACGAACGCGATAACGTTGAAACAACACAACCACAAGATGCGTCTGTGGCCAACGCTACAAACGCTAACGCCAAGACCATCGAAAAGATGCTTTCCTAGTTTAACAGAAAATCGGAAGAGCAGGAAAAGCTCATTGGTTCGCTCGCGAAACGGGTTGAAATCCTAACCGCGATAACCCAAGCAATTCGCCCTCGCGGAACTACTAAGATCCGCGGAAGGAGGCTCGATTTCGGCGCTCCTGCGGATCGTCCCAGAACCGAGCAAGGTAACTTACCGGAAAAGGATTTCGGAAAAGATAACCCCGACGTGATGCAAAACGAATCAGAGAAACCTCCTACTCGCGAACAGGAGACCGTGGGTGACGGCATCGAAAGGGTTAACCTGGAGACAAGTGACCAAGCCGATTCTTCGGACGAAGACGCTGACGTCCATCCTAGGAGAAGAAAAACTCGAAGTCCTCTGCCGGAGTCTTCTCCCGAACGTTCTTTTACTGGAAACGAGAGGGAACTCGACTTCGCGCGATACGCAAAAACCGCCGAGGAGCGATCTCCGGTTACTCGCAGCAAACGCCGACAAGGTCGGAAAACTGCTGGCGATCTGACCGAGATTCGCGATCTCCGCGAATACGTCACCAAAACGGCTGCAGCGGTAAAAGCGGTAAAATCTCAGATTCATCACGCTACCAGCGCCGCACCCGAAATCGATCGGTTATTGTACGCATCTTGGAAAACGCCCTTCAGGGCTCGCATCACCGAGATCAAACTGCCCGATCCCGGAAAACTTGAGGTGCCGACTTACGACGGGATGTTCGATCCCAAAGCACACCTACAAGCATTCCAGATCACTATGGCACGAGCCAAGCTCAAGGACCACGAAAAGGACGCAGGCTACTGCCGCCTCTTTGTCGAAAACCTAGAAGGAGCAGCGCTCGAATGGTTCGCCAAACTTAGGCGAAATTGGATCGGAAGTTTCCGTCGACTGGCTTCGGAATTCCTGAAGCAATATTCGATGTTCATTAACCCGGAAACCTCCGACGCCGACCTCTGGAGCTTGGTGCAGAAGGAAGAAGAATCTCTCCGCGATTTCATGAGTAGGTTCAAACTCGTCATGGCTAGGGTTAGCGGGATTAGCGACAAAGCCGCCATCGACGCGTTAAGGAAATTGCTCTGGTATAAATCAAAATTCCGCAAGTGGATAACTCTCGAGAAACCGCGGACGATCCAGGATGCGCTCCATAAGGCCACTGACTTCATAACCATCGAAGAGGAGACTATCCGAGAAGAACAAGCCGACGAAAACGTCCGCGAAGGATAACGCGTCCGAGCAGAAGTAGAAAAAGAGGAACTCTCGTAACGACAAATTTGTCCATCACGAGGGACATGATCTCCAAGGGGCGCATAACTACGCCATCAACTCCGGATCGGAGCAAGGGCAAACCACGGGTAACACATGGACGAGAAATTCGAATTACGATGAGAATTCTTTCTGCGACCTCCACCAAACCCGTGGGCATTCCACCGTGAACTGCAAAGTTCTCAGCGCCAGACTTGCCGCAAAATTGGTCACGGGAGAACTCTCCGAGATATCCAGTGTCAAGGATCTCATCCGCGATTCAGATCGCCTTCCAAAGAACGACAGGAACGCGCGAGCGGAAACCCCACCTCAGGGAAACCAGTCCGGCGAAAAACGCGGGGGAAGACAAGATGAGAAGGGTAACGACGCTAACCGCCGAAAAATCAACATGATTATCGGTGAATCGCAATATTACAACGACACCGTCTCGTCTATCAAATCCTACCAACGAAAAGCCGAAACCGGCTCGAGTTGGAAGGTGCCGACGGATGACTCTCCGAAAGGGGTGATCTCATTCGACGACGGTGAAACCGGCGGAATCGACCAACTTCAAGCCGATCCTCTTGTCATCGACTTAGTGATAGGCGATTTAGAAGTTGCTCGGATCTTGGTCGATACCGGAAGTAATGTCAACGTGATCTTCCGCAACACGCTAGCACGCATGGGAATCGACCTCTCGGAAGTCGAGCCAATTCCAAAACCGTTGACCAGTTTCTCCGGCGAGACGTCGATGACCCTGGGATAAATTCGACTACCAGTTGCCGCAAAAGAAGTGACGAAAATCGTTAACTTCGCGGTAGTCGATTTCCCGGCTATCTACAACGTTATCATGGGAACGCCTTGGATAAATTCCATGAAGGCGGTTCTTTCAACATATCACTTAGGCATCAAATTCCCAACACCTACGGGAGTCGCAGCAATTTGGGGATGCCAAAGACAATCACGATCCGGATTCATGGCCGAACATAAGCTGAGGCAATTGGCGGTAGCAATCGTGAAACCAAAACGGGCAAAGGTCACGCCACCGCCCTCAGAAGACGACCCAAAGCAAGCAACGGCCGAGAAACCAGAAGTTTCCGCACCCATCGCTTCCACCCGGCCGGAGGAGACAATCCCAGACAAAGACATCGATCCCGCAACTGAAGCGATCGAGAAGTCTGCGACAGCCGAGTAAGCAAACTCGCGCAAACAGTTAGAACTACGAGATGGCTTGATTTCCGAAAGGAATACGTAGGCAACTCGCCTAAAGACGAGTTCAGCTATCCCCCCTTCCAATAACGGGGGGGGGGGGGGGAGTGGGTGAGTATACAAGTATTCGTATACTCCCAAATTTTTTTTAAAAATTTTCGCTTTGTAATCGAAAATTTTTCGAAATTTTTAATAAAGACAAAGTCAGAATATCCCCACGATTCTTACGAGCTGGGGGGCTAACTGTTGGGGTCAAAATCGGTACGACGGAATCAATAGCCAAAACTCCCCGCAAAAATACAAAAGTAATAGTTTTATAAAACCCAAGAGATCGTTTTATAAAACTGGAAGTCATTTTATAAAACCCAAAGATCATTTTATAAAACTCGAAGATCGTTTTATCAAACTCGATAAGTCGTTTTATAAAACTCGAGAATCGTTTTATAAAACTCGAAGATCGTTTTATAAAACTCGAAGATCGTTTTATAAAACTCGAGAAGTCATTTTATAAAGATTGAGAATCGTTTTATAAAACTCGAAGATCGTTTTATAGAACTCGAAGACCATTTTATAAAACTCGAGAAGCCGTTTTATAAAACTCGAAGAGCGTTTTATAAAACTCGAAGATCGTTTTATAAAACTCGAGAAGTTGTTTTATAAAACTCGAGAAATCGTTTTATAAAACTCAAAGATTGTTTTATAAAACTCAAGAAGCCATTTTATAAAACTCGAAGATCGTTTTATAAGACTCGAGAACCTGTTTTATAAAACTCGAGAAATCATTTTGTAAAACTAAAAGATCGTTTAATAAAACTCAAGAAGCCGTTTTATAAAACTCGAAGACCGTTTTATAAAACTCAAAGATCATTTTATAAAACTCGAGAAGTCGTTTTATAAAATTCGAGAAATCGTTTTATAGAACCCGAAGATCGTTTTATAAAACTCGAGAAGCCGTTTTATAAAACTCGAAGATCGTTTTATAAAACTCGAGAAGCCGTTTTATAAAACTCGAGAAGCCATTTTATAAAACTCAAAGATCGTTTTATAAAACTCGAAGATCGTTTTATAAAACTCGAGAAATTGTTTTACAAAACCGCGAAAAACCGGAAAAGCCACAAAACGCGAACTAGTCACGACTAGTTCGCCTGCTGGCGAACTAAGCCAAGCTGGCTTAGTTCGCCAGCCGGCGAACTAGAGTCTCACCAACTAGTTTGCCTGCTGGCGAACTAAGCCAAGCTGGCTTAGTTCGCCAGCAGGCGAACTAGACGGTCCCGGACTAGTTCGCCTGCTGGCGAACTAAGCCAGCTTGGCTTAGTTCGCCAGCAGGAAAACTAGAAGCTTCCAACTAGTTTGCCTGCTGGCGAACTAAGCCAAGCTGGCTTAGTTCGCCAGCAGGCAAACTAGGAACTCCCCGGCTAGTTCGCCTGCTGGCGAACTAAGCCAGCCCGGCTTAGTTCGCCAGCAGGCGAACTAGAGACCTCCCAGATCTCCCACAGCCCCGATTTGAGCCTTATGTCCTTCGAGGCGGTCATATTCTGAACCACGGTCGAAATGTCTTTCGTTTCGTCTCGATCCGACTTATCGTTCGAATTTTACGATAAAAACCGTAAAACTCCGTTGTCTCGAAAAGAACTCGAAGAAATCGTATAAAACGGTAATGGTTAAGCAAGACACCGAACATCGCCTAAACTATACGATTTATCCGAGATTTTCCGTTAAGATCATAAAAAACGCGTTTTTAATAAAAAACGCGTTTTTAATAAAAAACGCGTTTTTAATAAAAAACGCGTTTTTAATAAAAAACGCGTTTTTAATAAAAAACGCGTTTTTAATAAAAAACGTCGAGAAAAACGTAAAACGGCATCGGATCAGGAAACGGTCTCGTATAAAGTCGTAAAACGGTTTTTATCGTAAAACGGCCCGAAAGGTCCTAAAACACGATAAAAAACCATCTCGCGACATTAACGAAATCAAACCCGAAGATAAGATAACGTTTTGATGGTTTACTCGCAGATAGAAGACAAAAGGCAAGTTTGAAGATAAATAGAAGATTTCCGCGGAAGAAAAGGAAGGATCGACAGAATTGGAAAATTCCCGATATATTCCGTTTTGGGCGAAATGGAAAGATTAAAACCGCCTAAGGAGGAGTATATAAGGAGGAGGCATAGGGCAGAAGCTGGGACACGATTTTAAGAGCTCCCACCACCAAAATTAGCATTTAGGAATATTTCCGTTTTCTGTTAGCGAGCTGCGTCTCAGATTCGAAATAAGAACCTCTTTGCTCTCAATTTCGTTTATTCTCTTTTATATTCTAAGTTTATCATTTTCTTAATCTTCGTTGTGCGGTTCTGCAGATAGTCGGTTCCTCTGGAAATTTAGGGTTTTCCCGAAGTTTCCTTTTTTACGATTTATTGACAGTAGGTGGATTTCGGTTCCCACAGCACCTATAGGATTATAATCTCCAACACCTAAATAAAAGTCTAACATATTTCCATTTTAGGTCAAAACCATTATTCAATTCTTGTTGAGTAATTATCTTGCTTAACTAGAATATTTCCTATTTACTATTCACTTGTTCACTGCGATTTTCTATTTATATTCACCTAGATTTAATAGGTTCCATAGCTCCTTGTGGATTCGATCCTTAAGTACTGCAATAGATCTCTTATCTGAGAGAGTAAGTTGCTCCATAGGATAAATTTGAGAAAGTATCAGCAACTAATCGAGCTTCATATATTGTTATTTCATTTTTCTCATTTATATTTCTCACGAATACCCACTTACATGCAAATAGGATTTATATTCTCAGCAAGTATCAGAAACTAATTGAGCTTCATATCGGGAAAACTCTATTTATGATTTTGGCTGAAAAACTTATTTTGAAATTTTGGTGGAAAATAGAATTTTGCGATTTTGGCGGAAAACCCCAATTTTATGATTTGGCAAAAAAACCTAATTTTACAAATTTGGTAAGAAAACATGATTTTATGATTTTGGCAGAAACTGAGTTTCAATTTTAGCAGAAAAACTCTTTTACGGTTTTGCCGAGAAAACACGCAAACATTACTTTGCAATTTGGGCGGAAACAAGATTCTACGATTTTGACGGGAAAACAAGATTTTGTTCCATTTTTTTAATTTTGGTAGAAAAATTCAGTTTTTAAATTTTGATTATAAAACTTGATTTATGTTTTTTTCAAAATATGATTATTAAAAAAAATCAACATCCAATTTTTTTATATTTAAGAAATTGTAGGTTGACAGAAATAAATATTAGAAATTGATTTATATTTAGTTTATTGAAATTGATTTAGATAAATGAGAAAATAAATAAAAAATTGGTTTAAGTAAAAGTAGTTTTAAATTTTGGTTTGGTTTCATTTGTTTATAAATTTGATTTGAGTATATGTTGGTTATAAATTCTTATTGGTTTGGTAATAGGTGACTCATAATCCATTACAACCAAATCATTTTAACCTAATCCAATAAATCCATTAAACCATTTAATCTATTAATCCATATGTACCCAATTTTTCAAATTCATTAAGATCCATGGTTTGGATTCACCCATTAACTTTTATCCATTTTGACACTCTTTCATTCATTGTATGTCCATCAGTTTGTTCTTTAGGAACATCAATTCTTCATGGAACATATTTAACGGGTATATATGATTTTTTTACATTTCCCGTATCCGTGAACGCATTTCGTAATTGGTTTGTAAAATTATACAAATGCACAACTTTCTGAATTTTCAGAAAATATCTCTACAAAGATATGTGTATTTGCTAGTATTCTTTTAAATCAAACTTAAAAGTCTCTCTTTAAAGAAAAGAATCCCAAGCCTCACACGTCCTAAGATCGAATACAAGATCTTTGAACCTCTCTTCTTAGCCCTTAGTGCTTTCACTCTTACAAGCTTATGAAACCCACTCTTATACAAAGAATATTATTCTGGTGACCACCCTAATACCTAAGTCTTACAAGATTATATATATATATTATAGTCAAGTCGGCTACCCTAGCCTATCTACCCAATATTTACTAAATATCCAAATATGGTAAGATCAAATACTATATTTTAGAACCTCTCCTCTTAGCCCTTAGTGCTTTCACTTGCTTACAATCTTATGAAATCCACTCTTATGCTAAGAATACAATTCTGGTGACCACCATAATACCTAGGTCGTACAAGACTATATATACATTATAGTCAAGTCGGTACCCTAGCCTTTCTACCCAATATTTACTAAATATCCAAATATGGTAAGTTCCCAAAAACCCATACTAAGTCTTTTGTGAACTTCCCATTTACAAGATCTCCCTTCTCCAAGGTGAATTTCTTCATGCTTGTTCTTGAAGTATTTGTTGCATTAACTCCAACTTGATCACCAAGACATTCTTCAAGTCCTTATCTTGTTCATCTACTTGCACACTCTCTGTCGTAGACTCTGCTCCATTCGTTGTTGCACTTGCGTCTATGTCCACCTGATCTTTGCACCTTCAACCTCCCCCTTTTTACCTTTGGATGCTCAACAAGTACCTGTAAAAGAATCCATTCACAACAACCAAGCATATCTGGACATATATTCCTGAACAATACGTGAATTAAAAAACTTAAAAGGTCCAAGCCAAACAACCATATGAGTTAAGAGAAACACAACACCGAGAAAAACAAACACCAACATTTTTCCCTCTCTTACTTCCCCAAAATTAAAAACTCCTTAAAAAAAAACTCCTCCAGAAACTAAGACTCAGTTCCATCAGCTGGTCCTTACGGATTCTTTGTCTCATCTCCCCCTGCTTGAGAGCATTCAATGTTAAAAACGTGAAAGATCAGAAAGAGCCATAAATTAGAGAGAAGACTTAATATGGCGCAGCATCTGAGCTATCTCTTTCACAACAGTTGTCAGAGTATGCATCGCGTCTCCTGGGTAACCGATGGCATTTGTCACTTCCTCCAGAGCAACCTGAGCTTCCTCCACATCAGTTGGTACCCCTGGACAGGCAATGGTGCCTAGCTGGATGAGCTGGAACTTCCCAGCTGTGGTAGGAAGATCGTGAGGTGGCACATAGTGCTGAGATGCGGATCCTCTTGGTTGTTTCGAGCTAGTTGAAGGAGCAGACTTGGTAGGAGTCTTTGATGCAGAGGCTGATTTTTTCTTTTTCTTAGATTTTATATGGGTTTGTGTTGCTGCCTCTCTCTCTTCCTCTTGATTCTTGATATACTCCTCACCAAGGCGCAGATCCTTTTTATAATGAATTACAAAGATGACCTTTTCTCTCAGCTTTCCCTGCAACTCGTGCTGACTCTGAAGAACGCCATAGATGGTTCTCGAAAAAATTAACCACCGAGTGTCTTTCTTTCCTCCTTCCTTCTGAAGAACTCTCAAATTGAGAATTTGAGAATAGATCATCTCCTCTGCATCACATCGAATCCCACGAAACATCTTGTAGATGAGCCGTTCTTTATCAGCTGAATCCGCATTCTTATGAGATGAAGGAACCCAACTGTAAGCTGAGAGAATCACCAAAGAAGCTTTGCATGGAGACAATGGTCGAGTTGTGGGATTCTTGAGTCCTAGCGTCCCCTCCGTCAGAAACTCTGCCAACTCACCACTAGAGAGTGCATCAATTGTCTCATCAATCTCTATCTCATCTCTGGTGAGTTGCTCAGGATTGAAGTAGTCATTGATCACAGTGGGTGAGAACTCAAACTTCTGACCCCTCAAGACGACTTCCACCTTTTCTTTGGAAGCTTGTGTGATCACCCGGAAGTGCTGCATAAAACTCCTTGACAACCTCAGGAATGTAACCGACCAGGTTGGTGCCGTCCTCTCAAGATGCCCCTTTTTGATCATCTCCACATAACCCCATGTGTCATCACCTTAAAATCTACAGAACGCTATGGTATGATTTCTCGAGTCGAAAAACTTTCGTACCTTTGTTTGGCTAGAAGCTCAACATTAGCAGATTTCTGAGTGGTCTTTTTAGATGACCGTTCTTTTGAAGGCGAGATCACACGTGTGGGTGTCACTCCCTCTGTTGCAGTCGAAGTTCTTGCTGATTTTCTCTTAGGATTACTCCTCGGAGATGATGGTAGATGCTTTCTCTTCTTGCCTTTGGCCTTGTTTTTGATGCTCAGCAATAGTTCCGCATCCCCAACATCGACTTCTTGAACTTATCCTGACTCTGTCTTTTCTGAGTCATCTTCTTCATCAGATACATCAACAGAAGCCTCACCTTTCTTCCTCCCTTGAGCTTTGCTGAGTGATTCGTCGGGTTTCTGGATCTGGACTTCTTCTGGAATCATCTCTGGTGATCGGTCTCTCTGAGAGAGGTTTTCCTCAGCTTCACGAATCTCCTCTTTGGTGGCATCCCTCAGATCTGACTCAGCTTGTGATCCAGAAACATCTTTGGCATGTGACAGATAAGCTTCGGATATGGGGGCTTCCTTGTGGGGTCGTCTCCTCATCGTATGAATAGTCAACCAGTCCCATCGATATTGGTGGTGGTGCTACGGCGGATTACTTCTTGGTGGATCTGGAGGTTTCACAGATCTTTGTCATTGTTTGTGTCAGAGAGAGAGAGAGAGAGAGAGAGAGAGAGAGAGAGAGAGAGAGAGAGAGAGAGAGAGAGAGAGAGAGAGAGCTTAAAGATTTCTTGCTTTTGTGAACTGAGAGCGATGAGATGTGAGAAAGAGATGTGTGAGCTTCTAGGGTTTATCGAGGGGTGATTCTTTCCTTTTTCGATGCACCTCCCCTCGATTCCATAGAAATAAACCATTTTCCCACTCTCTCATAAATGGACAATATTCAAAT
Organism: Eruca vesicaria subsp. sativa; assembly: GCA_932364175.1. Taxonomy (NCBI): domain Eukaryota; kingdom Viridiplantae; phylum Streptophyta; class Magnoliopsida; order Brassicales; family Brassicaceae; genus Eruca; species Eruca vesicaria. The sequence goes on along the minus strand of CAKOAT010725154.1, from coordinate 272,772 downwards.
TAAAATTTGAAATATCCCATCTATTCCCACACGAACTCTCCTTCCTTTTCTTTCGTCTTGTCGCATCATGTCTATCTCGAATTTAATCGGACCAAATCTTTTGATGATGGTTGTAACACTCAACAACATAAATTAGCACAAAACACTCAATGACTTAAGTTGACACACCCACTTAGACATAAGAATTTTTGTTGAGATCTAGAATGCATAGGCAGTGAAGGAACACGTGTCACACTTTAGTTCATTCATCTTATGTACACAAAAGTGAATATTTTAATCGTACCTTTTTGTTTCAGCTGCTTATCTCATGGTTCAAAGATTGACATAGACTCTGCTGCAGCTGCACCTTTGCTCTTTCTAGATCATCATCCGGTCATCAGGTCGTTTTTGTGTCTTTTCACAGGAATATGCCTTCATCATATCCTTACTCAGTTTTCAACCTTTATCTATCATGAGAAAGCTTTAAGGGGCTTTCTCTTCCCTTTTTGTTTTTGACTTCTTGAACTCTCTTCTTGTTTGATGTTGTAGAGAGTCGAAGGTCATCTTTTTTTTCTCTTCTTTTTCTTTTCTTTTTGCTTCCCTCATGTGGAACATGTACGTTTTGGAGTATGACAGCATATTCGATAGCTCTTTTCCACTAACAACTTCTGATGCAAGACAAAATCTGAACGCTATGTGAAACTGCATCAGCTTTTCTTTTAACCATGTACACTAAGACAAACTTATTACAACTCACAAACCCCAATGGAATTTTGAAGAGCAATAAACCGATTAAAATCAAGTGGTTTAGTGAAAAGATCTGCTAATTCGAATTCAGTGACCACATGTTCAATCACTACCTGATGTTCTTCAACAAATTCCCTGATGAAGTGGTGTCAAATGTCAATGTGCTTAGACTTTGAGTGCTATACTGGATTCTTTGAGATGTCAATAGCACTTTTGTTGTCACTAGTACACCAAGAACGACCCTGAGTCCATACCGTAGTCATCAGACATTTGCTTCATCCACATAAGTTGTGTACAACAACTTCCCATAGCAATATACTCTGCCTCTGCCGAAGATAGTGACATAGAATTCTGCTTCTTGCTCAGCCAGGCAATCAAGTTATTTCTGAGAAAGAAACATCAACCACTTGTACTCTTTTGATCATCTATGCTTCCAGCCTAGTATGCATCACAGTATCCAGCAAGACTTCCATTTGACCCCTTAGAGTAGAAGATCCCCAAGTTTACAGTACCTTTGATATACCGAATGATTCTTTTTGCTGCTTCTCGATGAGACTTCTTTGGTTTTGCCTGATATCATGTGTAGATGCCAACACTTAGACTCAGATCTGGTTTACTTGATGTCATATAGAGAAGACTCCTAATCATTCCTCGATATACCTTGATATCCACCGGGTCACCATCTTCATCTCTGGAGATTTTGCTTGAAGTACTAATAGGAGTTCTTGCTTCTTTGCACTGTTCCAGCTTAAAATTCTTTAGCAGCATCTTTGCATATGTGCTTTGGGAAATGTAGACTCCTTCGGTTGTTTGCTGTATCTGAAATCCTAGGAAGTACTTCAGCTCCCCCACCATGCTCATTTCGAATTCTGTAGACATCTCTTGAGTACAATTATCCACCAGGAGTTTCACAGTTCCACCGAAGATAATGTCATCCACATAGATTTGAACAATCAGCATGCTAGTTTCATTGTTTAGCACAAATAAGATTTTCAACACTTCCTCTACCGTAGCCTTTGTTGATCAAGAAGTTTTTCAACCACTCATACCATGCACGTGGTGCCTGCTTCAGTCTATACAGTGTTTTCTTCAATTTATACACACCCTTTGGGTTTTATGCATCTTCAAACCCTTTTGGTTGATGCACATATACTTCCTCTTGAAGCCACCCATTCAGAAAAGCACTCTTGACATCCATTTGATAAATGGTGAAGTTCATGATGCACGCCATACCAATGAACAGCCGAATAGATTGAAGTCTTGCTACATGTGCAAATGTTTCTTCGAAATCAACTCCTTCAATCTGTGAGAACCCTTGAGCCACCCGTCTAGCTTTGTTTCAAACCACAACACCGTTCTCATAAATATTATTATTGAAGACCCATTTGCTTCCAGTTATATTTCCATCAGTTGGCTTTTCACCAAATTCCCATACATCATTCCTGACGAACTGCTTAATTTCGTCTTGCATGACCTGAATCCAGAACTCATCCGAAAGTGCCTCAGTATGATTTATTTCTTCAATAGTGGATAAAAAGCATGCTGGCTGAAGCATCTCTCTGTAGTTGATCTTTACGCCTCTTGTTTTCCTTCCATCATCAATCTTGCCAATGACATCATCTGCATAGTGATTCTTGTGAACTCTTGGCTCTGCATTCTGTTCTTCAGCACTTGTGACAGGTACTGATTCAGTCCTTGTTTCAGATGATGTATGCTCATCCGTGCTTGCGGGTTCATCTATGTGATCATCATCTTCTTCACATCACATCACAGCAGCGTCAGTATGTAACACCTGCATCCAAAAACATGAAAGTAACTCAAGTTTGGCGTTTTTCCTGTCCAGAATTCATATGGAGTTTTCAATGTCCCTTGCTTGACATATACATGGCCTATGATGTAGCATGCAATACTGATTGCCTCTGCCCAAAACCTTGTTGGAAAATCATTTCCATTCATCATCACCCTTGCCATCTCTTGGAGTGTGCGTCTCTTTCTCTCAAGTATCCCATTCTGCTGAGGAGTTATTGGGGCTGAGAACTGATGACTTATGCCATGCTGCTCGTAGAACGATGTCATGGCTTCATTCTTGAATTCTCCCCCATGATCACTGCAAATATGCTTCAACTTCTTGTTTCTATTTGTAATTTAGAGTACCCACATCTTGAAGCTTTCCATTGTATCAGACTTTTCCCGAATGAATCTGACCCAAGTAAATCTGGAGAAGTTATCGACTAGGACTAGAACATATTTCTTCCTGCTAATAATCTCCGTTTGCATTGGTCCCATCAGATCAATATGAATCATATCAAGTAGATTCGTAGACTGAATGTCTTGAATGGTCTTGTGCTGCACCTTGATCTGTTTTCCCTTGTTGCATGGACCACACACCATCTTATCCATATATCCTAACTGAGGAACTCCACAAACAACTCCTTTCTTCACTATTTCAGTCATGTGTCCCAGCCTTTGATGCCATATATTTGTATCATCATGTGCAACAACACACCTTAGTGACCTTTGCCATATGTAGAAATTGTTTGATGACCTTACTCCATGTAAGATTGTCTTGTTTTCTTCATCCACTTCTTTACAGTCTTTGTTGGTGAACAAGACAAACAATCCTTCGTCACACAGTTGACTGATGCTGATTAGATTGGCTTTTAAACCCTTAATCAGATATATGTTACTTAGAGGTATTCTGTCCCCAGCAGTCTGACCTTTTCCTTTGATTCCGCCTTGACTTCCATCTCCAAATGTGACTTTTCCTCCTTTTAGAGCCTTCACATCTTTAAGATGCTCTCTTTCCCCAATCATATGCCGAGAACATCCACTGTCGAAGTACCAAGGAGTCTCGTATTTTGAAACCAGTGCCATACTACATCGAAGTTCTGTTTTGGTTGACACATGGTCTGACGTAGACTTCTATATATCAGAAAGTATGATCCACACTTTACTTTGCTTACAGTTCCACGAAAACTTCCCTTTCTTCAGCAACTGATTAACTTTTTTCTCGATAGTGATAGCACTTTTTCTTGATATGACCTGGTTTTTTGCAGTGAAAGCATCATTCTATTCTTCCAGACTATGGTTGTTGATGATGGAAGTTATTTTTAGGAATTCCTTTTATACCAGAGCTTGGTGTGAACTTGACTGGCCCTTCCTGAGTTGTACCATATCCACTGTAACCGAGACCTCTGTGGTTGCGCTCTTGTCTACCCAAGCTTAGGATCGTGTCCAACTCCTTAGAACCAGTGAGCATTCCGACTATGTTCCAGTGATGTTCAAGTGTTGCATGTAATCCAGATGCTTTTTCGTTTTTCAATGATAATCTCCTTTCCAATACATGGATTCTGGTCGCCACTAGTAGCAGACTTTCTCTCTTCAGTTCTCAGTTTCTCAGATCATTCTTCTTCTCGCTATCTAGCTCTTTTATGAGATTTATCACTTTCTCTTCCAGCCAACTCTTCTCCTTTTTAAGACCGAGATTCTCTTTTCCTAACTGAACCACTTTCTGACACAGCCCATGATAGTCTTCTAAACCCTCGTCATCTGACACGGACTGATCTTCTTTAGAGTCTTTCTCTCCTTCAACAAACTCAGTGATTCTATGAATGCCACAAAGTTATTCAGTTCTTCCTCTTCACTGTCTTCTTCGTAATCAACTTGATCAATCCCAATGAGTGACTTCTTACACCGTCATTTTTGATCATTTATGCATTCAAGCTGTGTATGACTTATGCCTTTGCACCCGAAACACTTGATGTCTTTTCTTCTCACGGTTGAGCACTCGGTTTTGTAGTGTCCAAATCCTTTGCACTCATGGCATTGCACATCTGTTTTGATGTTACTCTTTGATTATGTCTTTGGTGCATGCTTGTCAGTGTCAGTTGCACGACGTTGAGTAGTCCCCTTCTTCTGATTTGCTTCGTCTCTCGTAAGTACCTTATCAAACCTCCTGACGAGCAGACTCACTGAATTATCTTCTTCATCATCGTTTTCAACAAGTTCCTGAGATACAAGAGCTATGCTCTTTCCTTTCTTTCCTCCATCGAGTTCCATCTCACGAGCTTTGAGCATTCCCACTACTTCATCATCAAACTCGATTTCGTCAGTGTTTTGAGAGACGGACATTGCAGCTTTGTACGCTGTGTATTTGGCAGGAAGACATCTTAGAAATTTCTTCACCAATTTCTTGTCCTTAAACTTCTTTCCTAGAGTCAAGGATTCTTGCACAACTCCATTGAGCTGTGCACTGAAATCTTCAATGGTTTCATGTTCACCCATCTTTAGGTTCTCAAACTTTGAGGCTATAAAGTCTATTTGGGAAATCTTCACCTTTGAGGTTCCTTCAAAGTGGCTATGTAGGATTTCCCATGCTTATTTTACTGTCTCACATCCTTGAATCAGCTCAAAGTGTTTCTTAATTACACTCGCATGAATAGTAGACAGCGCTCTCGAGTTGAACTTGGAAGATTTCAAATCTGCTTCTGTCCAATCATCCTCAGGTTTGATTGTCTCCATTCCATCATCATCTTTAACCATAGGTTCAACCCATCCTGACGTGACTGACTTCTACGCAATAGCATCAATCCCACGAATGATGGATCTCATTCTAGCCTTCCACAGCCCATAGTTGGATGCATACAAGATCACCCTTGCACTTGACACCAGTTAATGATAGTTCTCCATTTCTTCTGCAAGCAGGTGACTGCGCTGATACAAATTGTAAATGCAAGAACTATGGTACAGATTTAAAGCACAAAGTACGCCAGAGAATATCTACAAAGATATGTGTATTGGCTAGTATTCTTTTAAATCGAACTTACAAATCTCTGTTTAAACAGAATCCCTAGCCTCACATGTCCTAAGATTAAATACTAGATCTTAGAACCTCTCCTCTTAGCCCTTAGTGCTTTCACTTGCTTACAAGCTTATGAAATCCATTCTTATGCTAAGAATACAATTCTGGTGACCACCCTAATACCTAGGTCGTACAAGACTATATATACATTATAGTCAAGTCGGCTACCTAGCCTCTCTACCCAATATTTACTAAATATCCAAAAATGGTAAGTTCCCAAAAACCCATACTAAGTCTTTTGTGAACTTCCCATTTACGAGATCTCCCTTCTCCTAGGTGAATCTCTCCATGTTTGTTCTTCAAGTCTTCGTTGCATTAACTCCAACTTGATCACCAAACCGTTCTTCAAGTGCTTATCTTGTTCATCTACATGCACACTCTCTGTCGTAGACTCTGCTCCATTCGTTGGTTCACGTGCGTCTATATCAGAATATCCATCTGATCTTTGCACCTTCATCATTCACTCTTCGGCTAATAAAATCACGCTATCCTCATACGTAGAGTTAGATTCATATCCTCATTTATATATCGCTTTTTCATTTATTGTCGACAATCTATTTTATTTTATGGTTCCATCTTTTTACCCGTACTGGTATGGTTAATCGAGATCTCTTTATCATCATCGATGATTTACTCAGGTACCTGACTACACATTAATCATATCAACGGTCTCATCGAGAGATTTAATCACTATTTATATATTTGCTCATTTCTGAGGATTCTATGGAATCAAAGTGGTCTTTCATAACGTACTTAGCGTGCCATAGACTCATATAACGTCCTTTAGGACAGTTTTTTTTTATCGGAGCATTTTCAGCTGGAATTTAAGATTTTATTAATCATCAGTATGTCTGGCCGCCATCATCCTACATAATTTCCATGTAATACATTTCCCGTATTTCATTCCATCAGCTGCTTATATGCTTCTAGCAATCTTGCAAGCATATCTTTAATTATTCCATATACTTAATCCATTTTGGATTGTAAGTGGCTTTATTATCTTCACAACTGCATGTTTTCACTCGATCATGGGGATCATCTTACTTGAATTTATTTTATCAAATTATTTTTCGAGAGAGAACATAATTTTCTCAATGTTCCACTCACTAAGATTCTTAATCCCCCCCTTTGATATGACGACACTTCATGTCCAAAATCTCATACTGAATCTCACTCTAGAACGAATAACATATTCAGTTTTCCCATTTTGGGATGAATTGTGTTTCAAATCCTTTAGTGAGATCCTGATTTGAGATTGTTTAAAGAAATCTCATATAGTGAACGTGTTTGATAATTCATCACCCATTATGTTTTCCTTTATTTTCTTTATAGCATCTTCAATGTAAAAATCCATATTATGGAGTAAAAATGTTTCAACCTCACTCAATTTTTTAACTCCATAATGGAGTGTAATGAACAAACAAAAAAAATTACTTATGTAAAATCCATTCCTGAGGTTCAAGACCTCCTTGGATCCGCGGCCTCACACTTAGCCCATTACATTGTATTTGATTCATTGCAAGTCTTGTTTAGTTTACTTAGTCATTTTCATTGTAACATGTATATGAAAAATTCAAATAACAAACATAAACAAAAGGTAAATCGATTTGTATTAATAATAGAATTGTGATTCGTTTACAAAGTATCGAGTTGCATCATAAGCTATCATAAGTTCATCCCTAGCATGATCTACCCAAACACCACACAACTTCTCACTGACTGAGTTTTCATGGCTCCTTGGCTTGATCACGATCAGCCTCAGTTCCTGAAACCACATATCAACAAGTATTTAGACATAAACTGATATCCTAACAATGATCTAGCAAGGCACGGTTTGGTTCCTAACTAAACACTTAAACCTCTATCATATATCATGTACATTACATGGCCATAACTTGGTATCATCCCAAATACAACCGCAATACACATTAACCACAAACCGGACCACCCATGACCTGCAATGATCACACGGCCTGGTCAGTTCCTTTGTTTGGTCCGCAGCCTTGTACTTGCATAAAAACCTCCCCATGGAACTTAGTCATCCAACCAACCATCCCAAAATACCAATTAACCATTAGAAATTCTTCTCTTCAAACCGCAACACAACTGAACTGACTAGATGATCGGTTCGTCCATCCGCAAGAATTGGCCCATTGAGCCATATTGCTCTCATTTGAGCCGGCCCAAGCCTTAGCACATTAGCCACCCATCTGAGGCCCAATTGAGTTCATACATGTAGAATGTTATCTAGGCCAAACCGATCTTCAAGCAGTGATCAAGCGGATCATAGTAGTTTCAATTCATGGTCATGTTTTGCGAGTATGGCCTTACACGGCCATGAATTGGGTTTAACCAAGCCATTCCGACACCATTTCCAAGTTATATAAACCAAAATTGAAAGGAGAAGAAGAAGTAGAGTAATAATAAAAATAGAAAAGAGAGATGAACATAAACACTCGGCCATGGCCATGAACCACATCAGGTCATCCGATGGTCTTGGCAATGGATCGATGATCATGTCACTAACCTTGCTTGCAAGTTCTGGGGTCTTGGAGCCTTGTACAAATATTTCTCCTTGTCTATGGTATCCATCCCACACAGCCTTCCCTCCCCACAATCGATCTTAGCCTTGTCGTGATGTGATCTTCACAATATTGACCCTTTTGGATCGATTCCTCTCTCTCTTTCTTTCTCTCTGTCTCACGATTTTTCACTAAGTTTTCTAATGATTTATGATGATTATTTTCGTGCCCAGGGTCCTGTATATATAGAAAAATATGTGGGCAACTGTCTAGACCTAGGAGACACCATTTGGTGGGCGAATGGACACCTCTTGGTCCCATCGCATCCTTTCACCCCAAGTCTTTGCCACTTGCATCCATTCACCTATAACCACCCTCTGGCAGATAAGATATGGGCCTTGGCCCTTCCTATAGCCCATGGACCGTGGCTATGGACTGGCTAAGCCATCGTCCAAATGGCTAGACCCTAAGACAAAACCGGCTGACCCGACCATGGCGTGGACCAGTCCAACTGCCCAAGACTCTAATACTCCATCCAGCTGAGATGAGCTGATACCCAGATGGCCCAGCTGAGTGAGATAGTAGTCCAGCTCAGGGATCTGGCTCTACTCAGTGTGAGCTAGCCCGAGCTGAGTGATGTTAGGATTTTTCAAGGGTCTTTAACCAAATGATGTAGTATAGAAGGTTGTCAAACCAATCCTAAGTAATTCTAATGCAAAGGGAATACAAGACCATACTCAAGCTAAGTGCAATCAATAAGTGAAGTGATATTGAACTATAACTATGCTAGAAATGCAATTAATGAACAAGTTTTCTTTCTTAATGAGATGGGAGAACTCATGAGACTAGGGAATTGATCTTGGGCGATCAAGCTTCAGTATAAAGGTGATGACCTTCAATCAATCTATCAACCTTAAGCCTCGACACAATCCTAAGAAAACTCTTTATCAAGATGAATGCTCATTTGCTAAAATGACTCAAGCATCAATCTCTTTGGTTGAATATTATTAAAGCAATCATTAATATCAAGTCCATTAGCTATCCTAACACCGTTAACAAGAAATCTCTTTGGTAACGAATGTTAAAAGAATTGGAGAGTTGGTTCAGGCATTTCATCATACACCTTGTGGGTGGGAAATTCCTAAAGCTCTATTTTGGAGAGGCCAACTCTTAAATAGATTTAACATCACTTAACAAGTAAGGAATAAGAAGGATCTACAATAAACAACCTAGATCTATTCTTAATCACCCTTAATCTCCCTAACCCATGAATCCAAAAGTGATCTATTCACTAATCACCATGTTTAACCTTAAACCCATGATGGATTCAAGACTAATCATGTTAAGAAGATGAGATAGACTCAAATTACTCATAGAAAGAAATATTAGACTACCAAAGATTCAAGCATTTCTCCACATATATATATTTTTTTAAAGAGAAAACAAGATGAATCCCAAATTCGGAATACAAGAGTATTTATACCTAGGTGTAGAAAGCATAAAACATCAAGACAAATGACTAAAATGGACTTGGAATCACTTGAGTCACGACCAAACTCCACAAAAACGCTTAGGGTAGACGGCATGGTCCATACCCACGAATTTCTCCCCGGTTGTTCCTTGGTCTCTCCCGCGTGGGTAAGGCTACCCGCGGCCTTATCCCCGGTGGTTTCCTTGGTCTCGCCCGCGAGGGTAAGGCTACCTCCGACCTTCTCCTCGGTTCAGGCTCGACCAGCTTCAAGGGATGGATGTCTTGTCTTGGCCAAACTTCATTCCTCACTTCTTTTTGGATCACAGTGCCCCCAAACATCTCAAAACACTCCAACACCTGATAAGGACATATGAATGCAATATGGATCCTAAAGATGTCTAAATCCTAATCTACAAGATCAAAATTCACAAAATAGAAGGCTAAAACAAGGAAAATATGCAAGATATCAAATCCCTCAAACTATTCTCTTACTTGTCGTCAAGTAATTTCATTAACATCAAAGGGAAAGAGGATTGAAAATGGGAGCTCATAACCTAAAGATATACTTCCAAGACTTCAATATCACATTCTAGACAAACATAACTATAGCATGAGAAATCTCTTTAGGGCAGTCTATCTTCTCAAGGCCTATAGACTCTTACCTTTACACAAGGTGATGGATCACCAACCAACATTTCTCCTCAACCAACTCTCACATTCGTTTAACCACAAGCTAACAAGGTGAGTTCATAGAAATGGAAACTTGATTTCAATCATTTGGCTTGGTAAGTGAAATCTCTCAATGAGGATAGAAGAGGGGGTTCAACATATTTCTTTCTAGTGGCTTACAATAAAGAATAAAAGCTTGATCATTATGAATATTTATCGAAGAAAAGGAGAAATTCATTCATACATTGCCTGTTCTCATCGTTCTACCATTTTCCTAGACACTTTTCAACGCTACCCTTTCTCTTGGTGTTAATCTCAAACCCATTCCATCCTAAAAACGTTTAAGATCACACTCTTCTTCACTTACCCAATGAACTCTTTTTTTGTTTCTTTTATCTAAACCAACTAGGGACTTTTTATTTTATTTTTTGCTTATGCTCTATTCTTATTCTTCTTTAACTTCACCCAAATCATTTCTTGACTCATTTTCTTTTCTTTTTACTAAGGGATTTCTACTTGATGATTCTAGAGCTTTTCCTTTCTTTTCGGTCCCTAGTTGCTTTCTTTCTTTTATTACCCTTTTGTTCATTTTGCTTGTCTTATCTTTCACCTCAAACCCAAAATAAACACTTTTCATAATGACAACACACTTCCCAGTCCTAAGTGCTAGCCCAAATGAGGTTCTATAGCTAGCTAAAGATGCAAACAAACCAATGTCGCTCCCACTACTCTCAAGATTTTGCACATGACAAGCTATCAATAAAAGGCCTCACTCAAGAAATTATGATTTAGGCTTCAAATAATGTCAAGGGCTAAAGGGTAAGAAGGTGCCATTTGGTTTCTCAAAGAGTGGTAGACAAGATATAATCAAACCTAAATGTGTATAAGATCCATGATTAAGCATACAAGTACCCATAAGAAAGATAGATTAAGTTCATTAGATTCAAGTTTATTTTGGAGTTGGTTTTAAGGAGAATGTCAATCTCACACAAGAAACAAGTTTCAAGAAAAGTTTTCAAGTCTCGAAGCATGAATGATTTTCAAGAGATTCTTAAGCTACTTGCTATGATTAGTTAGGGTGTCATTTTGAGCTCTAGGCATATTTTCTTTATGAGTTCAGCTCCTAATGCATGAATACAATCTATATGATTCTAGACTCAATCTTAAAGATCCAATGATGCAACTAAATGCTTCTTTTTGTTGCTTTTAAAAATTTTCATTTTTTGGATTTTTCTATGCAAATAAGTATGTGCAATGCAATGCATGAGACTCATGACAAGAAAACAAAGAAAAACAACAATGTGAGATAGTAGACTCTCCCCAAAACTTACTTCACACAGTCTCTTGTGTGAGAGTAAACCTTGAAGAGAGAGCAAATGAGAAATGAAAGATGAAAGAACTAAATATGTACAAGGGTAGAGGTGCACTTACTTGGAGTTGGCTTGATGAGATCAGGGAGTGAGGAGGGAGGGCTTGTTGTGGCCATAGAATATTGGACATGAACCTTGGAAATATTGAGAAGACCCCCAAAATTGGACTTGAGCTTATTCAACCACAATAAAAGAAGAAAAATATACAAGAATAGTCATGGGACTTCCTCCCAAGTGAGCTTGTTTTAAGTCTTTAGCTTGACTACCTTTCCACTTGACTAGTGAGAAGAAGGGTCCTTCCCACCTTCAAGGGTGATGGTGAGGACATGAGAAAGGCGCTCTTGAAGCTTGATTGGATCATCTTGAAGCTTATGAGTTGTGATGGCCCTTACACTTGAGAATGACTTAGACCTTCCCTTGCATTTGATCTTATACTCAATAGCTCCATCTTTAAGCTCCACTGGGTGAAGAGTGAGAGTGTGTTGCATATTATCAAGAGGTGGAGGGTTAGGTTCTTTCATTATCTTCTTCCTAGAAGTAGCCTTTGTGACTTCACTCACCTCCTTTTTTTAGCACTTTCCAAGTGCTCAGAACACATCTCTATAGAATACTCTTCATCAAGACCTTCTTGCTCACTAGCAACCACTGCATCCTTCATGATGGTTCAAAAATACTCACCATTCGGCATTGGATACTTGATTGGGTATGAGAAAGCTTTATTTACATTGTGGAGAACCACCCTCTTGTTAGGGAAATCAATGCAAGCACCCACAGTAGCCAGGAATGGCGTGCCTAAGATCAGTGGTACTCTCCTCTTACTTGTCATATCCCAAACAGTGAGGTCTATGGGAATGGTGCAAGATCCAATCTTCAAAGGATAATCCTTGACAAGAAAAATTGGTGTAGTAGAAGAAGAATCCCCAAACATAAGTGACGAAGTGTTAGTCTCCATGTTCTTAATCCCTAGGCTCTTCACCCTCTCCAATGAGATCACATTCACACTTACACTAGAATCAACAAGAGCATCATCAAATGTGAATTCACCAAGAGAGCAAGGTAATGTGAATTTTCCTTGGTCATCAAGTTTTGGAAGAGACTTTGGTGGGGCTTGTGGATCAATCAGTGATGTAGATATGTCTAGAATCTCTGCTACCTATTCTTTGTGATCTAGAATGTCTTTGATGAGGATCAGTTGGACACAAGCCTCTTTCATGGTATTGAGCTCTTGAAGTTTAACTCCAACATCACTCAAGTTTTTTCTGAACTTGGAGATCACCTTCTTTTGAGCTTTTTATGTCTTTTTGGAAATGGGAGCTTATCATAAGGTGATTGCTCAACCTCATGGGTGTCTTCTATCTTAACCTCTTTCAACTTCTGGACAACTTTTCTATCAACCTGTTTCACAGCTATGAGTCCAACTGGTTGCACAATCTTTTCCTTAACCTTCTCTACAGCTTGTATCTCAGCATTTTTCATAGCCTTGTGTTCAACCCTCTCTACTATCTGTGCTTTAGTCTTGGCAACAATCTCTGTCCCATACATGAGCCTTTCAATCTCATCTACCTCTTTCTCATGGTCATGGTCACTCAGTTCAATCTCAGAGATAGCAGCAGAGCGGATAACATTGCAATGATCCTTCCCTGAGGAAGATCCTATAGGGCGCTTAGAGGTGGAAAACATAGAAGAAAACTTGTTCTCCAAAGCCTTGAACTTATTGTTGAGATCATTATAGCTTTCATCAATCTTAGAGTGGATGTTCTTGAACTCATAACACATTGTCTTTCACTTCTGGCTTGAAAATCCAAGAGTTTCTTTAATATGGAGTCCACACTTGAATCTGAAGCTGGAGCTTGAGAAGAGCTTCCTTGAGCTTGAGTAGACTGATTGCCTTGGTTGCTGAAACCAGGAGGGTAGTTCTGCCTAGGCTGATAACCTTGTTTCTGGTTGTTGGAAGGGTCTGAAGAGTAGTTCTGCTTAGGCTGGTATCCACCTTGGTGGTTGTTGGAATAAGACCTCTGCTGGTAGTTTTTGTACTGGAAGTTGAACTCTTTCTTGTACCAAGTCCCATTGTTGTTGAAGAAGAACAACTCCTCTTGGCCTTCCAACCCATAAACCTCGTTTAACTGAGCAGGTTCCTCTTGGTTAGGATCACCAACAAAGTGAAACGGCTCTTGCTTAGCTCTGTCTGAGAGAAGTATGTCCATCTTCTCGTGTAGAGAATTCAGCTCCGTCCTTGTCTGCTGATCATCAGTTCTATTGCTTCTGTCATGCTCCTCACTGTAGACTGATTCACTCTTCACAATTTTGTTAACCAGCATCTCTACATCCTCTTCAGTTCTGCCCAGAAGAATCCGTTGCTTCCTATGTCTAATCTGGCTATGTACTTTGGTAAATCACCCTTGTAGATTGTTCTCAGAAAACTATCCTTTGTGAAGCCATGGTGTGGGCATTGAGACCAGTAGCATTTGAACCTCTCCTAAGCTTCACTAAATCTCTCAAGATTCTTCTGCTGGAAGCTAGAGATCTCATTCCTTAACATGGCTGTCTTGGAGGTAGAGAAGAACTTTTATAGGAAGGCCTTCTTACACTCATTCCAAGAGGTGATGGAGTCTCTTGGAAGAGCCTTCTCTCATTGGTGTGCTTTGTCTCCCAAAGAGAAAAAGGAAACAACCTCAGCTTGAAAGCATCTTAAGAGACTCCATTGGTCTTGGACAAGCCACAGTACTTGTCAAACCTGTCCAGGTGATCAAGGGGACCTTCCACTGCTAGACTATGATACTTGTTGTTCTCTATCATGTGGATCAGCCCATACTTGCGCTCGAAGTTGTTGTTCTCCACAGCTGGTGCTCTGATTCCCAACCTATGGCCATGAATGTAAGGTTGGTCATAGGTTCCAATAGCCCTTGCTTGGCGCTGTGGATGTCGTGGTTGGCGCTGTGGTCGAAGGTTGTCAGCTCCTTGACCATTGCCATGTTGAGCAACTCCATCTTGATTCAGGTTCTCCATATCAAACCCCAACCTATGTAATGAGCATGTTGCTCTTCTTCTCTTCTCTTTCTTTCTATCTCCCTCTGAAGGGCAGCTATGTCTTTAACTCTTCGAACTAGGCTTGATGAACCTCTGCTCTTCAAACTCTACACCTGAAATGCCAAGGGAGAGGAAAAAGGAGAATCAGTAACAAAATAGAATAAATCTCAAGCAAGTGACTAAATCCCAATGTCAAAATCAACTTAGAACTTGGCAACGGTGCCAATTTGATGTTAGGACTTTTGAACAGTTCTTAACCAAATGATGCAATATAAAAAGGTTTTCGAAGCAATCCTAAGTGATTCTAATGCAAAGGGAATACAAGACCATACTCAAGCTAAGTGCAATCAATAAGTGAAGTGA
This sequence comes from Eruca vesicaria subsp. sativa, assembly GCA_932364175.1. NCBI lineage: Eukaryota > Viridiplantae > Streptophyta > Magnoliopsida > Brassicales > Brassicaceae > Eruca > Eruca vesicaria. The sequence continues at coordinate 257,763 of CAKOAT010725154.1, read as the reverse complement.
TATTGAACTATAACTGTAAAACCCCCGAATCGTCCTAGACATAGGTCGAACCACCGGCCAAGAATCAAACAAGAAAATGACCAAAAGATCGATCCGCGCTAAGGGTTGGAGATGAAAGGCCAACCGGCCAGCCAACAATCAAACAAGAACATGAATGACCGTCCAACCCAACACCATGGTCCGGAAGCATTACATGATGGGCTAGGGACAATCCGGTCAGAGTCACATAACTTAACCCACAACGTAGACCTGTCGCCCACTAACACATCCCATTAACTTAAAGCTTTTCAATCCATACCTGGGGTTAACAGTTCCGTTAGATCAAGGCCTAAGGCTTTTCAACCCGTACCACGACTTAACGTTGTGTTAGAGTGGATAAGTCAAATATCAGAGTACTCAAGATGCGCGTATAAAACAAGTACTTTATTGATTCAAGAAATATTCATACACTGAAATAATTCAAGATTAGCGCCCGGCCTAATGCCACATTGAGTCAACACAAAAAATATCAAAATACCGTATACAAAAGGCATGAAAATCTACTCCGTGGTCCTAATGTCCAGCTCCAAACTATCCGATCATCCAACTCAATACCCTTCGAGGCGAGGTCACGGAGCTCCGTAAGACCAAAGTGACGACATAAAACAACTCTGAGCTTCTTGTGGGAGGTGGATTGCACCCCTTTATCAAGGCCCATGAGAAGTTATATTCGGCCCACTAGGAAATAGTTCGATGGCCTGATTAACGCCTAATGAGTCGGCTCGGCATGAGGCTACTTTAGCCGAATAGGAGCCGACCTAAGAGAGGGCCGACCAACAAGTCATGCTTTCATGGGCCAAGCAAAGGCCTGTTGGGAAAAAATATCCAGGCATCAGATTTCTCCAGCTTCCGGGCTGGGCACCGGCCTCTAGACCACTTTCTCCAAAGGGACCAAGGGCCCGGATCCTGCATCCAGGTTCCCCGGGCCCGACCCCTGCTCCAAAAGCCGGCCGTTGGATAAAATGGAAGTTCTCCACTTAAGGGAATTCTTCCATATTCGCCAATATGGAAAGGTTTAACCTAATGTAAGCCGACATCTACACCTATAAAAGGGGAACCCAAACCCTAGAATAAGGGATCGACACTTTTGAGATTGAGAGACTAGATCTAGGCGGCTAGAATTAGGGTTCATACACCAATCATTGTAGTCCCCTTTGAGATATTCAATAATACGTCACCTTCTCTATCTGTTTCTCTTCGATTTCTCCTTGCCTCTTACAAACCTTCTTGTGCTCCGTAGTACTAAAACGACCCTACACAAAAATACCATAATAGCTTGGTGCTAGAAGGAGGGGAGTAGTCCAACTACGTGACGATGACACTAGAAGAATCAATCGAATAAACCGAAGATACTCAGAGAGAAGCCGAGCTCCTCAACCAGCTCGATACCTTTCAACGAGAAATCACTGAGCTCCGCATGACTCGAGACATAGCCGACGATAGCTCAGAACTTCTCCAAGAAGTTCATACCCTAAAAGCTAAACTCGACGAGCACACCCAACAGCTGCAGCAAAGCGCGGAAAAGGTAGGGGGACTCGAAGCCGAAAACCATGTCCATCAAGAAGAGAACCAAGATCTCGGGAAAAACAGCAACAAGCGCCGGAGGTTTCGAACCCGAGTTCGAACCATGCCCTCCCATAACACTCATATTGACGAAGATGGCGTGACTCGGCGTCCAACCCCGACAAAAACGAACCGAGGGTAAGGAAACTACAACGAGGAAGACATGGGTAACCATAAGCAGTGACTCTGATATGGAGGACGAGGAATACTCACCCGAAAACCCCTCGATCTCAGATCCAGCCGCCGTGGCATGCCTCGAGAAGATGTTCTCCGAACGATTCAACACTATCTAGTCGATGGTAGAGAGGCTTCCAAGTGTAGCTCCCCCCGTCAGGAAAGCGACCCCAACTCCTACTCCGACACACCCTTCGTGGAGAAAATCGCTTCAGTCGAGATGCCGAGGAAATTCTCTTTCCCCACCATGAAGACCTACGATGGGACCAGCAATCCAGACAACCACGTGGCTCTCTACAAGCAACGGATGCTGACAGCAGCAATCCCCCGAGGATTGAGAGAACCTGCCATGTGCAGGGGCTTCGGCTCAACCATGAACGGTCCTTCTCTCCAATTGTACATCAATCTGCCTACAAAGTCCATAAGGTCCTTCGCAGAACTCAGCTACAAGTTCGTCGAGCCGTTCACCAGCAGCAGAAACCTGGAAAAGAATTCCGATGATCTCAACAAAGTACTCCAACAAAAAGCCGAATCTCTTAGGGCATACATTGCGCACTTCAATCAAGAAAAAGTAGCCATTCCCGAGTGCAACGCAGGGACGTCTATCTCTGCCTTCAAGAGGGGCCTGCTCCCTGACGGAGATCTGTACAAGGAGCTAACCAAGTACCAATGTAAAACGATGGAAGACGTCCTATCTAGAGCTTGGGCCCAAGTAAGATGGGAAGAGGACATCATGAGTCTAGCTAAGGCCCAGCAGAAACAAGATCCCAGGCTGAGGAAGTAGCTCAGAAGTGATTGCGACAAAGGATCCCAGTCCAGGCCCTCGAGGGAAGCCAACGGACACAGCAGAGGCAGATATTCGAATCGCCCCCTACCTCGACTTGAAGGAATGAGCGTATCCACATGGCATGACATCTCCCAACTGTCCATCTTGAAGCCCTAGCTAGTAAGTGTCTTAAGAAAAATGGGCCAGAAGTTTAGATCGCCTCCCAAGATGAAGGCTGCAGATGCAAATTGGAACCCCAACCGATGGTGCGACTTCCACAATGACCACGGTCAAAAGACAGAGGACTGTATCGCCCTGAGGCTGGAGGTCAACGAGCTCCACAAGAAGGGATATCTAAATGATTCCTCTCAGATAAGGACAAAAGCCTCCAGACCAAGGAAGGCACGAACCGATCCTCTAAGGCAAAGCCCGCGTCTCCCCCGCGCCAATATAGGGAGATCTACGTGATCTCCGGAGGCTCAGAGATAAGCGCGATAAGACACGCAGCTGCTAAGAGCAGCACCAGGAACACGAGACACGGCCAAGAGACAAGGGACCCGAAGCGCCTGCTGCTCGGCACAAATGAGATCAGTTTCACTGCCAAAGAACAGGAGAGGGTCCTGGCTCCCCATCACAAAGCCCTAGTCATCTCCCTCACCGTAGCAAACTGCTTAGTGAGACGGATCCTGATAGACAACGGTAGCTGCGGCAACATCATCTTCCTTCCCGCTTACACCGATCTAGGGCTGGGCGAAAAGGCGTTAACAAGGAAAGTCACTCCACTTATAGGCTTCAGTGGAGAGGTAAAAAACACATTAGGAGAGGTAATCCTTCCAGTATATGCCGAAGGAGTGAACCAACCAACGAAGTTCCTAGTCATCGACTGCGCATCCTCCTACAACACGATATTGGGCCGGCCCTAGATCCATGACAAAGAAGCCGTACCTTCAACTCTACATCAATCCATCAAATTCCCGACCCCTTGGGGAATCAGGGTAATGAAAGGAGACCAGGAGAACGATAGGGCCTGCTATCAAACAACTTTGAAAGGGAAGGTCCCGGCCTTATAGCAATTAGCGAAAGGCCCTGCGGTTCTACACACGGAGGATCCCAAGAGAGAAGAGATGGACGAGGTACCTTTGGAAGAAGGAAATCCGGCCCAAAAACTGCTAATAGGGTCAAATTTTGATTGTTTCGCTTGATCACATGAGGATATGCCTGGGATCGACCCAGAGGTTATCATGCATAAGCTGCAGGTAGATCCTCAATTCACCCCCGTTCGACAGAAAAGAAGGAAATTTGCTCCACAAAGGGACAAAATCATCAACAAAGAGGTCAAGAACCTGCTCGACGCTGGATTCATAAGAGAAGTCCAGTACCCTGAGTGGCTGGCCAACATCGTCGTGGTCAAGAAGAAGAATGGGAAATGGAGGGTCTGCATAGATTTTACTGACCTCAATAAATCATGCCCCAAATATCCTTTTCCCCTACCTCAAATCGACAAGCTCGTCAACGCCACCACAGGCCACCAGCTCATGAGCTTCATGGACGCCTTCTCTGGCTACAATCAAATTCTCATGCATCAAGACGACCAAGAGAAGACCTCCTTCATGACTCCCAGGGGCATCTACTGCTACAAAGGCATGCCTTTCGGCCTTAAAAATGCAGAATCTACATATCAAAGGCTTGTAAACATGATGTTTGGCGATCAGATCGGGAAAACCATGGAAGTCTACATAGATGACATGTTGGTCAAGTCCCTCGAGGCAGAAGTCCACATCTCCTATCTGTTATGGTATTTTGTGTAGGGTTGTTTTAGTACTACATAACACAAGAAGGTTCGTGTATGAACAGAAAGAAGCGAGGATGTTTGTATGAGGCAAGGAGAAATCAAGAAAAACAAGCAAGAAACAAGTAGAGAAAGAGAGATATTATTAGGTATTCGAAGGGGGATACAATGTTGGTGTATGAACCCTAATCCTAGCCGCCTAGATCTAGTCTCTCAATCTCTAAAGTGTCGATCCCTTGTTCCAGAGTTTGGGTTCCCCTTATATAGATGTAGATGTTGGATTGAATTATGTTAAACTCTTCCATATTGGCGAATATGGAAGAGTTCCCTTAAGTGGAGAACTTCCATTTTAGCCAAGGGCCGGCTTTTGGAGCAGGGGTCCGGCCCGGGGAACTTGCGTGCAGGGTCCGGGCCCTGGGTCCCTTCAGAGCAAGTGTCTAGAGGCCGGTCGCCAGCCCGGAGGCTGGGGGAATCTGGTTAGTTTTCCCCTTATTCCTTGATTTCACTGATGGAATCAAGGGATAAAGTGTGTCTAGGTGGACCGTAGTCGTTTTATCTCAGCGGATCCCCCTTAGATAAGGCATCGTTCTAGGCGCCCCCTTCTCCAGATCCTCCTTTAGGCCGGGACCGTGTTTGGAGCCTTAATTAAATCGTGTTTCCTGTGGTAAAATTGGAGTTCATCAGATGTCTTTAGGACCTGAGCCTCTTAGAGTTGATTACGCAGAGTCACGGTCTAGTAGATGACTTTTGGTTAGAAAGATGCTTATCCCTTTATGTTGCAAGCCCTTACAACTCGGAGTAGGAAAGATTGGGCCATAGATTTGAGGGAGGTGACGCATCCGGCCTTCGGGCTGAGTCTGTTGGAAAGGGAATGTGGGCTTTAAAGTCGGCCCATAGCCATTTTTATTTTGGCACGTATCTCAGCGCGTGGTGACACCTCCGAGGTGCGTAGGAGCCACCCCTAAGGGTTCTCTACTTCACACTCTCTCACATCTCTCGACCTTCCCATCCCTTTTCTTCTTTTCCTCCGGCGATTCTTGTGGCGATTCCTTCCCTCTTGGTAAAGGTAGCCATTTTCTTCCTTCTTTCTCTTCGATTATCCGCGAAACCAGGGTCTTCTAGCTATTCTTTAGGTACGTCTTCGTCGGGGAGTAGGGTTAGGTCTCGGAGGGAGATTGGAACTTTAGATCTGATAGGGCCCCTTTCGCTTTACGCGGATTCACTTGTGCAGAGTCCTAGATCCGACTCCATTGACGCGTCCAGGGAGGTTCTTCCTAGTGCTAAAGCGGAGAGGTCCTCTTCGATTGGTCCCCTCTCGAAGATTGGGGAGAGGGTGATCAAATCTTTGCAATTCAAGCTGAAGAGTCAGGAGAATGCCGGAACTATAGCCGTCGCCGAGAGTGTTTCACTGAGAGGAGAGCTGGAGGAGCTGAAGGAAGAGCTGTGCGGGTTGAAGTCTTAGAAGGAGGACTTTGATGATGAGAGGGTCGTAGTAGTGCAGAGAGCTACGATTACTACTCGCTGGGAGCTGATGAGGGAGTGGCTCAATGGGCAGACTAATACGTGGAGGTCAATGGAGAATATGAAGCGTTACAAGAAGGTGAAGACTGCAGAGGCTGAGCGCCAGGGTCTACCTGCTCCCTCTTTCGAAGGCGAGCATCCTGTTAAGGAGATGGGAGCTCTGAGTGAGAATCCTCTGCTGGTGCCTGTCGACGATCCTAAGGCTTCCTTTTCTGCCCCCGCTGAGGATCCTAAGGCCTCCTCATTTGCTTGATTTCAAAAATGAACTCTGTTTCCTCCCTCCTTTGTTTGGGCTTTGTTGTGTTGTGCCCTTCAGGGTTTAGAACTTGGTGTTCAGCCTTCGTGTCCTTTTTGTTTTTGTAAAACCTTATGGTCTCTTGAGGCCTGTATTTTGAACTCTCTTTTGTGAATTATTGCTTTTGCTGTCGACTGAGATGTTTGGCTCGGATGCTCTGTGGATTCCACCAAGTAATTGTAGATTTCACCAAATGCTTTCTCGGGTTTAAGATATCAGCCTTGGTTGTCTTGAAGTTAATCCTTGGTAGCGTACTACCATGGGTTTAGAGCTCAGGAGAGAAATGTAGAAATCATAGTTTCCAATATTTAGGACGCTGGGGTTTTGGAGGATTCTTAGAACCCTGTCCAGATCCTGAGATCTTTGATTGGTCTCTTCATTCTCTTACTCAATCGTGGAGATAAGAGAGTTGTTTAGGACGTGGGAACTCGTAGTTGTGAGTTGATGGGCTCATCCTCTATGCCTGGAGATACTGATTGAGCCCGAAGGCTAAGTGTTTGGCCCGAAGGTTTAGGCCCTAAGGTCTCTATCTGGGTCCGGGGGCCGGAAGTGTAAAATTTGGGATTTTGAACATTGGGAACTCGGAAGTTCATGATTTAATCCTGAGGTTAGTTACTGGAATTTAGAAATCCTAGTCAATTGCTTTGGACCCTGAGGTCTTTCCTGTATTACAAGGACATTTATTCAGAACCCTGAGGTTTTCGGAGTAGATTCTAAGGTGCTTGACCTTGAACCGGAGGGGAGTAGATGGGAGATGTAAAATTCAGGATTTTGAACATCTGGGACCCTGAGGTCATTGTCTTTGAGATCGTATTCTGCCCCCCTTGGGTAGACCGATCTCATGTAAAAATGTAAAATACAAAATTTTGAACATTGGGGCCCGGAGGCTCGTTGTCATCGAGATCGTATTCTCCCCCCCCCTTAGGTAGGCCACTACCGATCTCGGGTAAAGATTCGCATTCTGCCAATCGGAAGTAGGCCAATATCGAGATCATGTAATGCTGCACTCTACTTTCTGCAGTAAGCCACTCTCAGTCTTATATGTTTGTGCTGGGGTGGGTCTACTGGGAATTAGTGAGCCACGTACCAGACTTGCTACTTTCCACGTCTGGATAAGTAGGATAGAAGTGCTCCCGAGGTTTTGTGCACCGTCTTCTCCCTGAAACCATGGGGCTGATCTCAGTACTCTGCAGTTATACGTCATGCCCCCTGCATCTCATTTAGCTCTGGGCATGTTTGATGCATGGATTGATGCACAAGTACATGTGGCCCCCTTGTAGGTTTACGGCTTGAGGCCTCTACGCAGGGGCTGAAGTAATTTCAACATTGTATTAAGGTTGATCAGGCCCGTTCCGATTCGCATACCCAATTGTTTTATATGTGAATCATGTCACGTAGATGCAAGGTTTGCCAGGACCGAGGTGCCCTTCGGGGCCTGATCTAACATGGTGGTTTTATATGTGAGTCGTATCATGTAGATGTAGGGTTTTCCAGGATCGAGGGGCCCCTTGGGGCCTGATCCAGCTAGTATGCCCCTTCTAATTTCAGTGGAATTCCTGTGACTCCTTTAGTCAGAACTAAAATATGTTATATAAGCTTAGACCATAGACGTTTTTAGCATACATAGGAGTAGGAAATTAGTGTACTTAAAATATATAGATAGCTAGGTATATGTAGAAAACCCGATCCAGCGATCTTATTAAAATTGGTAGAGCTTGAGGTGCAGAGCGTTCCAGCAGTTAGGTTGGACCTTTCCTCTGCTGTCTTACAGCTCGTAGGCTCCTGCACCCTGCACTCTAATTATTTTATAGGGGCCTTCCCATCCTGGGGCCAGCTTCCCTGCAGATTTGTCTATAGTATGGTCGCAGGACCTAGTCTCCTTGCTGGAAGGTTCTGATCCTGACTTTCTTGCTGTAGCTCTTGGCCACTTTCTGTTGATAGGAAATGTTCCTTTGGTGACTAGCCTCTCTTTTTTCGTCGGGTAGATCCAGGCTTAGGGTCAACAGCTCATTGTTTTCCCCCCTGGGAGATTGGTCAGGAGACAGTCGTCCTGATGTGTACTGTGGGAACCGAAATCCACACTGTCGATTTTCCGTCAAATATGGAAACTTAGGGCGAAACCCTAATTTTCCCGAGGTCCTGGATCTCTGCGGAAATCACTAATACAAACGGATTTAAAGGAATATGGATGAACAACAAAGAATAAAGAGATAAGAAATCGTAAGAAACCTTTTATTGAATAAGAATCGACAACTGTTACAAGTAGAATTGAAGAACTTAGACGTTAAAACGTTCTAAGGATCTGAAGTGCTAGTCTAAACGCTAAGTCCTAAATTCTAAGCTAGCAGCCGTCTCTTCTAGGTCTGATTTCGTGTCCTTGCTTCTGCCCTAGACCTCCTCTTTATATACTCCTCGTCTTGGCTATCCGATCTTTCCATTTCGCCCAGATTTGACTTAAATCGGGAATTTTCCATTCTTCTCGATCCTTCCTTTTCTTCTGCGGAAATCTTCTATTTCTCTTCAAAACTTCCTTTTATGTTCAAACTTGACTTTTATTTGCTTTCTGCGAGTAAACCGTCAAAACGTTATCAAATCCGCGGGTCAGATTCCGTAAAAATCGCAAGATGGGTTTTTATTGCGTTTTAGGTCCTTCCGGGCCGTTTTGCGATAAAAACCGTTTTCCGACTTTTTACGGGATTGCTTCCTGATCTGACGTTGTTTAATAAATTTCTCGAGTTAATCGCAAAGTTTTACGATTTACTCGATTTTTATTAAAAACACGTTTTTATGACTTACTCGGCGTTTTTCACTAAAAGCGCGTTTTTTATGATTTCGTCGAGAAATCTCGAATAAATCGTATAGTTTAGGCAATGTTCGGTGTTTCGTTTAACCGTTGCCGTTTTATACGATTTCCTCGAGTTCTTTCCGAGAAAACGAAGTTTTACGGTTTTTATCGTAAAACTCGAACGGTAAGTCGGATCGAGATGGAACGAGAGATATTTCGGCCGTGGTTCAGAACACGACCTTGTCGAAGGACGTAAGTTTCAAATCGGGAATGCGGGAAATCGAGACGCGGAGTCTCCGGGAAGTTTTTTTAGTTCGCCCATCGGCGATCTAAGCCAGGACCGGCTTAGATCGCCGATGGGCGTACTAGAGGAGTGTCCTTAGTTCGCCCATCGGCGATCTAAGCCGGGACCGGCTTAGATCGCCGATGGGCGAACTAGTCTTGACTAGTTCGCGTTTACGGCTTTTTCGGTTTTTTGCGATTTTGTAAAACGATTCTCGAATTTTATAAAACGATTCTCGAGTTTTATAAAACGATTCTCGAGTTTTATAAAACGGTTCTCGAGTTTTATAAAACGATTCTCGAGTTTTATAAAACGATTCTCGAGTTTTATAAAACGATTCTCGAGTTTTATAAAACGATTCTCGAGTTTTATAAAACGATTCTCGAGTTTTATAAAACGATTCTCGAATTTTATAAAACGATTCTCGAGTTTTATAAAACGATTCTCGAGTTTTATAAAACGATTCTCGAGTTTTATAAAACGATTCTCGAATTTTATAAAACGATTCTCGAATTTTATAAAACGATTCTCGAGTTTTATAAAACGATTCTCGAGTTTTATAAAACGATTCTCGAGTTTTATAAAACGATTCTCGAGTTTTATAAAACGATTCTCGAGTTTTATAAAACGATTCTCGAGTTTTATAAAACGATTCTCGAGTTCTATAAAACGATTCTCGAGTTCTATAAAACGATTCTCGAGTTCTATAAAACGATTCTCGAGTTTTATAAAACGATTCTCGAGTTTTATAAAATGATTCTGAGTTTTATAAAATCACTTTTGCGGAAAGTAATGATCTCCCTTTTACAGAAGCTATTGCAGACGTTGATTTCGAGAGTACGGTTTTCGACACCAACATGTANTATAAAACGATTCTCGAGTTCTATAAAACGATTCTCGAGTTCTATAAAACGATTCTCGAGTTTTATAAAACGATTCTCGAGTTTTATAAAATGATTCTGAGTTTTATAAAATCACTTTTGCGGAAAGTAATGATCTCCCTTTTACAGAAGCTATTGCAGACGTTGATTTCGAGAGTACGGTTTTCGACACCAACATGTACCTCTGTGGGTATCACAGATTCAATGCCGTAGACTAGCGAGAATGGAGTCTCTTGTGTGGCTGTTTTCGGGGCGTGCAGAAGTGGGTTATCACGTTTTTCCATATGAACTTCTTTATTTTCTCCATAGTGATCGTGGCTAGGGCCTCGGCCTCCACCCACTTTGTAAAATAGTAGGTTATCTTGAGGAGGAATACCTTTTGCTCCAGTGCCACTGGGAATTTCCCGACGATGTCCATGCCCCATTTTCGGAAGGGCCAGGTAGACCTTAGAGACTTCAGGTTCTTCGGGGGGAGGTTAGAGATCGGTGCATTCCTCTGGCATTGATCGCAGGACCTGGCTTTTTTGAGGGAGTCACTGGCCATCGTGGGCCAGTAATAGCAGTCTCTTCTGGCTCTGAGCACTAGGCTTCGTCCGCTGGAGTGAGAGCCGCATTCTCCTTCGTGGAGCTCTTCTAAGATCCGGGCCGCTTCCCTGGGGGTGAGACATGGTAGGTATGGTCCTGAGAAGGACCTTCGGTACAATTTCCCTTCACTAATGCAGTATCTTGCTGCTTGTCTTTTTATCTTACGGCTTTCCCCTCGGTCCTCAGGGAGGAAGTCGTGTACAAGGTAGTCGATTATAGGGGTCATCTAGGTTTCTCCTTCGTCGATGAAGGAGATTTCTTCTGGGTTCCCTTCTGTTTCTGTCGTCAGCCACTGGAGTACCAGCTGGGGAATTCTTATCTGGCTACTGGTTTCTAGGGCTGACCCCAGATTAGCCAGGGCGTCAGCCTGCGTGTTTTGTTCTCTAGGAACTTGATTAAGCTTCAAACTCTGGAATCTTTCGATTAGTCGCTTTGCAACAGCAAGGTACCGGATCATACTGGCGTCTTTGGCCTGATAATCGCCTTGGACCTCGCTGATGATAAGTTGGTAGTCGCTGAAGACCTGGATCTCCTCTTTTCCCATCTGCTTGGCGAGTGATAGGCCTGCTATCAGGGCCTCATACTCAGCTTCGTTGTTTGTAGCTTTGAAGTTGCATATCATCGCCCTTGATGCTGATTCGCCCGTAGGGGAGGTCAAGACTAGGCCCACTCATGCCCCTCTTATGTTGCTGGAACCGTCAACGTATAGGATCCATTATCCTGCTTCTCCTTCTGAGTCGTGGAAATCGGTCTCTGACTCCGGGACCGGGAGCATTGAGGGGGAGAATTCGGGAACGAAGTCAGCGAGGACATGCGATTTGATGGCCATAGCGGGTATTGGGTCAAAATTAGTACGACGGAATCAATACCCAAAACTTGCAAAAAGATAAAGAAATCGTTTTATAAAACTCGAGAAATCGTTTTATGAAACTCAAAGAATCATTTTATAAAACTCGAAAAATAATTTTATAAAACTCGAGAAATCGTTTTATAAAACTCGAAGAATCATTTTATAAAACTCGAGAAATCGATTTATAAAACTCGAAGAATCGTTTTATAAAACTCGAGAAATCTTTTTATAAAACTCGAAGAATCATTTTATAAAACTCGAAGAATCGTTTTATAAAACTCGAAGAATCGTTTTATGAAACTCGAGAAATCGTTTTATAAATCCAAAAGAAATTTCCGAACAAAGGAAATCCGCGGAAAACTCGGAAGATCATTGTCTCAGAGAAACGAAACAAACTTTGATTACACGATCGTCTGTGTAAAACCGTGAAAAACCAAAACCGCCGTAAAACGCGAGCTAATAACGTCACAACTAGCTCGCCCAACGGCGAGCTGAACCGGTCTGGTTCGACTCGCCGTACGTCGAACCGACCGTCCCGAACCTCGATCTCCCGTATCCCTGATTTAAGGCTTACGTCCTTCGACACGATCGTATTCCGAACCACGGTCGAAATGTCTCCCGTTTCGTCTCGATCCGTCCTATCCTTCGAGTTTTACGATATAAACCGTAAAACTTTGTTTTCTCGAAAAGAACTCAAGGAAATCGTATAAAACGGCAACGGTTAAACGAAACACCGAACATTGCCTAAACTATACGATTTATTTGAGATTTTTCATAAAATCGTAAAAAAACTCGTTTTTAATAAAAGCGTTGAGTGAATCGTAAAAACGGCAACGATTAACCGAGAAACAAACGTAGCTAAACTTTACGATTAACTCGGGGAATTTTCTAAAAAATTTACGATTAACTTGGGGAAACTTCACGATCTTAACGAACTCTAACCCGAAGAAACGATAACGTTTTGATGGTTTACTCGCAGAAGGAAGATAAATGTCAAGTTTGAAGATAAATGGCAAGTTTGAAGATAAATGGAAGATTCCTGATAAACTCGAATTTGGGCGAAATGGAAAGACTAAAACCGCCTAGGAGGGGAGTATATAAGCAAGAGGCATGGGGGAGAAGCAGGGACACGTTTTTGAGAGCTTTCACCACCAAACTTAGCATTTAGGAATATTTTCGTTTTCTGTTAGCAAGCTGCATCTCAACTAGGGTTTACAGTCTTAGACTTCTAGAGTTAGGGATTTTGCCGACGGCTCACGCAGCTAAGGCCACTCTCGTTGTAACCGTTCTTACGCAGATTCAGAATAAAAACCTTCTTGCTCTCAATCTCATTCATTCTCACTTTAATTTTAAGTTCGTCGTTTTCTTAATTATCGTTGTGCGGTTCTGCAGATAGCCGGGTCCTCTGGAAACTTAGGGTTTACTCAAAGTTTCCTTATTTACGATTCATTGACAGTAGGTGAATTTCAGTTCCGACAGTTTGGCACTAGAAGGAGGGGGGTCGGATCTATCTTACCCCGAAGCCACAACATGTCCAACGAAGAAACGATGACTGGTGACCAACAAACTCGCAACGAACACGACGACGTTGATAAAACACCACCACCACAAGATGCGTCCGCGGCCAACGCTACAAACGTTAACGCCGAGACCATCGAAAAGATGCTTCCGAGTTTAACAAAAAATCGGATGAGCAGGAAAAGCTCATCGGTTCGCTCGCAAAACGGGTCGAAACCCCAACTGCGAAAATCAGCACAATTCGCCCCCGCGGAACTAATAAGATCCGCGGAAGTAGGCTCGATTTCGCGACTCCTATGGATCGCCCCAGAACCGAGCAGGGTAACTTACCAGAGATGGATTCCCGAAAAGATAACCCTGACGCGACACTAGCCGAATCGGAAAAACCTCCTACTCGTGAACAGGAGACCAAGGGCGACAACATCGAAAGGGTTAACCTGGAAACGAGCGACAAAGCCGACTCGTTAGACGAGGACGCTGACGTCCATCCTAGGAGAAGAAAAACTCGCAACCCCCCACCGGAGTCTTCTCCCGAACGTTCTCTTACTGAAGACGAGGAGGAACTCGAATTTGCGCGATACGCAAAAACTGCCGAGGAGCGATCTCCGGTTACTCGCAGAAAATGCAGAAGAGGTCAGAAAACTGCTGGCAACCTGACCGAGATTCGCGATCTCCGCGAGTACATCACTAAAATGGCCGCAGAGGTAAAAGCGGTGAAATCTCAGATCCATCACGCTACCAGCACCGCACCCGAAATCGATTGGCTACTGTACGAATCTCGGAAAACGCCCTTCATGGCTCGCATCTCCGAGGTCAAGCTGCCCGATCCCGGGAAACTTAAGGTGCCAACTTACGATGGGACGTCTAATCCCAAAGTGCACCTGCAGGCCTTCCATATCACCATGGGACGAGCCACACTCAAGGATCACGAAAAGGACGCATGCTATTGTCGTCTTTTCCTCGAAAACCTAGAAGGAGCGGCGCTCGAGTGCTTGGCCAAACTTAGGCGGAATTCGATCGGAAGTTTCCTCCAACTCGCTTCCGAATTCCTGAAGCAGTACTCGATGTTCATCAATTCGGAAACCTCTGACGCTGATCTCTGGATCTTGTCGCTGAAGGAGGACGAATCCCTCCGCGATTTCATGAGCAGATTCAAACTCGTCATGGCTAGGGTTAGCGGAATCAGCGATAAAGCCGCCATCAACACGCTCAGGAAATCACTCTGGTTCAAGTCGAAGTTCCGCAAATGGATAACTCTTGAGAAACCGCGGACGATCCAAGACGCGCTCCATAAGACGACCGATTACATAACCATCGAGGAGGAGACTAAAATCCTGTCCGAAAAGCATAAGCCGGCGAAAAACATCCGCAAAGGATAACGCGTCCGAGCAGAAGCAGAAAAACAATAACTCTCGTAACGACAAATTCGTCCATCACGAGGGGAAAGATCTCCAAGGGGCGCACAACTACGCCATTAACACCGGATCGGAACAAGGGTGAACTACGGGTAACACGTGGACGAGGAATTCGAATTATGATGAGAAATCTTTCTGCGACCTCCATCAAACCCGTGGACATTCTACCGTGAACTGCAAAGTTCTCGGCGCTAGGCTTGCCGCAAAACTGATCGCGGGAGAACTCTCCGAGATATCCAGCGTCAAGGACCTCATCCGCGATTCAGACCGCCTCCCAAAAAACAACAGGAACTCGCGAGCGGAAACTCCGCCTCAGGGGAACCAGTCGGGCGAAAAACGCGGACGAAGACAATACGAGAAGGGTAACGACGCTAACCGCCAAAAAATAAACATGATTATCTGTGAATCGCAGTATTACAATGACACCGTCTCATCTATAAAATCCTACCAACGCAAAGCCGAAACCGGCTCGAGTTGGAAGGTGCCGTCGGATGATACTCCAAAGGGGGTAATCTCGTTCGACGACGCTGAATCCAGTGGAATCGACCAACCACACGCCGATTCCCTCGTCATCGACTTAGTGATAAGCGATCTAGAAGTCGCTCGAATCCTGGTCGATACCGGAAGTACCGTCAACGTGATCTTCCGCAACACGTAAGCACGTATGGGAATAGAACTCTCGGAAGTTGAACATATTCCAAAACCGTTGACCAGCTTTTCCGGCGAGACATTGATGACCTTGGGATCAATCCGGCTATTGGTGGCAGCCAAGGAAGTGACGAAAATCGTCAACTTCGCGGTAGTCGATTTCCCGGCCATCTACAATGTGATCATGGGCACGCCTTGGATAAATTCCATGAAGGCGGTTCTATCGACGTATCACTTAGGCATCAAATTCCCGACTCTTACGGGAATCGCAGCAATTTGGGGATGCCAAAGACAATCGCGATCCTGCTTCCTGGCCGAACACAAGCTGAGGCAATTGAAGGTCGCAATCGTGAAACCAAAACGGGCAAAGGTCACGCCACCGCCCGCGGAAGACAACCAAAAGCAAGAAACGGTCGAGAAACAACATGTTTCCGCACCCATCGCTTCTACCCAGCCGGAGGAGACAAGCCCGAACAAAGACATCGATCCAGCAACTGAAGTGATCGAAAAGTCTACAACAGCCGAGTAAGCATACTCGCACAAACAATCAGAACTACGAGATGGCTTGATTTCTGAAAGGAATGTGTAGGCAGCTCGCCTAAAAGACGAGTTCAGCTATCCCCCCTTCCAAAACGGGGGGGGGGGGGGGGGGGGGGGGGGGGGGAGTGGGTGCGTATACGAGTATTTGTATGCTCTCAAATTTTTAGAACTTTCGCTTTGTAATCAAAAAAATTTCAAAACTTTTAAATAAAGACAAAGTTAGAATATTATAAAATCTCCGCTACTATCAAAAACACAAAAAACGAATTCCAAACATCCGGAAATCACTTCCGCAGTAACAACTACGTAATCGTTTCTATGAAACTTGTACACCAAAATATTTTCGGAAAGAACCAGCGAGATGTCGCCTAAATTCTTGAGAAAAATATTCCACTAAGTCTGTCCGCGACTATAAAAACAAGAACGCTCGGCGATTGGCCCCGTCGAGCACGCTAGCCGTCCTAAACAAATGCACCGACCTATTGGTCCGCATACATCCGACTAGGATAAAATAGCGCGCTATAAAAAAATCCAAATTTTTGATCAGCACTTCCGGGCAACTTAGAAATTGTTCTCAGTGAGATGTTCGATTCCAACCATACGAATCGTATAAGCCGAGAACCTATTGCGGATTCTAAATCGGTATGGAATCAGGTTAAAATCGCAACAGGTAAAACGAAAGCCGACTAGACATCGCATAGCCTCAATCCGAAAGTAAACCTAGGTCTTGCCCTAAACCCAGCACACTGGTATCTAACGTCTCAAGGCATGAATCGAGATCTTAAAGTCATGTCTCTTCGCCCACATCTAAACACTCGCAAAAATCGAAACCTTCTGAGTTAACGAACCGGACGATTTACACCAAGAGTTAGATGCGAGACGACAACTCGTATTCTTCCCTCTACATCTAAAACGAAACGCAAATTCCATACTTCGAAAATATTTCTTATTAGAAAGTCTTCAAATACACACCGCCCAACGGCAGGGATTCAAAGTCACCAGCGGCCAGTCCCGGAAAAATACAACGAAATCAAAAAAGCAATAAAATCACACACAAAATCATCAAACACGGTCATCACTGGAATCGATCCGTGGCTGGTCGACTTCGCCATCCACATTCGGGATCCCAGGTCCGACCTCGACCGAATCCGGCGACACCACGATGGGGTTCCAATGATCCCACATCTGCTTCTCGGGATTAACAAACTCGTTCTTCTTCTTCTCTCTGTTAGCCAGACGCGCTTTCTGCTTCGCAATCGCAACCTCATACGAATAGTCCGGGTCCTGGGTAAGGTGCAAACCCCCAACCACGCCCCGGCACTCGCGAAAATCGCCGTTCGCCCTTTGCGCATCTTCGAATTCCACATAAAGAGGCATGAACCGCTCACGGCGAGCCATCAACTCCACAACAACCTCTCTATTGCCCACTCTACAACCGCGGAAAACCATCGTGTTAGAAAGCTCTAAGCTTCGACGAGATTCAGCTTCATACTCCTCTCTCACACGAGCGGCCTCCATTGCGGCTAAATCCTGGGCACGAAAGAAACTGGCATCGATCTCTTCTTTGAGACGAGCAGCCTCCGCCTCCGCCGCCGCAGCCCTAGATTCGGCCCTGCGAAGTTCCACGCTATTCGCTTTCACCGCTCATAAATCGAAGACCCTGTAAAACGAGAATAATCCTCCCTTATATATAATAATGAAAGAGGCGACCGCATATGGTTCCGAGATAAAAAAAAAATATAGACAGACCTTGTTAAAAAGTCTCGAAGCCTTTGCAAACGGTGTGTCGGCCGGCGCTCGGGATGACGTCACGGCCGGATCAAATTCGGAGGCCGAAATGTCAATAAGAACTTCGATATTAATATCATCATTGAACTCTCGACCGCGACCAATCGGAAGTTCTCTGTCCTGCGGAGATCTGGATCCTCCGCACCATCATCCGCCTCAATCTCAGTACGACTGTCCCGAGGGAAACCGGATGAATAATAGGCAACGGCGCGACGGATCCTCTTCGGAGAAAAGTATCCCCAATGAAGTGGGCCGCCACGAAGAAGGTTCATGACCTCCGAGGAATCATCAAGCAACGGCTTGCGAGGGATAGGCTTATGGAAAACGCACGAAAAGGTTAACATCTATATATGGATATGTAGAACACGACAATAGAATACCAGTTTTCGCCCACACATTCATGAACAAAGGAATACAACTTTCCTCCACCGATGCGCTAACAATTTTGACATAGAAGAATCGGTCAATCCAATCGTGATCATTCCAGGCGAGCCCGCCAATAACCGCCATTTCTCGCTGAGGGGTCAGGTAAAAGCCGTCCCCTCTTCCGCGCTTGAATGTCAACATAGCCGAAAGATAGTCCGCGTCAAGGGACATTCTGCGCTCATAGCCTAGCACCAAGATCCGAACAAGGTGCGGCAATCCACCAGGACGTAGCTGGCTGAACGGTACGCCAAACCTATCCAAGAACTCGACAATGGCTCAAGGAATTGGGAACCATAGCTGACAGTTCAGCAGAAAGCCTTCGTAGAACGTAAAATAACCCGGAGGCGGATTCTCGACATCCTGACCTTGGACGGGGAGGCAAAACTGAACCGACTCAGGGATCGCACGGAGATTCCTCAAATCTCTGAGAGAACCGATAGTACTCGTACACGGACCGACCGTTTCCTTCCGAAGCTTATCCTTCTTTGGAACCAAAAAACCTGAAGACGGAACTTCGGCGGTCCCCAAGGCTGAACAGTATTCCGAAAACTCTTTCTTAGTCGTGGAAAAACGCCGAAAGATCGGCCTGGGAAGGGGGCAACCGCCAGAGATGTCAAGGTCGCTCGGATCAAAAATCGATGCATGAGCATGGTCCGAAGCTTTCCATTCATAAGACATGTTGGACGGTCAAAAGAAAAGAAAGGATCCAAAGGAAGAAGTAGAGAGAAAGCTTCTTAAACTTAGACAAGTTATGGAAAACTCACCCCATATACTTATAGGAAAAAGTTTACTATTCACCTTTGGACTTTTGGCCATTAAAGTTCCGCCTAATTCCACCAAACTCGCCAAACAAGTTCAATCCACTCGCAAGAATTTCACGATTCTTACGAGCTGGGGGGCTAACTGTTGGGGTCAAGGTCGGTACGACGAAATCAATAGCCAAAACTCCCCGCAAAAAGATAAAAGAAATAGTTTTATAAAACTCGAGAAATCGTTTTATAAAACTCGAAGAATCGTTTTATAAAACTCGAAAATCGCTTTATAACACTCGAAGAATCATTTTATAAAACTCGAGAAATCGTTTTATAAAACTCGAAGAATCGTTTTATAAAACTCGAAGAATCGTTTTATAAAACTCGAAGAATCGTTTTATAAAACTCGAGAAATCGTTTTATAAATCCAAAAGAGATTTCCGAACAAAGGAAATCCGCGGAAAACTCGGAAGATCATTGTCTCGGAGAAACGAAACAAACGTCGATTACACAATCGTCCGAGTTAAGCACAAAACCGCGAAAAACCGAAACCGCCGTAAAATGCGAGCTAGTCACGTCATGAGTAGCTCGCCCAACGGTGAGCTAGTCTCGTGGCGAGCTAGTCTCGTGGCGAGCTAGTCTCGTCCCGACTAGCTCGCCGTTGGGCGAGCTAGAAGCTTCCCGGGCAGTTCGCCAAACGGCTAGCTGAACCGGTCCGGTTCGACCCGCCGGACGTCGAACCGACCGTCCCAAGCCTCGATCTCCCGTATCCCCGATTCAAAGCTTACGTCCTTCGACACGATCGTTTTCCGAACCACGGTCAAAATGTCTCTCGTTTCGTCTCGATCCGTCCTATCATTCGAGTTTTACGATAAAAACCGTAAAACTTTGTTTTCTCAAAAAGAACTCGAGGAAATCGTATAAAAACGGCAACGGTTAAACGAAACACGAACATTGCTTAAACTATACGATTTATTCAATATTTTTCGTAAAAATCGTAAAAACGCGTTTTAAATAAAAGCATCGACTGAATCGTAAAAACGGCAACGATTAACCGAGAAAAGAACGTAGCTAAACTTTACGATTAACTCAGGGAATTTACAAAAAACGGCATTGGATCAGGAAACAATCTCATATAAATTCGTAAAACGGATTTATCGCAAAACGGCCCGTAAGGTCCTAAAACGCGATAAAAGCCTATCTCGTGATCTTAACGAAATCTAACCCGAAGATAAGATAACAGAAGGAAGATAAATGTCAGGTTTGAAGATAAATGGCAAGTTTGAAGATAAAAAGAAGATTTCCGCGGGAAAAAAGGAAGGATCAAGATAAATGGAAGATTCCCGATAAACTCGAATCGGGCGATATGGAAAGACTAAAACCGCATAGGAGGGGATTATATAAGCAAGAGGCATGGGGGAGAAGCAGGGACACGTTTTTGAGAGCTTTGACCACCAAACTTAGCATTTAGGAATATTTCCGTTTTCTGTTAGCGAGCTGCATCTCAACTAGGGTTTACGGTCTTAGACTTCTAGAGTTAGGGATTTCGCCGACAGCTCACGCAGCTAAGGCCACTCTCGTTGTAACCATTCTTACGCATATTCGGAATAAAAACCTTCTTTCTCTCAATCTCATTAATACTCACTTTAATTTTAAGTTCGTCGTTTTCTTAATTATCATTGTGCGGTTCTGCAGATAGGCGGGTCCTCTGGAAACTTAGGGTTTACTCAAAGTTTCCTTATTTACGATTCATTAACAGTAGGTGAATTTCGGTTCCCTAAGTACTACAATTTGACCTCTTTTGATGTCAGCCTTAAGGTCGCACTTGTCACTCCACTGGAAGTCCTTGGGATCTTTCAGGGCCTCAAAGAAGGCATGAGACTTGTCGGACAGCCTAGAGATGAACCTGCTTAATGTGTCCATTCTACCTCTTAGTCTTTGGACTTCATTCACGTTTCGCGGGGAGGGAATCGCCTGGATGGCTCGCAACTGGTTTGGATTGGCCTCGATGCCCCTGTATGTAACTATATATCCCATGAATTTTCTGGAGCTAACCTCTAATGAGCACGTTGAGGGGTTGAGCTTCATGTTGTATATCCTGAGAGTGACGAAGGCTTGCTGTAGATGGGAGATTGAACTTCTTTCTTGAGGAACTTGACCAGCATGTCATCTATGTAGGCTTCCATGGTATGCCCGATCTGGTCGGCAAACAACATGTTTACGAGCCTTTGGTATGTTGATCCAGCATTTTTTAGGCCGAAAGGCATGACTTTGTAGCAGTAGATGCCCTTGGGAGTCATGAAGGAGGTCTTAAACTGGTGGTCTGGATGCATGAGAATTTGGTTGTAACCTAAGAAGGCGTCCTTGAAGCTCATGAGCTGGTGGCCTGCGGTGGCACCGACGAGCTTGTCGATATGAGGTAGGGGAAAAGGATCATTGGGGCATGATTTGTTGAGGTCAGTGAAATAGACCCTCCATTTCCCATTCTTTTTCTTGACCACGACAACGTTGGCCAACCATTCAGGG
Source organism: Eruca vesicaria subsp. sativa (assembly GCA_932364175.1). Lineage (NCBI taxonomy): Eukaryota > Viridiplantae > Streptophyta > Magnoliopsida > Brassicales > Brassicaceae > Eruca > Eruca vesicaria. The sequence continues at coordinate 236,619 of CAKOAT010725154.1, read as the reverse complement.
TACTGGACTTCCCTTATGAATCCAGCATCAAGTAGGTTCTTGATTTCTTTGTTGTTGATTTCGTCCCTTTCTCGAGAGAATTTCCTCCTTTTTTGTCGGACAAGGGTGAACTGAGGGTCTACCTGAAGATTGTGTGGGAACCGAAATTCTCTTACTGTCAATAAATCATAAATAAGGGAACTTTGAGTAAAATTTAAGTTCCCAGAGGACCCGGCTATCTGCGGAACCGCAAACAAGCAGTTAAAAAAACGATGAGATTAAATGCTGACATGAATAGGAGAGGAACAATTCTAAATAAAAAGAGAATAAAAACAAGATTGAGAGCAAGAAGGAGTTTTATTCCGAATTCGCGTAAAAACGGTACAACAAGGGTAGCCTTAGCTGCGTGAGCCGTTGGCGAGATTCCTAACCCTAGCAATCTAAGACTAAAACCTAGTTGAGACGCAGCTCGATAACAAAAACGGAAATATTCCTAAATGCTATGTTTGGTGGTGAAAGCTCTGAAAACTCGTCCGCTGTTTCTGTCGTCTGCCTCTTGCTTATATACTCCCTTCCTAGGTGGTTTAGTCTTTCCATTTTGTCCAGATTCGAGTTAATCGGGAATCTTCCATTTATCTCGATCTTTCTTTTTTCCGTGGAAATCTTCTATTTATCTTCAAACTTGCCATTTATCTGTGAATTTGACATTTATCTTCTTTCTTATGAGTAAATCGTCAAAACGTCGTTGTATCTTCAGGTTAGATTTCGTTAAAGTTGCGAGTGCGCTTTTATCGCGTTTTAGGACTTTCCAAGCCGTTTAGCGATAAGAAACCGTTTTACGACTTTAGACGAGATCGTTTCCTGATGTGATGCTGTTTCTAAGTAATTTTCTCGAGTTAATCGTAAAGTTTTGCAATGTTCGATGTTCGGTTAATCGTTGTCGTTTTCTACGATTCACTAGACGTTTTTAATAAAAACGCATTTTTTACGATTTCTCACGAAAAATATTGAGTAAATCGTATAGTATAGGCAATGTTTGGTGTTTTGTTTAACCGTTGCCATTTTATACGATTTCCTTGAGTTCTTTCGAGAAAACAAGACTTTACGGTTTTTATCGTAAAACTCGAACGATAAGACGGATGAAGACGAAACGAGAGACATTCCGACCGTGGTTTAGAACACGATCGTGCCAAAGGACGTATGCCTTGATTCGAGGTCGTGGGAGATCAAGTCTCGGGACAATTAGCTCGACGTACGACGAACCGAACCGGAACGATTCAGCTCGCCGTACGGCGAGCTATACGAGACGTTCCTAGCTCGCCGTACGGCGAGCTAACTCTGGTCGAGATAGTTTGCCGTACGGCGAGCTAAATCTGGTCGAGATAGTTCGCCATACGACGAGCTAACTCTGGTCGAGATAGCTCGGGTCGAGATAACTCGCCGACGGCGAGCTAGCTCGGGTCGAGATAACTTGCCATACAGCGAGCTAGCTCAAGGCCACTTAGCTCGCCTGATATCACTCAAATTACCCTAAGGAGTGATTTTACTCTCATCAAAAGAGGTCAAATTGTAGAACTTAGGGATCGAATCCACAGAGAGCAGGGGCACACAATAGACTATAGAAATCAAAGTTAAGCTAGGTAAACAGTATATAAAACAGTAAATAAAAGCAATGTGAACAAGATAGTTGTTCGGTTGGTTGAGTTTGTAAGCAATAACGAGAAATAGCTAGACCTAGGGATTTATCAATCAAGAGATTCAAAACTACAATTCAAGATGCTAATAGCTTATAGATTCATTATAGAACTCGATTTTAATATCTAAGTAATCCATCTATCAATGCAATTGCTAATCAGATGTCTAAGTCCTTGTTCCAGCTTTCGCATGCGAACAAGAAACGAGTATCGATCGATGCTATGACAAGCATTAACGACCTAATCGATTATGTTCAACTAGATTTCTAGACCAATTCTCATATGTGCCTTAGTATCTAATCCAGCAGGATTCGGGTTCCGTTAATTGACTGCACTCTAGTGCATCTCAATTGTCTTATGATTCTAGGTTCAAGTAATTAGTCACACTTTCATGATATCCTAATTACTCCAAATCCTAGTATTACAAATCACCCAGGTGTAGAGATCTATAGATATTCTAGCAATCCTAATTGATATTCAGTTTAACATTAAGCTCATGAAATCCCTAAACCTAACAAGATGAACTACTCAGACATGATAGAAGAAACACAAATCATAGTCTGAATAATAATAGAATAAGAAATTAAAGATAATTTCAAAGGAGTTCCAATCAATCTCTGAAGGAGATTTGATCTTTTCTCCAACTCTCTCACTAAGAACAATGAAAACAAAAGATGAAAAAGAAAGCGTAGCCGTCAACAATGGCTTGCAAATAACATAAATAGGGTTTCTGGTTGTCCAAGGGCATTCTGGTAATTTAGGTTTCTTATGGGCTTCAGTTGGTCATGAAATATACTCGCCTGCATTATGGCATCCATATCGATTGATATGAAGGCTTTCCCATCGATCGATATACATTCCTCTTCTCGACAGCCTTCTCTTGCGAGGCAGACTGACCACTCTTCAGTAATACGAGCATAACTTCTAATCTAACCCTTGGATTGACCCCAAACCGGTGGCATTGGAAAGCTAACTCAAAGCTCTATCCTGTACAAGATCTAAACATCTGATGTGTCTCCATCCAGATCTAAGCTAACTCAAATCTCAAACGCACCATGGGAAGGTCTCCATCCCGATCTAAACATCTGATGTGTCTGCGCAGTTCTGCACTTCAAGGCTCCAAAAGACACCAAAATCACCATATTTTTCCAGAACGTACTTGAACCTGTAAATACTCTAAATAGACTCTATATTTTAGTAAACATACATAAAAACACCTATAGACCATGGCTAAAAATGGGTAAAATCCATGGTCAATCAACTCCCCCAGACTTACCCTTTTGCTTGTCCTCAACCAAAACAGACATGCATTCTCTCTGAAAGAGATTTGAAAACAGCAGGGACTCAAAAGATTTTAAAAACTCAGTCACCATCTCACTAGTAGTGCAAACCAAATCATAAACATCCTAACCTTAGAAGCACATTATACAATATCCTAATATAGCAACCAAATTCACCTAGTCAACAACTCAATAGATACTGTCCGACAATCCCCTCTACTAACCTCATTTCTTACATAAAATAAAAGTGCAGGCTTTACCCTGGGAATAGCGATCAAAGAATACATGGATTCAACTCAAGCAAGTTTCTGAGTAAATAGGCAGTCATATTCTGGTTTCTTTTCTCCCTATATCTCCCTTCTCTGAATCCCATAATTTTCTTTTTCTTTTATATCAATCCAAATGAACAACAAATGTTCATCTTATTGATCTTTCTACTTTTTTTAGTCTTTTCTGACAAAGTGTAGGAGAATAGTGGGGTCATGGGTAATTTACCTCTCCCTCGTTTCCACAATGTGTGATCATTCCTTTGAATTAGAATAGTGGGGTCACGGGTAATGTACCTCTCCCTCTGCCTCTCAAGAAATCATCTCAATCTTTTATTTTTTTTATGGGATGCCAAAGGAAGGAGAGAAGGAAACCAAAAATTTACAGACTTATACCTTCCAGACTTGCAAGAGGATTCGTATACCAAGCCCCAAGACAAGTAAATCAAGTCAATATTAGGTTGGAGGTCAGCTTTGGTTCCTTCAAACATTCTCAGCAAGTGCAAACATAGTTGACAGGTTGATCCACTTTAGTATCTCTAGTACTTCTGCAATCAGTAAAGCTAATACTGGTCTAATGAGTGGTTAGATGACAAGTAATAAATCGAAATAGATCATCATCCCCTTCTTGACGCAATAATAATTTTTTTTTTACACATTTTAAATAAGACTCATAAAGTAGATAAACGTAGTAATCCCCCCAGACTTAAATTACACTGTGCTCAGTGTAACACAGTCGGTGGTAAGGTGAATATCATAAAGCAGAAGTACGAAATTCAACAAGTAAGAATGATGTAAGTGATGTACTGTCGATCGATATCGACTATTTCTCGTCGGTCGATTATCATGGCAATCGTCTACTCAGGTCTGCTTTTCTAAATATCTAACTAAACACACAATATTAGTAGAACCTCCCCCAGACTTAAATAACACTATGACCAATGTTATACAGCCTAAGATTGGTGGGACAATAAACCATAAGGAAAATATTTAACAAAGAAAGATTGTATGTGTGCTTTGATGTGAGTATCGATCAACACAGTTAAGTGGCGATCAATACTTGTGATGATCTGTCGAGTGACACCGGCCGGTTGTCTTTCGATAGCTGGTGCAAAACTCATCTTCCTTGAATCTTTTCCTTTTACCTAATATAAATAAAACACTAATAGTCTAAAAGTTAGTAATAAATAACTAATAAAATCAAAATTCTCTTTTTTTTTAGTCTTTATGAACAGTGCTTTGCTACAGTATGCGGCTACAGTGTCAATCGATTTTGTTGCTACAGTATCGATTGATGTACTTGCTACAGTGTCGCTCGATTTTTGTGCTACAGTGCGTGTCTACAGTACCGTCGTTACTTTTCATCAGATTTTTTATTATTATTACTCCCTCCGTTTCAAATTATATGTCATTCTAGAGTAAAATTTTCGTTTCAAAATAAGTGTCGTTTTATAATTTCAATGCAAAATTTATTGATTTTAAATGTTATTCTATTTTTCAGTGGTTGAAAAGTGGTTAGGTGTATAGGCAATTGTGTTTTTATTTTGAAAATATGTAAAATTAATTGTTTTCTTAATCTGTGTGCAAAACTCTAGAATAACAATTAAATTGAAACGGAGGGAGTACTATTTTTTTTTTTACCTGAAATCCTTAGAAAACAAAATATCAGTAATAAATGAAAATAAAACCATATTTAAAAGTATCTAACATTGGGTTGCCTCCCACTCAGCGCTTATTTTTAGTCATTAGCTTGACTTCTGGAGATCTTATTTAGTCCGGGTGAAGATGTGAACTTGCTCCAGAGCAAGTCTCAGTGTCTCTCTTCCTCATTTTGTTGTTCTGAAATACATAGGGTGTCGATCGATGCTGAAAGCTTCGTGTCGATCGATGCTGAAGGCTGCTTGTCGACCGATGCTGAATTGTGATTGTCGATGTTGGGGTCAAAATCGGTACGACGGAATCAATAGCCAAAATTCCCCGCAAACGCGTAAACGCAGCAGTTTTATGAATCTCGAAGATCGTTTTATAAAACTCGAAAGATCATTTTATAAAACTCGAGAGATCGTTTTATAAAAACTCGAATATCGTTTTATAAAACTCGAGAGATCGTTTTAAAAAACTCGAGAGATCGTTTTATAAAAACTCGAAGATCGTTTTATAAAACTCGAGAGATCGTTTTATAAAACTCGAGAGATCGTTTTATAAAAACTCGAAGATCGTTTTATAAAACTCGAAGATCGTTTTATAAAACTCGAAGATCGTTTTATAAAACTCGAGAACTCGTTTTGCAAAACCGCGAAAAACCGAAACCGCC
>CAKOAT010725154.1:200551-223053 GCA_932364175.1 Eruca vesicaria subsp. sativa | reverse complement strand
CCAGTTCAACGCAGATTCGGAATAAGAACCTTCTTGCTTTCAAATCTCTCTTATTTTCGTTTTTATTCTAAGTTATCGTTTTCTTATTTTCGTTGTGCGGTTCTCGCAGATAGCCGGTTCCTCTGGAAACTTAGGGTTTTTCCCGAAGTTTCCTTATTTACGATTTATTTGACAGTAGGGTGAAATCGACTCCCACAGTCGATCGATGTTGATTTTGGTTTTTCTGACTCGCGGTTTGGACCATCCTTAGGTGCTGGATCGTCCAACATCTCTATGCATGAAATAAACTTCTCATCGGTCTTCTTTTCCAAAGGATCATAGAAGACAGTTTTATCAACATTAGTCAGGCACATCCTGTTCGTCTTAAGATCACAAACTGCTCCCACTGTAGCCATGAAGGCTCTTCCAAAGAGAAGCAAATTTGTTGTTCCTGGTTTAATCTCCATGACATGAAAGTCAACTGGAACAGTGCAGTCCCCTATCTCCACTTTAACATTCCTGATGATGCTTGCTGAATCAACTCTGGAGTCGGTGAATGTGAAACTATCTTTAAAAAAGTTCCACCTTTAATCCTATTACTTCAGCAGTGTCTATTGCCATGATGCTGACTGCAGATCCAGTATCGCAGAGGGCGGTTGGCAAATCATGGTTATGTATACTGCATGGAATCAGGAACTTCCCTGGATGTTGCTCCTTCTTCAGAGTTCTATTAGGCTTATGGCATACCTTGTTGAATAGCAGCTCAATATCTTTATCTGTCTCTCTGCTTTCTCTGAAGAAATTACCAAGTCTATACTTATAGTAGGCCTCCTCGAAAGAGATATCCTTAGGAACCCTCTTCACCCTCTTGTGGAATCCATCAAGTTCCACTTTGTTAATTTCTCTCTGGAGGTGCTTGGGAATATATGGTTTCCTAGATTTTACTCTCATCTCAACTAGAATCTCATCTTTCGTTATCTGACTTTCTATGGCAGTTTCGTATCCGTCTCATTGGTGTCGTTCGATACCTGGTGTATGTCGTCGATCGACATTCTCAACAAAAGAGGTTTCAGCTAGGGTTGATCTCCCTTGATTTTGTGCTTCTGCAGATTGCTGATTCATCTTCTCTCTTGTGTTGAAGAAAACTTGAGTCTGAGATGGGTTTTGAGTTGCCTTCAAGCGGTGTGCAATAAGATCTGGTAAACTAACTCGACATGGCATAAGCGGATGTCGATCGATGTTCTGCTTCTCCTGTCGATCAATGTTCCCTTGTTGTTGTCGATCGACGGCAGCTGTTTTAACTCGAAGTAGGGTGGGAGGATGTGGGTGGTGAGCAAAGTGGTTTTGAAGTCCAACAAACTTATCTGATCCCAAAAGCGGTGTCGATCGATGCATATCTGATTGTGTCGGTTGACGCTCAGGTGATGATATCGAGCGATGCTCGGGTGTTGGTGTCGGTCGACGCTCAGGTGATGAAGTCGAGCGATGCTCGGGTGTTGGTGTCGGTCGACACCAGTACGAGCTGCCTATAGACATAGAGCTTTCGACTTTAAAAGCATCTTCTTTCAGCTTCTCATGCTCAAGTATTTTCTCAAATCCAATATCTAGGATGTCATCAACCTGGTGCCTCTCACTTTCCACAGCTTTCTTTTTGACCAAAGCTTCTTGCTTCACAGCTTCTGCAGTATGATAAGCTTGGGTTCATAGCCTCTTAACATGGCTATCTAAGGTTTCTAGCCTTCCATTCAAATCATTGCAGAGAAAATACAATTGCAGGTTCAAACGCTCAGTCATCTCTTGCTCTTCTTTCAAGAGCTTCTCTAGCATAAATTCCATCTCATCCTCATCCTGGTATGTAGCTTGTTGCACCCATGAGACTTCATGTACAGAATCAATCTCAGCCTCAACATTCTTGTCACTATCCTTTGCAGCTGAATTTACCCTGTGTATATCCAAATTTTTGACACTGTTGCTCGACACCATATTCTCAATCAGCCTCTTAGCTTCCTCTATGGTCCTTGTCTCAAAGTTTCCTTCGCTTGCAGTATCCATCATAACACCATATCTTACATCAACGCCCATGTAGAACTTCTTTAATTACTGAATCTTCGTAAAACCATGATGTGGACAATCCTTTTGGTATCCCATATACCTCTCCCAAGAGCTTCTGAAGCTTCTGTAGGTCCTTGAGAGAATGTCCAAGTCTTATCTCTTATCTCTTCAACCCTTGCATCATCGAAGAATTAATTAATGAATGCATTCCTGACATCATTCCATGTAGTGAGAGATACTGGTCGTAGACACCTCAGCCAACGTTTAGCATCCCCAGAAAGTGAAAATATGAACAACTTGCAGATGATGTAGTCTTTTGTTGCTTCATTCTTCTGGATTCCAGTCGTATAGTTTTCTAGTGTCTCAATATGGTCCAGGGGATTTTCATGAGGCAGACCGCAATAAGGGTGCTCACTCACATGAATGAAGTGTTTGGGGTGTACTTGAAATTCTGGGACTTCCAGAGTTACTCGAATAGCAGACATGTTGGTATATAACTCTCCAAGCCAGATCAATTCTGCTAGCGTTCTCTTGCGAGAAATCTAGCATCCTTAGTGGTACCAGATGGCTCAAGGATTGTAGTTCCTTCTCCATCTATCTTCTGACCTGCTGCATTACACAGATAACCTTCCTGGTCATGCAGGTCTCCATTCTCATCTCGTGCAAGGGATATAGTCGCAACCATGTCTCGCTGCTCAATATCGATCGATCTTCGAGGTGAAGTATCGATCGATGTTGGGTGGGAAATGTCATTCGACAGAAGGGTAGCTTCGGTCGATGTGGGTGGGCGAGTATCGGTCGATGAAGACGGTGTCTTGGTCGACTATGGTTGGCGAGTATCGATCGATGTACTAGTGTTGTTATCGATCGATAGGGAACGTTTTTCTTTGCGGATCAAACGCTTCAATCTTGTAGGATCTGAGATGAAAAGTAATTCCTCCTTGCTGCTTCTAGTACGGATAGGCATGTATGTACCTGAAAGACAAGAATTTTTTTTTTAGTAAGTAACTATAGCAGTAAATAACCTAGACTAAACCTATTAATCAAGTCTAATGGCAAATCCTTGCTCCCCGGCAACGGCGCCAAATTTGATATCACTCAAATTATCCTAAGGAGTGATCTTACTCTCATCAAAAGAGGTCAAATTGTAGTACTTAGGGATCGAATCCACAGAGAGCAGGGGCACACAATAGACTATAGAAATCAAAGTTAAGCTAGGTAAACAGTTTATAAAACAGTAAATAAAAGCAATGTGAACAAGATAGTTGTTCGGTTGGTTGAGTTTGTAAGCAATAAGAAAAAATAGCTATACCTAGGGATTTATCAATCAAGAGATTCAAAAATACAATTCAAGATGCTAATAGCTTATTGATTCATTCTAGAACTTGATTTTAATAAGTAAGTAATCCATCTATCAATGCAATTACTAATCAGATGTCTAAGTCCTTGTTCCAGCTTTCGCATGCGAACAAGAAACGAGTATCGATCGATGCTATGGCCTGAGCGTCGATCGATATTACCTCGGACAAGCATTAACGACCTAATCGATTATGTTCAACTAGATTCCTAGACCAAATTTCATATGTGCCTAAGTATCTAATCCAACAGGATTTGGGTACCGTTAATTGACTGCACTCTAGTGCATCTCAATTGTCCTATGATTCTAGGTTCAAGCAATCAGTCACACTTTCATGATATCCTAATTACTCTAGATCCTAGTATTACAAATCACCCTGGTGTAGAGATCTAAAGATATTCTAGCAATCCTAATTGATATTCAGTTTAACATTAAGCTCATGAAATCCCAAAACCTAACAAGATGAACTACTCATACATGATAGAAGAAACACAAATCATAGTCTGAATAATAATAGAATAAGAAATTAAAGATAATTCCAATGGAGTTCCAATCAATCTCTGAAGGAGATTTGATCTTCTCTCCAACTCTCTAACTAAGAACAATGAAAAAAAAGATGAAAAAGAAAGCGTAGCCGTCAACAATGGCTTGCAAATAACATAAATAGGGTTTCAGGTCGTCCAAGGGCATTCTGGTAATTTAGGTTTCTTCTGGGCTTCAGTTGGTCATGAAATATACTCGGCCCGCATTCTGGCATCCATATCGATCAATATGAAGGCTTTCCCATCGATCAATATACATTCCTCTTCTCGACAGCCTTCTCTCGCGAGGCAGACTGGCCACTCTTCAGTAAAACGGGCATAACTAATCTAACCGTTGGATTGACCCCAAACCGGTTGCATTGGAAAGCTAACTCAAATCTCTATCCTTTCTGGAGGATCAGCTCAATCACACCATGGGAAGGTCTCGATCCAGATCTAAACATCTGACGCGTCTGCGCAGTTCTGCACTTAAAGGCTCCAAAAGACACCAAAATCACCATATTTCTCTAGAACGTACCTGAACTTGTAAATACTCTAAATAGACTCTATATTGTAGTAAATATACATAAAAACACCTATAGACCATGGCTAAAAATGGGTAAAATCCATGGTCGATCATCGCTGTACGGCGAGCTAGTTTGGCTGAACCAACTCGCGTTTTACGACGGTTACGGTTTTTCGCAGTTTTGTTCTTAACTCGGAAGATCGTGTAATCGTTGTTTGTTTCGTTCTTTCAAGATAACGATTTCCGAGTTCTCCGTGGATTTCCTTTGTTCGGAAACTTATTAGAATTTTATAAAACGACTTCTCGGGTTTTTATAAAACGATTTCTCGAGTTTTATAAAATGATTTCCCGGTTTTTATAAAACGATTTCTAGAGTTTTATAAAACGACTTCTCAAGTTTTATAAAAAGTATTTAGTATTTTTTACGGGAGTTCTTGTGAGCGGTTTGAGCTTGTTTGGTAGAATTAGGCGAAACTTTAATGGCCAAAAGTCCAAAGGTGAATAGTAAAAATTTTCCCTCTAAGTATATGGGGTAAACTTTCAAATTCTTTACTCATTATCTTCCATAACTTATCTAAAACTCAAGAAGTTTTCTCTTTTCTTCTTCCTTTGGATATCTTCATAGTTGTTAAGTATGTTTTCGAAAAGAAGAACTCGTTCATCCACCAGTTCTGATTTCCACAGCTCCGAAGAAACGAACTCTCGACCTCAGATTGCGGTTCCGAACGAGGAAAACTTGTTTCCATCAGTCGACCCGAAGGACCATGAGGCATACTGGGCGATAGGAGGTGGGTCGAGTTCCGCTGGACCCGGGACCTGGGTCCCATCTTTGTCGATGCCAACCAAGCTCCCGAATGTCCGAGTTCGGCCCTTCCCAATGGTTTTGACTTTATTAGGGAGTTTTGCCGAATTCCGGAGGCAGTCGAGTTTCGCCTCCCGCTTTCCGGAGAGAGTGACAAGGCTGCGCCTGATGGGTTCTTTACGTGCCACGACGTTTTTCTATTGCAGTGTCATTTATGGTTTCCGATTCCAAAATCATCGTTCGATATCTTCATAGGCTCGGACTGTCGATCAGCCAATTGAACCCGCGCGGTTTGCAACAACTCATCGGTCTCTTGACGCTAAGTTACGAGCGAGGAATAACCCTCAGTGTTGATCATCTCGAGGGTTTACTGAGGCCTGAAGAGACGACGCTGAGAGTTAACTTATGTCCTCGCATGGAGACGGTCACTGTTGCATGTTAAAGTATCCTTCCTAGAAGAAAAACTTCTTCTACGTTCGTATTGATGGTGCACCAGTCGAGGAGAGCTGCATTCCCTTTTTTCGTGACCACATGGGGTGGTATGCAATCCGAAGGCATATGATTTGCTTTGATTTTTTTTTTTTGTTTTTTTTTTACTTATTTGCTTTTGTTTTCTGTAGAGACCAACCCTTTACCCCCGCATCCGGCGGATCTTTCGATTGTCACTGATTTGCTTCAAGGTGGGGAAGTTAGCTGGGGTAGCTTTTCTCCGCAGCGTGTTCGCCACGCGGTTGCTCTTTTTCAATCTCGGCTTTTTGCGGATTCTCCGATTTGTGAAGAGGATCCATGCATAGGAGAATTTACCCCATACGTGCCTTCGACGAGGAGTGATAGGTCGAGATCTCGGAAGGACAAACACTTGGTCGTTGATGATGATGCATCTGATTGTGCTGCCTCCCTTGACAACATTCTCAAGGATTTCCTTGATAGTTAGGCGGATGAAGGCGCTTGGACAAACGCAGGAGGGTCATCAACCTTTAACTTCCCGGGAGGCGATCCTGACCATGTTCTGAAGTTGGCCAGAGGATCCAAGCAAGCCAACGAGGTTTGTTTTATTTAAACAACTTATGACTGGATAGTTTCGCTTATCTTTTTTTAAAGGGCGTTCTGGCCATGAGCTGAGCCCTAAATGACCGCAGTACCGAAGCTCGTCTTGCTGAGTTTCGCACGGATATGGCGGAAAAATAAGTTGTTCGTCTTCGTATGGAGATTGAGGCCTACCAAACTGAAGAAGCGGTTGAGAAAGAGATAGCTCGTGTAAGGAGCGAGTGCGCGGTTAATGCTCGCCGTGCCAAGGAGCTTTCTGATCAGAGAGTTCGCCGCGCTCGTCGCGCAGGCAAAAGGGAGGTTGCTGAAGAAATGAGGATCCGTCGTGAGCGGTTTGCGACTGGTTACTCAAATGTCGAGGTTGCTCAACGGGCCAACGGTGATTACCTCGAGTGTCCAGTGTCGTTCATGGATTGTCTCTTAGTCAGAACGTGGGGTTACTCATATGCTAAGGAGTATTCCGTGCAATTGAAGCACTTGGATAAGAGGAGAGATATGCAGCCTGAACTATTTAATCTTAGGGCGCGCATGTGGGATCAGTGGAACCCTATCGTGGTGTCGCCGGATTCAGTTGAAGTCGGGCCTGAGATTCCGGACGCGAGTGGCGAAGTCGACTAACCATGGATTGATACTAATGTTGGGCTGAGCTCAGCGTCTGTGTTTGATGATTTTGATGTATGATGTTATTATTTTCTGATTTTGTTGTTTTTCCGGGACAGGCCGTTGGTGGCTTTGAATCCCTGCCGCTGAGCGGCGTGTATTCGTGAAAATTTTAGATGTAGAGGGAAGAGTACGAGTTGTCGTCTCGCATCTAACTCTTGGTGTAGATCGTCCAGTTTGTTTACTCGGAATGTTCCGATTTTCGCAAGTGTTTAGATGTGGGCGAAGAGACATGCCTTTAGGATCTCAATTCATGCCTTGAGACATTAGAGACCAGTGTGCTGGGTTTAGGACCAAAACCTAGGTTTACTTTCGGATTGAGGCTATGCGATGACTAGTCGGCTTTCGTTTTGCCTTTTGCGATTTTAACCTGATTCCATACCGATTTAGAATCTGCGATAGGTTCTCGGCTTATACAATTTGTCTGGTTGGAATCGAGCATCTCACCAAAAATTTGGATTTCTTTTACAGCTCGCTATTTTATCCTAGTCGGATGTATGCGGACGAATAGGTCAGTGCGTTTGTTTAGGACGGCTAGCGTGCTCGACTTGGCCAATCGCCGAGCATTTTCGGATTTTTATAGTCGCGGACGGATTTTTGTGAAATATTTTTCTTTAAGACTTTAGGCGACGTCTCGCCGATTCTTTCCGAAAATATTTTGGTGTACAAGTTTCGTAGAAATGATTTAGTAGAAGTAGTTTCGTAAATAAGGCAACTTTAAGTAAACCCTAAGTTCCGAGAGGACCTGGCTATCTGCGGAACTGCACACAAGTAATTAAGAACACGACAAGATTAAATAAAAAAGAATAAAAGCGAGATTGAGAGCAAGAAGGAGTTTTATTCCGAAGTCGCGTAAGAACGGTACAACGAGGGTAGCCTTAGCTGCGTGAGCCGTCGGCGATATTCCTAACCCTAGCAAACTAAGACTAAAACCCTAGTTGAGACGCAGCTTGATTAACAAAAGGGAAATATTCCTAAATGCTAAGTTTGGTGGTGAAAGCTCTGAAAACTCGTCCGCTGCTTTTGTCCTCTGCCTCTTCCTTATATACTCTCTTCCTAGACGGTTTAGTCTCTCCATTTTGCTCATATTCTAGTTTATCGGAATCTTCCATTTATCTCGATCTTTCCTTTTTCCCACGGAAATCTTCTATTTATCTTCAAACTTGCCATTTATCTGCGAATTTGACATTTATCTTCTTTCCTATGAGTAAATCATGAAAACGTTGTCGTATCTTCGGGTTAGATTTCGTTAAAGTCGCGAGTGGGCTTTTATTGCGTTTTAGGACTTTCTGAGCCGTTTAGCGATAAGAAACCGTTTTACGACTTTAGACGATATCGTTTCCTGATGCGATGCCGTTTCAAGTAAGTTTCTCGAGTTAATTGTAAAGTTTGGCAATGTTCGATGTTCCGATTAATCATTTTTCGTTTTGTACGATTCACTCGACGTTTTTATTAAAAACGTATTTTTACGATTTCTCACGTAAAATTTCGAGTAAATCGTATAGTTTAGGAAATGTTTGGTGTTTAGTTTAACCGTTGCCGTTTTATTCGATTTCCTTGAGTTCTTTCGAGAAAACAAGACTTTACGGTTTTTATCGTAAAACTCAAATGATAAGACGGACTGAGACGAAACGAGTGACATTCCGACCATGGTTTGGAACACGATCGTGCCGAAGGATGTATGCCTTGATTCGAGGACGTGGGAGATCGAGGCTCGGGAGAATTAGCTTGACGTACGACGAACCGAACCGGAACGGTTCAGCTTGCCGTACGGCGAGCTATACGGGACGCTCCTAGCTCGCCGTACGGCGAGCTAGATTGGCCGAACCAGCTCGCGTTTTATGACGGTTACAGTTTTTCGCGGTTTTGTGCTTAACTCGGAAGATCATGTAATCGGTGTTTGTTTCGTTCTTTCGAGATAACGATTTCCGAGTTTTCCGCAGATTTCCTTTGTTCGGAAACTTATTAGAATTTTATAAAACAATTTCTCAGGTTTTTATAAAACGATTTCTCGAGTTTTATAAAACGACTTCTCAAGTTTTATAAAACGTATTATTTTTTTACGGGAAGTTTTGGCCATTGATTTCGTCGTACCGATTTTGACCCCAACAGCTTGTGCATGATAATATCACAGTACAGGAAATTAAGGATATTGTGACAAAATTTTCTGTCACAATAAAAAAGGATTCATAACAATATTATCATTGTCACATTTTTGTTACCAATTATTAATGGATACAATACGTGTGTCACAGATGTTCTGGAGTAACAAAAGTGTCACAATTTCTTGCGACTAAATTTTTTTGTAACAAACCGTCACGCATTGTTACGTTGTATATTGGTAACAGAACTGTGACAATGTCTTACTTATCTAATTGTGTCAAACTTTCTTAATTTGCGACTGTTTAATGTGACAACTATGTCACTGATAGCGACAGACCTATTGTTACAAAATGTCACTAATACAAACAATAATATAGTCTTTTTACCGTCACAAATTCTGAAATTATATATTGTGTCAAACTGTCATTATTCGTGACTAATTGAAAGTCTTCATTTTGTAACCTATTATAACCAAAAAATAAGTTAAAAACGTACTAATTAATGACTAAAAAAGGATATTTATCCGTCTTAAATAAGTACTATAAATGCGTTACAAAATTGTTGTATTTTAACATTCCTTTATGATTAATTAATTAACTGAAAATAAAATAATAAAAAATTAACTCAAAAATTAATTTATAATTTAAATTTTATTTATTAATAAAAATCAGAATCCAAACAAAATCTATTGAACAAAACTAAACCAAAATTGGAAAAAAAAAACTAAGTAACCAAACTCGGTTTACTAATCTAAACATGAAACAGCTTAACCTAAAAAAATCTTAACCCTACATCTAAAGTAGACTCGTCGCCGTCAATTTCTTCTTCTTCTGCCTCGTCGTCTTTGAACAGCCACCGTCAAACCTCACCATTGTGTCTGCTATTCCACGACCATTAAGCTTTCTCATCTCTCATGACTGCTCATGACCAACTTTCTCTTTTTCTTCTTGTCGGCTCTATCTCTACCACCACCGCTATCTTCCTCTGCCATCTGCCACACAACATCTTGTTCAAAACCTGCAATAACACAAACATGTTAAGTATGAAGGAATATAAGAAACACTAAGTAAATCAATTCACTCCCATTCGTACATACACTATTCGATTTAAACACAAAAGCTTTCAATTAGCTTAAAAAGAAAAAAGAACGAACTTGCAGAATGAGGCTTCCAGACAGAGTAAATCTTCATGTTACATCTACAAAAAAGAACATATAAACAATGGGAAAATTGTCATTTAAATCACCAACTTTCAAATTTGGTTGAAATAAAACACCAACTTTCTCATAAGCCAAATAAACCCTCAACTTTTGTTGACAACCCATTTTAGTCACAAACTTTCGCCGACCATACCAATTTAGTCATATCATCAGTCAACAGTTATATTTGACTAATGGTATGCCTAAAATGGCTTTTAAAGTTGGTGTTTTTCTTGGCACAAATATAAATCAACAATTTTTCAAAATATTGAAACTTTTAAAAACTATAACACTATTAAATAAAATTGTAAATAAAAAATAAATTCCATTAAAAATATAAACATAACTCAATGTAAAATTATTAATTAACATATCCTTAATTGAGTATTTTAGCTAAATGTTATTTTGATTTTTTTTAATTATTTACGATTAATTTTTAAAACTATTTTTTTTAATCCTACACGGATTACGTTTTATAATTTTACTGTCAAAAATTTGATAATATAATATTACTTCAATTCTTGATTTTTTAAACAAAATGAGTTATCGGATAACAAAAAGAGTTATCTATTTTAGTGAAACGTATTTTTTTTAAATGCAGAAAACCTCTTGTAAAAATTTTAAAGAAAATATATAGATTTGTTTGAATATCTTTATTATAAACTTAAAGAATCATAAATAATTCGTTAATCGATAACTTTTTTCATTTAAGAAACAATAGTTGAATTAATATTTCATCAACAACCTTTTGAAAATAAAGTAATAAAACATAATTCAAATAGGATTATATAAATATTTACAAAACTTAATCCTATAGAAATAAAATATTCTTATCATTTTATAACCAAAATACTTAATTAATGTATGTTAAATAATTATTTTACATTGAGTTTTATTTATATTTTTTATTGGATCTTTTATTTATAATTTTATTTATTAGTGTTTCAGTTATAAAAATGTTTTCAATATTTAAAATATATCAAATATTGTAAAAAATATTGATTTATATTTGTGCCAAAAAAAACATCAACTTTGAAAGCCATTTTAGGCCTACCGTTAGTCAACTATAACTGTTGATTAACGATATTCCTAAATTGGTATGGTCGAAGAAAGTTTGTGATTAAAATGGCTTGTCAAGAAAAGTTGAGTGTTTTTTTGACTTATGAGAAAGTTGGTGCTTTATTTCAACCAAATTTGAAAGTTGGTGATTTAAATGACAATTTTCCCTATAAACAATCAGGTACAAGTGTGTATGTGTGTGTGTAGAATTAGAGACATAGGCATGTTAGATTTCAGAGAATCTAAGATTACCATCGTCTCAGAGAAGATTGATGAAGAGTTGTGTTAAATAAGACCACCAGTTCTGTAAACAAAAGTACTAGATTTCATTAGAAGAGATTATAAGATGAAAAAAACTTGAACAAAAAAGAAGGGAAGATGAAGAAACGTACCAAGGAGGAGGTAGCAGAGGTTATGGTGGTAGTGGCGGCCGAGGAGGTGATGTGATGGTGGCTCGGACAGATTAACAACATGGTGGTTGAGGCAGAAGTAATGGGGGAGGATGTGAGGGGTGATGGTGGTTTGTGTTTGTAGAATTATAGGAGGAGGATTGTTAAGGTGGAGAAAGGATAAATGAGAAAAAATTAAGTGTCGGAAGAGAGAAGAAAAGAAAGAAAGCTTGAGAGGTCGGATAGAAACGAGAGAGGAGAGAGATATTGTGAGTGAGAGAAAAGAGAGATCCCTATCTTAAAGTATGACCAATAAGAAACAAGTATGAATATAACCAAAAGTTTCATTTGTAGCCTGTAGATTAAAGTGTCAATCAATGGCTAAGATGAATTATTTCATTTAACACTTATTTCAGTAATTGTGATTATGTTTTGACTAAATTTTTAATATAAAAATCAGTTTATTCGTTACATATAAAATAATGATATAAATTTAACAAAATAATTAGATTTCATTTTTATAAACTATTTTCAATTTAAATAAATTAATACTATAATAGTAACAAGATAATTAGTGAGTTGAGGCTTTGGAGTATAGGGTTTTAGGTTTTGATTTAAGATTTAATATTAAAACTTTAGATTAAATTTAAGATTTTAAATTAAATAATAAAGATATTAGAGTTAAGATATTAGGTAGAGAGTAGAGTATATGATTACTTTGGGGTATGAAGTTTGAAAATATTAGATTTATGACTTTATATGTAGGTTTAAGTTTGGGATTTAGGATAAAAAAGAAAGAAAACTAACTTAAAGTGGTTTTATGTATCCAAATTATATAGTCTATACTTTTGTTTATAAATTTCTACAAATATTCATTTTGAAATTTATTATAAGTGTTGGATGTTGGAATTTAGGGTATGTTTAGGGTTTGGAGGTAAGATTTAAAACTAAGTATTTTGTTTGAATTTAGAATATACATGGAGTTTAATTTTAAAATTTATAATATAAGTTTGAGGCTTAGGCTTCAACTAACTGCACCTTGTCCTCGTCGTTGGATCATAAGCCTTTGTCGTCACCGTTTATACTTGGAAAATGCCTGAGAGGGGACGAGGATAGTAAAGAAGAGACGATGGGTTCTTTTGCTGCACTGGGTGGGTTCTGGGCGGTTCCGGCGAGACCGGATTTCGAACAGGTTTGGAGCTTTGCCTCTCATCAAGAGATGTTTTTAAGAACCTGGTCTTAGTGATTGTGTCAGAGAGTTTCTTTTTTTTTTTTTGTGTGGAAGATCGATATCTCATCGGGAACAAGATTTTTACTTAAGTACCTTATATAGGGTAAAAAAGAAACCGTGGAGGTTTTTTTTTTGGACCCCTTCTGTTCTGTTTTTCCAGCAAAACAGAGCTGTCGTTTAAATTCCAGATACTATTATTATATTCTTTGTTTTTGTTGCTAATTGTGTAATGTGTTGCAAAAACTGTGGCGAGCAAATTGCGTGAGCTGTTAACCACATTATTATGATACTATTATCTAATAAATGTTCCACACTTAAGTGTTTGTTTGGTTTTTTCTCTGCATTTATTGATAGACAAAAAACTTTTACGTGAGTGTGATTGTCTCGCTGAAATCGAACTGGAGGATGAATATTTGATATACCTAGGCCTAGATAGACCCATACGAGATGAGAGCTCGAAGGTCTTTTCGAATCTTCTTTATCTCTTTGAGGTATTCTGCATCTACATCCACTGCCATTGTCATACTTTGTAAGAGCAAGCAAAAGAAATCAAGAACTAGGATTGAGAAATGTATATGTTTATATATTAAAGAAGGGTCTAAGAGAGCAATATATATTTTATATATTAAAGAAGACCAAAGAATTTCTTCTCGGCCGCGCTATTAACCACTTCATGAAGTTTATGATCCACAAGCTGTTGCAGATTATTTTAGTTGCAGGCCGCATGTCGTTGCCTTTATGCTTCTTGAGGTATCTGTCAAGATTTTTTGTTTATAAACTCTTTAGAGATGATTCTGCACTAATCACTGAATCATTTTAAACTTTGATGACTACACTTTAGAGATACTGATGATATCGGATAAGGTTTTCGTTTTTGTATCTCTGGTGGTGATTCATCACAATGCAACTGTGGAATACGCTGTACAAACGTCAGGAGAAGACAACACAGAGTTGATACTCCAAAAATAATTTGAAGATAAATTATTCAGTGAGAAATTGGGCCTTACTAACGAAAATGATGAGAGTATAAACAAATGTTCAGTTCTAACAAAATATGGCAGCACACGCGAATAGCTTCACATAAAGTGGTCTGGTAGATCTGACCAAAGCACAAAGGTGTAAAAGTTTTTCTTTATCCTTGACATCTTGAACAAGATGAGAGACCATGCCATCAAACCAGACTCTTGTATAGTGTAGCAAAACCATCAAACCAGACTCTTTTATAGTGTAGCAAAACCAGCAAAACCAGCATCGACAAGGAAGACACAATACTAAAGCAACAAAAATAAAAGGTAGGAACAAGAAAATCCGAGCCTAGAGCTCCCCTGGAAAGAATGCCCCGAGGGATTCCTCCAGTGTGGCCTCCTCTTCCCAGGGACAGCAGCCGGCGATACTCTCCTATTAGATCCCAACGGCCAGCACGCCTCTCCAAGCATTCCTTCATAAGCTCCCAGCAGGCGAATGCCCTAGTTGGCTTCACAGCTACATCATGATGAGAAACTACATCCCAGAGTTGAGCACGAAGGAAGAGAACTTCCTCGTATAAGTGAACATAACGACTCATCGAGCTAGCATCGCCAGGGGTACCTTGGAAGAAAACAAGAAGAAACGACAGCTGGAGGACCTGCAAGAGTTGTCCGCGGTATGGACATGGTAAAGGGATGTCTCCTTCCGTTCTTTGCCCTGAAATAATCATCGTACACCGACTGGATAGAAGCTTTAGGAACCTCACATGAAACCAAAATACGACCAAGTAAGTGACATGAACCGCAAGAACCCGATAAAACTAAGGGACCCCTTACCCCAGACATGGCTGTGACGCAAGGCGGACGGGCTCACCAAGAAGGAGATCCATCGGAACCGCTTTGGGATGCCCAGAGCCAGCTTCGCTGAAACCTCACCGGTAAAATCCATAGGCCTTGCCACATCTACAAAATTGGACAACATAAATAAGGAGGCCACGATGAAAGTCACACAAAAACCTACTAGAAACTAACCAATGGAGCACCAAAACAGCGGGTAATTAGGGATTCCATCAATCTTCATGAACCTGTATCTCCTATCCCATGAATCGTTGAAAGGAAAGCTGCCATGGACGCCGCGTGGAGGTTCTTTTACTAAAGCCTCTCCTTCTCGGGACCATATTTGGTACATCTCCCTTATATTTTGCAAAGGGACGAAGCTGTAGGAATACATGACTTCATGCGCCCGCAGTGGGATACCCTGAAGTTCTCCTAGCACCTGAATGGCAATCAATGTACCCCACGACGACGGAGTCAGATGCGAAGGGGAAAAGCCAAAATAAGATGACACCTCCGCTACCAAGGAAGGAACATTTCCCTCATAGACGGCCATCTCACCAACGCCACCATCTGATGCGTGTTCGAATTTTCCGGCACATCTCAATCCCACCAAGTTAGGAACTAAGTATTTCCTATGGAGCTAGATCTTCCTCCCCAAAATTAGAACGAGACTGTCACCACCCACTTCATGAGGGAGGCAAAAAAGCCTGCACCGTAGAGGAGCCCGAGGCGTCATTACATCATCTGCTCCAAGATCGGCTCTGGGAGATATCTCCAGGGATGAAAATGGATCCAAAGAGACACGACGGGGACTAACATGTCCCCCAACGCAGGAAGATGAAAACAACGAAAGATTGACCTGATTGTTCATCTTCTCAAGGCTGGAAGAAAGGCGTCCTAGGATCTCGGGTAACATCTCCCAATGAGAGAAGGTAGTAATATATACCTAGGACGGAAACCCTCAGGTGACTCCAAAAAAAGAAAAAACTCTCCTTCATAAAAGCAGAAAATTCGAAAAAGAGGAAAAGGAGGGAGCGAAAATAAGAAGTTTCCTGTTTTTCAATTCCAGCCGTCAGAGGAACCGAAGAACTAGAGCGTTCTTACATGATGAAATCACCCTGCTAGCAAGAAGTGATCCTCGACTTAAGAAGATTAAAATGTGACTAAGTCTCACGAAGGTTTTTCCCTAAAGAAATGGAGGGGAATTTAAAGACATTGCAAGTGATATCTTCTCAAAGAAGCAGCCACCCCCAAATCTCGAGTAAGATCCAGCTTCCAATAATTCAAAACAAAGAATCCCGCCTTCCGGGGATTCGGGAAAATGGATGTGATATGGGTGCTAGTTCAAAAAAGTAAAACTGATATTCCCAAATCAAACGCCGACGGCTAGGGTTTTCTCGGTCTTCCAAGGCGGATTAAATCATGACTCCACGTTATAAACTTCAAATGACTCAGGCCCGGAAGATATCTGCAAAACACCATTTTACCAAGGGAAATGTGACTTACTTTAGGCTCCAAACACGGTTCTGGCCTAAACGAGGACCTGGAGAATAGGGCGTCGACAGCGATGTCTTACTTAAGGGGAATCTGCCGAGATAAAGCGACTATGGTCCATTAAGACACATTTTATCCCTTGATTCCATCAAGGAAATTAAGAAATAAGGGGAAAACTATTGGGAAAAATATTGAGAACCAGATTCCTCCAGCCCCCGGGCTTGGCAACGGCCTCTAGATCCCTGCTCCGAAGGGACCTAGGGCCCGGAACCTGCACTCAGGTTCCCCGGGCCCGACCCCTGCTCCAAAACCGACCCTTGAGTAAAATGGAAGTTCTCCATCTAAGGAAACTCTCCCATATTTGCCAATATGGAAGAGTTTAACCTAATGCAAGCGGACAATATAAGGGGAACCCAAACCCTAGAATAAGTTATCGACACTTTAGAGATTGAGAGACTAGATCTAAGTGGCTAGGATTAGAGTTCTTACACCAACATTGCTCCCCCCCTTTCGAATACCTTATAAGATCTCTCTTTCTTTACTTGTTTTGTTTCTTGTTTCTCTCGATCTCTCCTTGCTTCATACAAACACTCTCGACTTCTTTCTATTCGTACAAACCTTCTTGTGTTCCGTAGTACTAAAACGACCTTACACAAAAATAGCATAACAGCTACCTTTTTTTTTCTGTAAGGCCTTACAACTCGTAGTAGGAAAGTATGGGCCGTAGATTCGAAGGAGGTGAGCCCTTGGTCCTTGGGATGAGTCTTCTGGAAGGGAACCGTGGGCTCTAGACTCAGCCCAAATTCGGTTTTGATTTTTGGCGCTTGGTTTAGCGTGTGGTGATGTCTCCAAGGCGTGTAGGAGCCACCTCTTAGGGTTTTCTACCCTTTCTCACACCTCTCGGCCTTCCCATCTCTTTTCCTTTTCCTTTTCTTTGGTGATCTCTCATTTCTGACAGTTGCTTCATTCTCGGAACAGGTAGCGATCCTTTCCCTTCTCTTTTTTTTTTCGTTTAGCAGTATCGAGACCTCCCAACAATTCTTTAGGCATGTCTTCGGTGGGAAGTAGAGTTCGGTCTAAGAGAGGGGTCAAAACCCTAGATCCAATAGAGTCCCCTTTGTCGTCTGTTGACTGGTTGGTAGAGAGTCCTAGGTCCGATTCCATTAGTGTTGTGAAGGAGGTTGAGGCTTGAGGGTCCTCGATGATTGGTCATCCTTCGCAAATACGGGAGAAGGAAATAGATGAATGGAGGAGGAAGTACAACCTCTCAGGAGAGGTGGTTATCTGTACTCTGAGCCCTCTTGAGAGAGTATCGGATTTTGGAGTTGATGAGTTCCCGATCTATGAGGCTTATTTTGAATCAGAATTTAGGGGTCGGGTCCCTTCCCTGGTGGCTAAGGTGTCAAAGTTTTTCGATATATCTCTGGGCCAACTTACCCCTTCAGCCTGAAGACTCCTAGTAGCGATTCAGAACCTAGGTGTGCTCGAGGATATCGTCTTAGGGGATAGAGAGGTCTTGTATGCATACCTTAATACTCCCCTTCATAGTGGTGGAGGCTGATATTACCTCTATCCTCTACTTCGGAGTCCTCTTGTTCGAGAGATTTCTAGGAATCAGAAAAAGCGTCATCCCGTCTTTAGAGGATCTTGGGCTGAGAAGTTCGTGTTTATAAGTGTCTCCGGGTTTTCCACCATCTGGAACATAGTCGGTAGGTAGCAGCAGTCCTCTAATGATTTCTTATCGTTGTTCTAACTTTCCCTTTCTTTTTTGCAGACACGTCTCATTTTTTGGCAGACGAAGGGAGAGAAGCGGTTGATCGAGTTCTGAGGCTTTCTGAGGAGCGAAATAAAGTCAATTTTCTCATAAGCAAAGAGGTTCTCGAGCGTTGTAGCATTTGGGGTAGGTCCCATACATCGTCCTTTCTTTGTGGG
Organism: Eruca vesicaria subsp. sativa; assembly: GCA_932364175.1. Classification (NCBI taxonomy): domain Eukaryota; kingdom Viridiplantae; phylum Streptophyta; class Magnoliopsida; order Brassicales; family Brassicaceae; genus Eruca; species Eruca vesicaria. The sequence continues at coordinate 204,901 of CAKOAT010725154.1, read as the reverse complement.
TCTCTAGCAGAGTACATTCTGATTAGATCGGGCTTGTCTTTTCAGGAAACATGTCGCAATCGACAGGAGAGGAGGCGTTGCAGGCTTTTAACAAGGCGATGGAGAAGTTGTCTGCCAAGAAACCGGCGTCTAAGGCCGCGGCAGCAGTTCAAGAAGATGACGAGATTCAATTTCTCCGATCCAGCAAGCGTAAAACTCCGGCCAGTGCGACTCCTGCAGATTCTAAGAAGAAAACCAAAGCCGCAGGGATGAAAATGGGGGCCTCTTGTGTTGTTCCAGACGGGTTGGCCGTAGCCCTGGCCGACCTCAATGAGAGGGTATTTCCTGCCATTCCATGCTTCCTCCCTGCGGGAGATCTCTCTAAATCCGTTTAGTCTCTTCAGTATGATTTCTTGTAGGTGCGTAACCTTCCCTTTTTTTGTTTGCAATGCTCGTTTTACTGATGGTGATTTCTTTGCAGGTAGCGTCCAATTTGTCTCATCTTAAGGGCATGATAAATGAGTAGGTCTCCGGCCAAGAGAAGGTGGAGGCCTTGACGTCCAAACTTCGTGATGAGGAGAATGTGGTCTTGCCCAAGAGAAAGAGATGAAATCTCTGCAGATCATGCTGAAGAAGCAAGAGGATGTCGGAACCCTAACCACTGCTGAGAACGTTGCTCTCAGGGATGAAGTTGAGGAGCTAGAGGGAGAATTATGCGGGTTGAAGTCTGAGAAAGAGGATTTTGAAGATGAAAGAGTTGTAGCGGTGCAAAGAGCTATAATGGTTGCTCGCTGGGAGTTAATGAGGGAGTGGCTTTGCGGGCAGACTGATCAGTGGAGGCCATTGGTGGAGTTTGCACGTTACAAAAAGGTGAAGGTTGCAGAGGTGACGCATCAAGGTTTACCTGCTCCTTCTTTTGAGGGCAAGCCTGCTGTCAAGGAGATGGGAGCTCCAAACGAGTCCCCTTTGCCTGCTCATGTTGACGATCCCAATGCCTCCTCTTCTGCCCCTGCTGATGACCTCAAAGCATCCTCCTCTGCTTGATTTCTTCAAATAATGAACTCTGTTTCTGATGCCCTTTGTTTTGGGCTTTGTTATGTTGTGCCCCTTGGGGCTTAAGGTTCAGTACTGGGCTTTCGTGCCCCTTTTTGTTTTTGTAGAGCCTTACGGTCTCTTGAGGCTCGTACTTTTTAAAATCTTTTCGGATTATTGCTTTCGCTGTCGATTGAAATATTCGGCTTGGTGCTTTGTAGATTCCACCAAGTATATTGTAGGTTTTACCAAATGCTTTCCCGGACTTAAAATATCAGCCTTGGTTGTCTTGAGGTTAATCCTTGGCAGCGTACTGCCATGGATTTAGCGCTTAGGGATAGGAAATGTAAAACTGGTATTTTTAACACTTAGGACCCGGAGGTCTTAGAGGATTCTTAGAACCCTTCTTAGATCCTGAGATCCTTGATTGGGCCCTGAATTCTCTTACTCAATCATGGAGATAGGATAGTTTTTTAGGACATGGGAACTCGCAGTTCTGAATTGATGGGCTCGTCGTCTGGGCCGGGAGATTCTGATCGAGCCCAAAGGCTAAGTGTCTGGCCCGAAGGTTTAGGCCCTAAGGTCTATATCTGGGCCCGGGGGCCGGAAATGTAAAATTCAGGATTTTGAACACTGGGAACTCGGAAGTTTATGATTTCACCTTGAGGTTGGTTTTGGAATTTACAAATCCCAATAGATGGCTTGGGACCTAGGGGTCTTTCCTGCATTGCAGGGATACTTGTTCAGAACCCTGAGGTTTTCTGAGTAGATTCCAAGATGCTTGACCTAGACCCGGAGGTGAGTAGATATGAGATATAAAATTCGGGATTTTGAACATATGGGACCCTGAGGTCATTGTCCTTGAGATCGTATTTTGCCCCCCTTAGGTAGGCCACTACTGATCTCATGTAAAAATGTAAAATTCGGAATTTTGAACATTTGGGGCCCGGAGGCTCGTTGTCATCGAGATCGTATTCTACTCGGCTTAGGTAGGACACAACCGATCTCGGGTAAGGATTTGCAGTAGGCCACTATCAAGATCCTGTAATGCTACACTCTGCTTTTTGCAGAAAGCCACTCTCCGTCTTATATGTTTGTGCTGGGGTGGGTCTACTGGGAAGTAGTGAGCCACGTACCAGACTTGCTACTTCCATGTCTGGATAAGTAGGATAGAGGTGCTCCCGAGGTTTTGTGCACCGTTTGCTCCCGAGGTTTTGCGCATCGTCTGCTCTCTGAAACCATGTGGCTGTTCTCAGTACTCTGAAGTTATACGTCATGTCCCCTGCATCTCATTTTGCTCGGGGCGTGTTTGATGCAGGGATTGATGAACTAGTACATGTGGCCCCCTTGTAGTTTTATGGCTCGAGGCCTCTACGCAGGGGCTGAGGTAATTTTGACATTGGATTAAGGTTGATCATGCCAAGTGTTTTTATATGTGAATCATGTCACATAGATGTAGGGTTTGCCAGGATCTAGGTTGTCATTTCTCTTATCCTGGATTGGATCGCAGAGACAGACCATGGCACAAGGAGATACACCAGTCAGGTCGTATGACCTAAAGACAAGCATATCATGGTTCAGAAACGTGGTTAAGTACATCAAGGAGCTGAGACTTAGTCAAATAAGGAAGGAAAGGGAGTAAAAAGAGCTACACGAGTAAAAGGGTAGCTGGACACGGTGTAGAGACAGCTCGATCTAGCTCAGAGGAGCTCGGGGAAGCTCAGCCCAGCTCGGTCTAGCTACACACTCATTGGTCAGCTCACACCAGCTGAACAGTAATCTTCCTGTTCCTGGAACTTGACATAAGGCCAAGATGTTCAATAGAAACGAGACTGCTTGGTTCAGATCACGAGAATTTATCGTCAACAAGCTCTTGAAGTGAATGATCAGAATGGATCATGGTAAAACTAAGTGTATGTCTGCAAATAGACCAAGGTACTTAGAAGGATTGAATAAGATGAAGATATCAAGCTGTACGAAGTGTATCACAGCTGGGTGATGCGAGCAAGAAGCTCAACCAGCTGGACAGAGCTCAGTTGGAGCTTAAGTAGAGTTTGCTAGCTCCCTAAGCTGGATGGAATAGCTCACTCAGATGGGCCATCTGGGGAACAGCTCAACTCAGCTGGATAAAGTGTTCAAGTCTTGGGCAGTTGGGCCGGGTTTGGATAGTGACCACGCCATGTGGGTGAACCATGTGTACCAATGGGCCACTGGGCTTTTTTGGTTGGGCCATGGGCATGGGAAATCACTTTGGGCTTGTTTTGGACATGTCCAGGAGTGTTTTGTAAATCCCAGGACGTCTGGTAATTGCCATAGGCGAACATGTGTATTCTGTACCATTGATTAAATCAATGGACCGAAAAGATACCGAAGGGATGCAATGGTTAAGAAGTAACCACCCCTTCTTTTATATAATAAAGGCAAGTCCGTGTCTTTGCAGGACACCATAAATTATTTCTTCTTCCTGAAACACAAAGAAAAAAAGAGAAAAAAATAGAATAAAAGAGAGATGGTCGGATTCAACAATCCAAGATAGAGATGCATTACAAGGCAGCAAAGAGGCAGTTTTGTGGGCAATGAAGAAGGGAGTTGAGAACGACCCTCTGATGAGTTTTGATATTTTTTTGGCACGCCCTAGGCTTCCTCTATATCCATACAATACACGAAAATAGCCAAGAGACAATATGGAGAGCCGGAATGCACTTCCAATGGTTGAGACAGCGTTGAAGGCAGATGTGGGTAGAAAGGCAGTTTCATGGGTACTGAAAGGGGAAGTGATGCATGACCCTTGGGTGGAGTTTAATCATAGATGAACACATCCCAGGATTTATATGTGTCTTGGGAACACACGCAAATATCCAGGAGAGAAGGGAGAAAGCCGGACTTCACTCTCAAAGGCATGAACATCCTTGAAGGCAATGCAGTGTAGAAAACAGTTTCATGGGAGTTCCATGGAAGGGAAGTTATGAACGACATTTTAAGGAGTTTGATCATTAAAGATCATGTCCTAGTCAACAATCATACAATACACTCAAATGGCCAGGGAAGAAGAGAGATGACCAGAGTTCACTCTCAAAGGCCAAGGCATCCTTATAAGGGGTATATGGTGGGGATTAAGTAACAACAAGGTAAGGATTGATTTGGGAAAGGGAAGGCCGACTGGTGAGGATCCCAGAGGCAAGGAAAATGAATTGAAAAGGGAGGGGGTTAAGACTCCAAATCACACGTTCAAGGTAGAGGGTATGGCCATAGAACAATAGGCCAAGATCATGGATCGGTTTGATCATGACTTGGGGCGGTTTTGTTTTTTTTTTTTTTTTTTTTTTTTTTTTTTTTTAA
>CAKOAT010725154.1:163928-200451 GCA_932364175.1 Eruca vesicaria subsp. sativa | reverse complement strand
TAAAACAAAAGATAAACATGGTTCATGGGGTCTGCCCATGAACGGTTCTCATATAATCCAAATGGATTTGTTGGATTCCAAGTATGGGAATCTCTTAGTGGTGATTTATTATGAATAATCATGAATTTTAATTAGTTTTTGGAGCAGGTTTGAAGGATGTCATTTTTGGGCCAGAGATTCCTTCTAATGATTGACAGAAGCATTTAGCTGGTGTGGTTAATCAAGGAAGGCCGTGTGTTTTCTGGTCATGGGTGTAGAAAGGGAGTTTCATGGGTACTGAAAGGGAAAGTGATGCATGACCCTTGGGTGGAGTTTAATCATGGATGAACACATCCCAGGATTTTTATGTGTCTTGGGAACACACACAAATATCGAGGAGAGGAGGGAGAAAGCCGGACTTCACTCTCAAAGGCATGAACAGCCTTGAAGGCATTGCAGTGTCAAAAAAAGTTTCATGAGAATTCCATGGAAGGGAAGTTATGAACGACCTTTGATGGATTTTGATCATTAAATATCATGTCCTTGGCTTCCTCTACAATCATACAATACACCCAAATGGCCAGGGAAGAAGATAGATGACCAAAGTTAACTCTCAAAGGCCAAGGCAGCCTTATAAGGGGTATATGGTGGGGATTAAGCAACAACAAGGTAAGGATCGATTTGGGAAAGGCAAGGCCGACTAAAGAGGATCCCAGAGGCAAGGAGAAGGAATTTAAAAGGGGTCTTTAAGACTCCAGGACACACGTTCAAGGTAGAGGGTATGGCTATAGAACAACAGGCCAAGATCATGGATCAGTTTGATCATGATTTGGGGCGGTTTTGTAATAGTTATATCCTATCTCTTTCTTGTCTGTTTATATTACTTTCCCTTCATTTTATAATATATATTTCATGAGGAACATAGTGGTGTAGTCTCGGAATTGGTTTGGTAAAGGGCCAAGGTCATGTTCTAAGTAAAACCAAACATGAACATGGTTCATGGGGCCTCCCCATGAACGGTTCTCATATGATCCGAATAGATTTAGTGGATTCCAAGTATGGGAATCTCTTAGTGGTGACTTATCATGAATTATCATGAACTTTAATTAGTTTTTGGAGCAGGTTTGGAGGATGTCATTTTTGGGCCAGAGATTCAATTTAAGGACCGACAGAAGCATTGAGCTGGTGTGGTTAATCAAGGAAGGCCGTCTGTTTTCTGGTCATGGGTAAGGATGGACGACCTGATCCATAGATGATGGATCAAGGTGTCTGGTCTGATTGATCAAAGGATTCACCGGTTGGAAGAGCAAGACTGATCGGTTCCAATGGGACATAGTTCCCTGGCCGGTTAGGTATGTGTGAAGACTCATCAGGTCTTAGTCATGTGGGGTTGGTTGAATAAATTATTAGGATCTGATGGGCATTATTAGTTCAGGAGAGGGACTTGCTAATATATCCTACCAAGCGTAAGGATATGTGATGATGCATTAGCTGAGATGAGCTAGATGCATGTTGTTGATGAAGACTTCCCAAAGGTTAATTGGTCTGTGGGGATGGTTGGTTGAATGACTAAGTAACGAAGCGGAGATGTTTATGCAGGTATAAGAGAGCTGGACGAGTTGGCATGGAGCTGTGTACAGCTATCCTGTAGCTCGATCAACTGGAAGAGAGTGATGGAACCTCAAGTGAAGTGGTACAGCTTAGCTAGCTGGATGAGCTAGCTAAACAAGCTGAGGCAGCTGACCTTAGCTCGGTAACATCTAGCTTAGGAGTGTCATCTCAAATAGATGGATGAGCTAGCTAAGTCAGCTTAGAGTATGAGCTAGTTAAGTCAGCTAGGAGGATGAGCTAACTAAGTCAGCTGGACCAATGAGCTAACAAGCTCCGTGGATGTGGCACTACAAGAAAACTAAGAGTTTACTAGGAAATTTTACTAGGAAAATAGTTCCTCGTAAACTTACTAGGCACTTACTTCGGTTTTACGAGGAAATCTAATTTCCTCGTAAGATCCTCGTAAACTTACGAGAAACAGGATTCCTCGTAAGACCGTAGTAATGTTACGAGGACCTTACGAGGAAAAAGTACATTTCCTCGTAAACTCGTAGTACCACCTTTCCTCGTAAAGTCATAGTAAGTCTTTACTACGAAATTAGGAGGAAAGGGTTTTGTTACTACGAAATTAGGAGGAACTGGATAGAAAATATCGAATTTAAATCAAAAACGTGGTTTATACTTACCTTTCCTAGCAATTTCCTAGTAAATGCTCAGATTCGAAAATTTCTATAAATACCACCTTATGTGATTCATTTGAAACACACCAAAAAAAATCAGCTATAAGCTTGATCAAACCCAAAAAAATGTCTGGTCCGGGAAATATTTTCGAGTTGCGGCAGTGGATGTATTCACACAGAGATAATAACGGGAGGGTGACGAAAGAATTTCTGGAAGGGTTGGAGACGTTTATGCATTAAGCAGATTCTACACCACTCACGCAGGAAAGTGGTACGATGTTCTGTCCTTGTCGGAAATGCTGCAATACCAAATTAGGCCCTCGTGAAAATGTTTGGAAGCATTTAATAAATAGAGGTTTCATGCCATATTATTATATTTGGTATCAACATGGAGAAGATACTAGTTGTAGGAATGAAGGTAGCAGTAGTAATAGCAATTTTCAGGTTGAACCGGTTGATCATTTGCGTAATGAAGGTAGCAGTAGTATTAGCTATCATCACCAAGAGGAACAAATGGTAGATTGTGATAGGGTTCATGATATGGTAGGTGATGCATTTGTAACTCATGATGATGATGAAATTGAAGAACCTAACTTAGATGCAAAAAAGTTTTATGAAATGTTAGAAGCTGCGAAGGAGGCAATTTACAGTGGTTGTAGAGAAGGTCTGTCTAAATTCTCGTTGGCTGCTAGAATGATGAGTATTAAAACCGATCACAATCTACCTGAAAATTGTATGGATGCATGGGCAGACTTGTTTAAAGAGTATTTGCCAGAAGACAATGTGTATGCTGAATCTTATTATCAGATTCAGAAATTGGTATATAGTCTTAGGTTGCTCTCGGAGATGATAGACGTTTTGCATCAACAACTGCATGATTTACTGGGGAGATGATGAGAAGTTGGAATAATGTCAATTTTGTAAGAAGCCACGATTCAAACCGCAAGGTCGAGGGTGCAATAGGGTACCATACCAAAGGATGTGGTACCTACCAATCACAGACAGATTGAAAAGATTGTACCAATCTGAGGAGACTGCTGGAGGGATGAGATGGCACGCCGAGCATACACAGACAGATGGAGATATGACTCATCCATCAGATGCAAGAGCCTGGAAACATTTTAACAATGTACATCCACATTTCGCTAGCAATGGCCGGAATGTGTATCTTGGATTATGCCCTGATTGATTTAGTCCATTTGGAATGTCTGGGAGACAATATTCATTGTGGCCGGTCTTTCTTACACCGTATAACCTGCCACCAGAGATGTGCATGCGACAAGAGTTTCTATTGATGAGCATATTAATACCTGGTCCAAAACATCCTAAAAGATCTCTCGACGTTTTTCTACAACCACTGATAAAGAGTTGAAAGATTTGTGGTTAACAGGGATGAGGACATATGACTGTTCAACGAAAACAAACTTTACGATGCGAGCGATGCTTTTGTGGACCATAAGTGACTTTTCTGCATATGGTATGTTGTCTGTGTGGACTACACATGGGAGATTAGCTTGTCCATATTGTAATGGAATGACAGATGCGTTTCAGTTGAAGCACGGTAGGAAGATGATATCACTCAAATTACCCTAAGGAGTGAATTACTCTCATCAAAAGAGGTTCAATCGTAGTACTTAGGGATCGAATCCACAAGGAACTAGAGACACAAAAGATATAATCCTAAGTGATTAAGCTAGGTTGAAAAAGGTTTAAGACAATAAATAAAATAAGTAGCAATGGTAAGTTGCTAAAGAGAATAGGTTTTGGTTTGAAAACAATGAAGGAAAATAGTTAGATTCAAGGTTACTATTCAGAAAATCAGGATTATAGATCTTTGGATGTCTTAACGAATTGCTTGCAAATATATGAGAACTTCAATCCTTAGAAAAATCTATTGCTGTCGCTAGTTAGACTCGTCCATTGATCTGAGTGCCGACTGAATCGATCGATGTTGCTATCGCAGTGTCGATCGATATAAGCATGTCGTCCATCGATACCCTAGAAGAGCATCGATCGATATTAAGTATCAGATCGGATCGAACTATTGTTCACTCGAGAATTTCTATAAGACCGGCTATCGCAACGTGCCTTAATAGAGTCTGAGTTTAGCCAAATGATTTCAGGAAGATGACTATTAGATTAGTCACTCCATAATCAATACTCTAGGTAGCAAGTCTTGAGTAAGCATTAGGGTTCATTTGGATAATGAATATAACAACTCAACAATCCATAGTTGGGGCTAATCCCTCATAACTATTTGAACCCCAAATCTAACATATGAATCTACTCAAACATAGCCAAGAAATTCATAGCAAAAGAATAAGAAAAGAAAATACTTTTATTGCTAAATAGAATAGAATTCAAAACTCTTTCAAAACTTCTTTTTCGTTCTTAAAGCATCATAGGCATAGGTATAAATATGGAGTACAATTAGGTTAAAAAACTCGTCAAGGGCAGTCTTGGAATTTGGTGAGAACTTGGGCTTCAAGTTGGCCAAATACATCTTGCTCATCATGCTCTGTATCGATCGATGGTACATTGCGTACATCGATCGATAGAGGATCTCGACTTCAACTTCTACGGAAGCGTCATCGATCGATTACACAGGGTGTGTATCGATCGATATGTATCTCTTATATCGGATCTTCATAGTCATCTTGGAAAACTCTTCTTTAAGCACCAAAAGGCACCTAAATCATCACTTTACCACAAAATGCTCCTGAACCTGAAAACTTACCAAATAGACTCCAAAACATAGATATTTATAATAAAAACATATTGAAAATATGACCAAAAGCGGGTCAAAGTCATGGTCTATCAACTCCCCCAGACTTAACCTTTTGCTTGTCCTCAAGCAAACATCAAGTTAGTCTTGAAAAGAAGTTTAAAAACAGCAGGGACTCAATCAAAATCTTAACTTAAAAATCATAACCTCTTACTTTGTTGCAAACCACATCTTATTCTATCAACTACAGGAGTACATTATACCATATCCTAGCTTAGCAACCTAATCATCTATCCAATCAACTTAAACATTCCTTGTCTGTCTATCCCCTCTACTGATTTCATTTATGCATGAAAATAAAGGTGTAGGCTTTACCTTCGGAGTATCGATCAAGGAACACTTGGATTCAACTCAAACAAGTTTTCAGGCATTCTCATCCTGGTTCCCTTTCTTTCTTTATCCCCCTTCTCTGAATCCCAACTCTTCTTTCTTTTTTATCAATCCCAATGAACAGTTAATGTTCATCTTATTGATCTTTCTCAATTTGTAAGCGAATAGTGGGGTCATAGGTAATGTACCTCTCCCTCGCTGTGATCATTCCTTTGATTTAGAATAGTGGGGTCATAGGTAATGTACCTCTCCCTCTGCCTCTCAGAAAATCATCTCAATCTTTTTTTTTTGGGGATGCCGAAGGAAGGAAAGAAGGAAACCAAAAATTTTAAGATTTTTACCTTCCAGACTTACAAGAGGATTCCGATCCCTTGTATACCAAGCCCCAAGACAAGCAATAGATGTCAGGTTAGGTTAGAAATTTGCTTTGGTTCTTCCAGACAATCATGAAAGTGTTGACATAGGTGATCGGTGATCCACTTTAGCATCTATAGTACTTTCTGCAATCAATAAACCTAAGAATGGTGCTAAAGAGTGGTAAGATAAAAAGTAAGACTTTGAAATTTTTTTCCTTTCTTGACTCAATAAAACCAATTTTTGAAAACTTTATCAAAAAGATCAAAAAGAGGTAAAGTAGCATCAGTAATCAACTCCCCCCAGACTTAAATCATACACTGTCCTCAGTGTATAATTAATCGGAGTTGGAGCATAAGAAAAATTAAATATGTGTAACTGATATCGAAAATTGGAAACGATATACCTGACCGATATGGGTATCGATCGATGGTGAGTCGCCATAGTCGATCGATGCGTGGTTGTCTGTGTCGAGCGATATCAACTGGTCGTATCGGTCGATAGGTATGGATCGTGTGTCTAACTTCCTAAAAATAAATAAAAACGAAACTAGTTAGTAAAAATAAAATAAAATAAGTTAGTAAAATACCTAAGAGTGGGTTGCCTTCCACTCAACGCTTGTTTAAAGTCAGTTTAGCTTGACTATGGAAGTATGGTTGCTAGTGAGGTGGGTTACAGGTACTTGTTGGTAAACAAGTGTCCTCCTGTTCTTGTGTTTCATCAAACCAAGAGGTTAGAAAGCTTCTTGTGGCCTTCTCACTTCTGGTCATACTAGTCTTCAAACCATAAACTTCTGCATGGATCTTTTCGAACCACCGTTCTAAGTTGGCAATGCTGTACTGATGTTTGCCAATCATGCTGTAGATATATTCTGTTCTGCGCTGCATGGTATCGTGGTGTGGTGGATCGTCGGTGGAGGATGGAGGTTGCATATCGATCGATGCGTTGGGTGCTTCGTCGATCGATGGCGATTGGTCAGGTCGGCTGACCAGCTGTCTTTGGATATCTGCTACCTCCTTCTGAAAGTCTTCCACTCTCAGGTCCAAACTGTTAACATCCTTCTGCACTGGGAGCCAATACTTGTCCAGTAGATAGTAATCTTCGTTCTCACAAGCTTCAATTGATTTGTAGATCTCGGCTGTGGTTTCTTCAAATTCTTCCCTGGTACAGAATTCAGGAGCACGTGTGTCGATCGATGGACTGGGTTTGTCATCGATCGATAGTTTCTGTAAGTGGTGCTCGATCGGGTGTTGGACGGCTGTATCGATCGATGCAGGGGGATCTGTATTGGTCGACGGCTGTGGTTGAGACTGTAGTTGTGCGCGCAGAGTGTTGACTTTGTCTTCTAAGGCGTCTCGTGCCCTTCGTACTTTGTCATTGTGGCTGGTCAAATTTTGCGCTTGCTATCTTCCAGTTGTGATCGCTGGCAAGGCCATCTAGCATGTAGGTGACTTCGTTCTGTGTGTAGAGCTTGCCATCTGGAACTCCTTCAGCAAACTGATCAGCATATCCTGGTAGGCAGAAACAAGAGCGACCAAAGAGTGAGGCTCTCTTTAGCAAGTTTTCCATATCTTCTTTGGTGACAGGGACGATGTCTCCGTTTACTGCTCTTACATGGCCAGATTCATCTCTGTAGACTCCATATTCATCTTTCTTTTCCAAAAAGAAACGACGTTCTCCGTTTCGGAAAGCTCTCTGCCCGTACTCTCGGTGGGTATCGATCGATGCTCGTCTCCATGCATCGGTAGATGGGCGTTTTATCTGGTTCGGGTCGTTTTCGATGATAGGTCCGTTGGCCATCTGGAGCAAGTCTGCAACATCTTCTAGGGAGATAGGAATGATTCTCCCGTCTATAGCACGTGCATGACCATCTGAATCCCTGAAAATACCAAACTCATCCGGAATTAGTGAATTTAAATCAAATTTAGGTGTTTGTACCTCGGATGGTGGTCTGTGATTGATATCGATCGATGGAGAAAAGTTTGCGTCGATCGATGGCTTGTAGGGCATGTTGGTCGATGGCTGGTACTCCTTATCGAGCGATACGAGATCTGTAGGTTGAGTCGCGGCTTGTAGGGGTGCTGTATCGACTGCAAAACTTTCGTGATAACCGCTGGCCCAGCTTCCAATCGAGTAATCTCCGTCTCGTGGTTCGTGTGGGACATCGACTGGTCGGCAGTAGGGTTCGTCGCTTGTTGATTCGAACCGTCGTTTGCGAGATCTGGGGTAGGGCATATCGACCGATGGACCAGGTGTCGTATCGGTCGATGCTCGTTGGATGAAGGTCGGGATTGGAGGTTGTTCTTCATCTTCTCGAAGAAATCGGTACTCTATAGCTCGTTCTTCCTCATAATCTTCATCATACTCCTCCTGAGTATTGATACTAGCAAGCTCGGGCAAGTAGTGATCGTTTTCCCAATCGTCTGCATTGAAATCGGCTTCTGGGAACTCGGCTTCGGTTCGTCGGTAGGCTCCATCGAGCGACGGCTGGTGAGGACTGTCGGTCGATAGTGGTGCAAGGATATCGATCGAAAGGGTAGTGGTGTCATCGGTCGATACTGCTTCGTCGGGGTCATTCTCTTCCATAGAATCAAATTCGTGGGCACAGAAACATGTGGCTACGAGTGTTGAGCTGGCTGGCCTTGGGAACTTGATTACTGGTACAGGATCGTAGTGAATGGAAGGGTTGATTAGGGTTAGGCAGAGCTTGTTTGTTTGGAGGTCACAAACAGTTCCAACTGTGGCTAAGAAGGCTCTTCCAAGTAGTAAAGAAATCTTGAAGTTGAGCTTGTTGGAGAGGATATGGAAGTCTGTAGGAATTAGGGTTTCTCCAATCTGTACCTCAAGGTTGCGAACGATGCCTCCAGAGCTCTGCTGAGAACAATCTACAAAGATGAAGGTTTCTTCAGAAGGCTCTATCTTCAGACCTAGATGATCTGCCATGAGTTTGGGTAGGATGCTAACTCCAGATCCTGTGTCACAAAGGGCACGTGGGAACTCAACACCTCTAATGGAGCAAGGTATTGTGAACTTTCCTGGATCATTCTTCTTCTTCAGTGTGATCTTCTGCTTGAGGCTATCTCTGACGTGGTTAAACATCCTCCTGATGTCTTCTTCTGTCTCCTTTGATTCTCTGAAGAACATCCACAATTTATGTGAAAAGTAGGCTTCTTCAAAAGGTTTCTCTTTAGGTATTCTGAGGACTCTTTTTCTGAAGCTTGACAACTCCTTCTAATTAGCTTCTCTTTTATAGGGTTTAGGTATCTTCTCTTTCCTTTTTCGGAGCACTCTCCCCATATTTTCCATTTTTATCGCCATGGACTCAAAAATATCCGTGGGTCTCTCTTTTAGGGCTGCTGTAGGGTGTCTGGTGGTGTAATATCGCTCCCAGAAAGCGTCAAGACCTGCACTGTCGATTTTAGGAAGTGGCACTCGGCGTTGGGGTACTTCATATCGATCGACACTGGTAGATGTGTGTCGAGCGATGCCAGGGTCTGGATGTCGATCGATGATGGGGGCATCATGTCGATCGATGACAGGGCTGGGCGGATCTGGGTGAAGTGTGGCGAATTCGGCGTGAGACATAATCTTGACGGAATTGCACTCGCGAGGGTTTTCGTCGGAGTTCATCGACCGACACTCGTCGAAGTCAATCGATCGACGAACTAAAGGTGATATTGATCGATGTCGAGCTGTTGATATCGATCGATAGTAGTCGTAGGCGAATTCTCTTTCACTCGCATCATCAGATCTCTGAATCTGTTCTACTACTTCTTGCCAAAAGTCATCATCTAGGAGGGCATTGATGTTCTGGGTGTGGGTAAACTCATGCTTCTTAACTGCTTCTCTTGTCTGGAACACCTGGGTCTCTAGCTTCTTCACATGGGTGCTGAGTGCATCTATCTTCGTCATGAAGGTGGTGTAGACAGAATCTATCTTTCCATTGAAGTTTACCTCTAGCTTCTGCTGACTCTCAAGTATCTTGTCCATCAATTCCTCCAGTTTAGTATCTTGGGTGGGTGGGTGTGGATTTGAGTAGAAGGCACTTCNCTCAAGTATCTTGTCCATCAATTCCTCCAGTTTAGTATCTTGGGTGGGTGGGTGTGGATTTGAGTAGAAGGCACTTCCATAGCTTCTGTTGTTGTTAGGATTGCTGCTGCTGAAAGTGTTGGGCTTCTGGGGATTCTGGTTATAGTTGCTTCTCTGGCTTGTGAAGTTTCTGAATCCTCCTTGGTTACCAGATCTCTGAAAACCGGCTCCACTAATCCAGTTGACGTCTTCTTCAACCATTTCTGAATCTTCCACTGCACAGATCTGCTTGTTTAGGAGCTTCTGAATGTTGTCTAGCTGTGCTTGAACTTCATTGACATACTCCTTTCCAGGGAATGATGTAGTCTTCATATAGTTTCTTGTGCTGTTGCTGGAAGCTAAGTTGTCAATTAGCTTGATAGCATTCTGAGGATTCCTGGTGGTGAAGTTGCCATCGCTAGCTGTATCAAGGTCTCTCTTGAAATCGGGGCTGATGCCTCTATAGAAGGTGCAGAGTAGTTGCACTTGGTTGAATCCGTGGTGTGGGCAGTCTCGCTGGTAGGACTTGAATCTGTTCCAAGTATCCTTGAATGACTCTTCATGAGCTTGGGTGAATGTAGCAATCTTCTTCCTCCAGTCTTCAGCGCGTGAATCATCAAAGAAATTACGCAGGAAGGCGTGCTTGATATCATTCCAGGTGGTAAGGGAACATGGTGGTAGTTGTCTTAGCCACTGCAAAGCTTATCCAGATAGAGAGTACTTGAAAATCTTGCAGAAAAGATAGTCTTGAGGGACTCCTTTTGCTTTGACTAGGGTGACAAGATCCTCGAACCTCTCCAAATGGTCCATAGGATGCTCATGGGGCAAACCACAAAAAGGGATTTGACCCACAAGTGTGTAGTACTGCGGCTTGAGCTCAAAATCTCCTCTCTGGATGGCAGGAGGTAGGATGGCTAAACGGTTTGAATAGAACTGATCGGGGCGGTTGTAGTCAGCCAAAGTTCTGGTCTCTTCTACAGGTTGAATCATGCCTGTAGGTGCAGTCTCTTCTTCAATAATGATCTCCTTCTGATCATTCAGCTTCTGACCTGCTGCATTCCGCAGGTGACCATCTTGATTACGCAGGTCTCCATTCTCATTAGGTATGAGAATCATAGGCGCTACCATGTCTCGCCGGCTAGTATCGATCGATGTCAAGTGTGGGGTATCAATCGATGTCAAGTGAGGGGTATCGGTCGACGAACGGTTGTTGATGTTGAGCGATGAGGTGGTGAAGGTGTCGGTTGACGAACGGTTGGTGATCGTCGGTAAAAAGGGCGTATTGGTCGATACGATGGTATTGGTATCGATCGATGCGGAGCGTATGTCCTTGCGGATGCTACGCTCTAGGTTGTTGGGATCTTCTGAGTACAAAAGCTACTTGTTCTTGTTGCTTCTAGTACTGCTGGGCATGTACCTGAAAGAGACAAAAAGAAAAAGAAAAAGATTTTGTGTCAAAAGATAAAAAAATAAAATAACAAATAACCTAGACTGAATCAGATTAAATCTAATAGTGATCTTAGTTCCCCGGCAACGGCGCCAAATTTGATATCACTCAAATTACCCTAAGGAGTGAACTACTCTCATCAAAACCGGTTCAATCGTAGTACTTAGGGATCGAATCCACAAGAAACTAGAGACACAAAAGATATAATCCTAAGTGATTAAGCTAGGTTGAAAAAGGTTTAAAACAGTAAATAAAATAAGTAGCAATGGTAAGTTGCTAAAGAGAATAGGTTTTGGTTTGAAAACAATGAAGGAAAACTGTTAGATTCAAGGTTACTATTCAGAAAATCAGGATTATAGATCTATGGCTGTCTTAACGAATTGCTTGCAAATATATGAGAACTTCAATCCTTAGACAAATCTATAGCTGTCGCTAGTTAGACTCGTCCATTGATCTGATTGCCGACTGCATCGATCGATGTTGCTATCGCAGTGTCGATCGATATAAGCATGTCGTCGATCGATACCATAGAAGAGCATCGATCGATATTAAGTATCAGATCAGATCAAACTATTGTTCACTCGAGAATTTCTATAAGACCGGCTATCGCATCGTGCCTTAATAGAGTCTGAGTTTAGCCAAATGATTTCAGGAAGATGACTATTAGATTAGTCACTCCATAATCAATACTCTAGGTAGCAAGTCTAGAGTAAGCATTAGGGTTCATTTGGATAATGAATATAACAACTCAACAATCCATAGTTGGGGCTAATNAATACTCTAGGTAGCAAGTCTAGAGTAAGCATTAGGGTTCATTTGGATAATGAATATAACAACTCAACAATCCATAGTTGGGGCTAATCCCTCATAACTATTTGAACCCCAAATCTAACATATGAATCTACTCAGACATAGCCAAGAGATTCATAGCAAAAGAATAAGAAAAGAAAATACTTTTATTGCTAAATAGAATAGAATACAAAACTCTTTCAAAACTTCTTTTTCGTTCTTAAAGCATCATAGGCATAGGTATAAATAGGGAGTACAATTAGGTTAAAAAACTCGTCAGGGCAGTCTTGTAATTTGGTGAGAACTTGGGCTTCAAGTTGGCCAAATACATCTTGCTCATCACGCTCTGTATTGATCGATGGTACATTGCGTACATCGATCGATGGAGGATCTCGACTTCAACTTCTACGGAAGCGTCATCGATCGATTACATAGGGTGTGTATCAATCGATATGTATCACTTATATCGGTTCTTCATAGTCATCTTGGAACACTCTTCTTTAAGCACCAAAAGGCACCTAAATCATCATTTTACCACAAAATGCTCCTGAAGCTGAAAACATACCTAATAGACTCCAAAACATAGATATTTATAATAAATACATATTGAAAATATGACCAAAAGCGGGTCAAAATCATGGTCTATCAGAAGACTAGTTGGTTCGATTGTCACCGTCGATTTCTTCCCATTCACCACCCATACCGAAGAAACAAGAAATTGTTCAGGCACCAAAGGGTTGTCAGAGACACTCCTCCTCCATATTTAACTAGAGAATAAATCGAAGCGCAAATCGATTACTACTGTGCTCTATAAACAGCTCCTCGTGGTGGAAATTGGCATGTTCCCAGTACTATGCCTGATTTTTATGGTGTTCAGCACAATTGACACAAAAAGAGTATATTTTGGGAATTGCCATATTGGAAATATCTTCTTTTGCGCCACAACCTCGATGTGATGCATATAGAGAATAATTTTTTTGAGAACATTGTGAACACTATATTAAACGTCCCAGGGAAGACGAAAGACAATGTAAAATCGAGGTTAGACTTACCCGATATCTGCTCAAGGAGTGAGCTACATATAAAAAGCAATGGGCAAGTTCCAGTTCCAATATTCATACTGTCATCAGATAAAAAGTCTGTGTTGTTCAATAGAGTGGCTTCAGAAGTGAAGTTCCCTGATGGATATGTTTCAAATCTCTCAAGATGTGTTGAGAAAGGGCAAAAGTTCTCCGGGATGAAGAGCCACGATTGTCATGTCTTCATGCAGCGACTACTTCCCTTTGTGTTTGCGGAGCTACTACCGGCAAAAGTACATGAAGCACTTTCAGGTAATTAATTAATATAATACGATGATATGATTAATTTATTTCTGTATACATATATACTAATGTGGATAATTTTTGTTTTTGTAAATATATAGGAATTGGAGCAGTTTTTAGGGATCTGAGTACCCGCACTCTTAAAGTGGAAGTTATCCAACAACTTCATGAAAACATCCCCGTCTTAATCTGCAACTTGGAGAAAATATTTCCGCCTACTTTTTTCGACGTCATGGAACACCTAGTTGTCCACCTCCCGTATGACGCATTACTTCGTGGACCTGTGCATTATGGATGTATGTATCAGTATGAAAGGGCCATGAAAACTTTGAAAGGAAAAGCCAAAAACCTAGTAAGAGTTGAAGGTTCTATTGTTGCGGGAAGTTTGACGGAAGAAACATCACATTTCACATCGTACTACTTTGCACCGAAAGTACGTACAAGGAAACGAGCTCCAAGAAGATATGATGATGGTGGTGTCGTGCCGACATATATGGAAGACGATGTTCTAGACATCTTTTGTCAAATTGGGCGATTGGTTGGGAAATTGAAAGAGGTTTGGTGGTCGAGTGATGAAGACGTCCATAGTGCACACCTTTATATTTTTCTTAATTGCGAGCATCCATTGATTTCTTATTTTGAAAGGTAAATATATAATTAAACATACACACTTAAATATATATATATATTTTTTTTTCTTTCAATATTAAATATATAACATAACATATATGATTTTACAGCCAATTTGTGATTCAAGTCGAGGAAGCAATACCTGGTATATCGACAACTGAGTTAGAAAAAAGGAAACATCAACACTTTATCAAGTAGTTGAGGAAACAAGTATTTATTATTACTTAAATTTTATGCATACATTACCACAAAGTAAGTCTAATATGTCTAGTTATATTACTTTTTGTTGCAGGTTGATTATGACGATCCTCAGTATCCCGCATGGTTTCGTGAATTACTTCAAGGTCCAGTTGCAAAGGTCACTACATCATCGATGTATTTCACCCGAGGCTATACTTTTTATACCTATGACTATGGTAGACACCGGGCGACAAGTAATTATGGAATATGTGTGAAAGGCGAAACATATTTCTACGGGATCTTGCAGGAGATTTATGAAGTTCAATTCCCAGGTATGAGTTCTAAATGCGTTATCTTCAAGTGTGAGTGGTACGACCCCGTCGTCTACAGAGGTGTTCGGATTAACAAGAACGGCGTAGTTGATGTCAATGGTGGACGAAGGTACAACAAATTCTTTTTTTACATACGTACATGCATGTTCTGAGAACTAATAATTTATCCGTTGTCTTAATTTTTGCAGGTACAACAAATTCGAGCCTTTCATGTTAGCTTCCCAAGCAGATCAAGTTTGCTTCATTCCATACCCTCGGATTACTACAACGGGAATAAACTGGTTAGCTGTTATCAAAGTGACACCTCGAGGACGGATAATCAAGGGAGAAGAACCACCATTACAAGAAGAAAACACCAATGAAATTGAGGAACCTGAAGCAGAAATTGATAACATCCTACTCATTGATCCGCATAATCGTGAATAAGAAGATGTCCCTGATCACTCAACGGACGACAGTGTTGAGGACGAGTTTGCAAAAAATGATGATGTTTCTACGGATTATGAGAATGTATCCAAATTAATTATGTTTGTTTTATAAGTTTGTTTAATCACAAAAACCAATTTCAATTATGTATGTTTTATAAGTTTGCTTAATAACAAAAAATGATTTGAATTACGTATGTTTTAAGCTTGTTTAATCACAAAAAATGAATTCGGGATTTAGGTGTAGAAGAGGTAAGGAGTTAAGGAAGTTGTGGTTTGGGGTTTGGGGTTTCGAGTTCAGGGATTTACAAACCCTTTCCTCGTAAAGCCCTAGTAAGAGAAAACGCGGGCATAGCTATTTCCTCGTAAAGAAGTTTCCTCGTAAAGTCCTAGTAATGCTGTTACTAGGACCTTACGAGGAAATAAAAACACGGGCATAGCTGTTTCCTCGTAAAGTCCTAGTAACGTTACTAGGGCCTTACGAGGAAACAAAATTCCATATATATACACGAGCAATCCTATTTCTCATTCATAGTAACCTCCTCTCTAAATTCTATTAAGGTACTCTCTATTTCCTAGTTAGGTGATTAGATTAGGGAATTTAGATTAGGTGGTTAGTTTAGGGAATTTAGATTAGGTGGTTAGTTTAGGAATTTAGATTAGGTTGGTTTAACTGTTTTTAAAAATTATACGAGAATTAATGTTTGTGTTTTTTCTTAAAAAAATTTAGATGGTTAGAAAGAACAAAGTTGCTGCTGCTCAGGCCAGGAGGCCTCTTGATCAAGGGATTCACTATGGAGATCTATTCGGGCCCGGTTCATCTTTGTCAGCTTCCGGTGGTTCATCTTCGATTCCGGATCATCACGCTGTTCCGAGACTCAGGGAGTTTCTACGGTGTCCCAGTCTCAGCAGCAACCTCCTCCTCCTCCTCCACCGGTCGGGATTCATCCTGATTTGCAGGTGCCACCGAACGCACCATTTGCGGTGTACACGGTGGAGGATATTTTTGCCTTTCCAGGCAGAGAAGGGCTGCCAGAGTTAGATCCTATCCGACGGGACGACCAAAACGTATTATGGTATGTTTTAATTTTTAAAAAGTTTTTTTAATTTTTTTAAATTAAATATTTACAAATTAATTAATCTAATTAATGATTTATTTTCAGTCTTTCCAGGTTTGGTCTTGACAATTGTGTCGCAACTAGCGTCACGGACTGTATCAAGGGATACTTTCCCGATGCAGCTCCAAACTGGAAGATGACGGCGAGCCACACAAAAAAGATGTGGTTCAAATCGTTCGCTGTAAGTTTAGTAAATCAACTTAATTTATTTTTAATCATTTAAAATTATTAATATTATTGAACTAATCCGTCTCTTACTTTTTCTGGTTACAGCAAAAATATCGTTGGTCTATTGGGATTCACCAGCGGGTGAAGACGGAGTTCGAGGCCAAGGCAAGAGCACGATTGCTCGACATGGTCTACAACATGAAGAACGACTTTCAGGTATAGATTTATAAATTATAATATATGTATAGTTTTAAAAATATTAGTGACTTTAATTCTAATTATTTTAAATCAGGTGGATGGTTACGAGCGCGGGAAACCTGATTGCCTCACAACCACGGTGTGGAATGGCCTCATTAGCTATTCGGGGTTGCCGGACTCGGTCAGAACCTCCCAGACAAACTCCGAGAACCACATGACCACAGACGAGTATGGCAACACGAAGATGCTTCACACCACAGGCCGAAAACCTCACGGGGGAGTTCGTCTAGACATGGTAAGATGATTTTTAATAACTATTTAATTTTTACTCTATTTGAATATTCCAAATTAATATCTAATTTAAAAAAAAAAATTTAGGCTAAAGAGACAGGAGTTCTTCCATCTCTGAAAGACCTTTACGAGCGGACCCACCGGAAAAAGGGTGGGCAGTTTGTAGATCTTGCTTCCGAGCGGATCTACAACGAGGTTGTTGCCCGAGTTGATGAACGCCAGACCCAGCTGACTCAGCAGACTGGGGCTCCAGTCGTATTATCCACTCTTGAAGTGGATAAGATTTACGAGGAGGTAAATAATTTCTTTTAATATTAATTTTTATTATTTATTTAAATTTTTCCTTACGTTATTAATATTTTTGTTTACAAGTCGTCCCTAGGAAAAATGGCCGTATTGTCGGGATTCGCACGGTTAACAATGTCCCCGCAGTGACATCATCTTATGTTCAGCAACAGGATGATGCCAATGCTCAGCTGCGGACGGAGTTGCAGGCGACGCAGTCTCATGTGAGTACGTACGCTCACCGAGATCTTCGACATTATGGCGGTTGGAAACCCGCAAGTGGCGGAGATGTTGCGTCAGAGACGGGAAAGCGGAGCCCTTCCACCCCAACAGCCTCCACCATCGCATTCACAGCCGGCAGCCAACATTGGAGAGGACGACTTCGTGCAGCAATTTCACTAGCAGCAATTAGTTTTTTTTAATTTTTGATTGTATATTATGAATTTTAAAACTTATTAATTGTATATTATTTAGTTATTTATAAATATTTTGTTATTTATTTTTTTATTTATAATTTGCTTTTTTAATTTTCTTAATATATATAATTTTTAATTTATAAATAATTTTTTTTAAATAGGAAAAAATTATTTCGAAGCAAAATCCTCGTAAAGCTTTCGAAGTAAAGTCCTCGTAAATTTTTCTAGTAAGTTCCTCGTAAAGACTGTACTACGAGCTTACGAGGAAATAATTTACTATGACATTACGAGGAAATACTACGAGGACCTTACGAGGAAAACTTATCCACGCGTTTACGAGGAAATGTTTCCTCGTAAATTAGGTAGGAACTTACGAGGAAATAATGCTTTACGATGAATGTGTTTCGACGAAACGCATTTCCTCGTAAGTTCCTAGTAAATGGTCATTTACTAGGAAATAACGAGGAAAAATCGTCCTAGTAAAAGACGAGTTTTCTTGTAGTGTGGCAAAGGTATGATCTAGCTACTTTCTTTTAGATCTAGCTAGAATGATTTACGGGAATGAAACCTTGGACTTGTATGACTTGTACCATGTAAGGATCGATCTATAAGCTGGAAGGTAGTTCAGTGAACTGACCAAGGCATAGACGATTAGATTGGACAAGTGTTAGATTGGTTTTACACCAATGGTTAATATAGTATAATCCACTGCGTATAAATAGAAATGATCTAAGCTAGGAAATACTAAGGTAGTCTTAAGCTAAGATCTAAGTTGGCCCTCGCCTATGGGCGATATTATAAATAAATGGCGAAAAATTTAAAGGTTCAGTCCGAAAGAGGACTGAGCGACGTGAGGCTTTGACCGGTCCGGGCCGTGGTCAGGTCAACCGGGTTTGGGTTTTACAAGTTGGTATCAGAGCCAGGTTGATCCTGTTAAGGATAATGCTTAAGATTTTGAGTTCCAAACCGATATTATTTCCGAAAACTAAGATGACTTGGAACCTGGGATGTGTTCATCCAAGTGAGAGTTGAGGTAAGATTGGGTTTCAGGCTTGTGAACAGGGAAGTTCCAAGAGGAGCCAGCTTAGCCAATATACAGTCTCCAAGGGGAAGACCCTGAAGACAGAAGGGTTAGTTCATCTAGTTATTTGGAAGTAATAGACGGATTGGATAAGGGATGTAATGCAAGATCTTTGTAAGAACGACCTGGACAAGGGAGGTAACATGGACCAGAGAGTGGCTTAGGTTGAAATAAATGTGCAGCACTCGACTGAGGTTAAGTGTTATACCTTGGTGGCTAAAAACAAGTGAGCATACGTTCTGTATCTTAGTGTGATGTGGATTGAGGTATATTATAAAAACTCTTGTGAATGGTATGGGACATTCATAGAAGTGTGACACTTTGGAGAATGGTATGTGACATTTTCCAAATGTGTATCAAACTGAGATCCTACTCAGCTAGGAGAGTGGACCAGGTTCAGTAGGCAATCGAGTCCGGTGAAGGACCAGGGTTGGCGTACTCAAACGAGTCCAAATGGGATCTAGTCAGGATGGACTAAGATCTTCTAGGTATTGATCACAGACAGGGTAATGCCTGCGGATCTGGCTTGGAAAGAATCGGGCCACCTTAGACTGACATCATGGAATGTGAAGTTTGAGAGTGGGTGTTGACCCCCGATCATGTATAGTTGTTTCAGTAGTCCGAGCGGAATGGATGCTAGAGAGAGGTTGTGAGGCTTATATAGCCACAATCGCCCCTAAGGAGGTGGTTAGGGTGGTAATCCAAATGGGATGCCGCTGGTCAGTGAGTTTGAGGATGTGTTACCGGCGCTGCAGGGCTTTCCCCCTGACAGGGCGGACCCGTTCATAATAGAACTGGACCAAGGGACGGCCCCAATGTCTAAAAGTCCATACTGCCCAGATCCTGCCGAGATGGCCGAGCTAGGGACCAAGGTCAGTCTACAATCGAGTTTGGAAAGGGACCAGGGTTGACTTACGCGATCGAGTCCGAGTGACATCCAAGTCGGAGATTGACCTAGGGTTGGGATAAAGACGATCAAGTCCAGTGAAGGACAAGGATCTCATTACAACCAAGTTGGAGTTTGACTTACGGTTGGGGTGAGGCGGTTGAGTCCCAACGTGGACCATAACCGCAATATAATCATGTGCGATAGGGGACGAGGATCAGAAGACGACCTACTCGGAGATGGACCTATGGTCGGATGGCACGGTCGAGACCCTGAGTGGACCAGGACCAGAATATGATCACGTTCTCAATGGACCAGGATCAAAATATGACCAAGTCCGGTGATGGACAGAAGTCAGGTTAAGACGGTTTAGTCTAGTATGGACTAAGATCGCAATATGGCCAAGTTGTGGTTTGTTCGAAAAGACTACAAATTGGTATTAATTATAAGGAGGTTGATGGATCCTTGACTATGGTTGAGTAGCAAAGTAAGGATGCCATAAGCAAAACCAGATGGACCACTTGATAAGATTTTTGGGCAAAATATCTATCAAGTGGGCGAGATTGGTTTATAGGCTGATCAAGGATGTGATCAGTAAGATAGAAACGAGGACGAAGGCTGAGTACCCGAAGTGGTATGGTCGGTTCATATAGGAAGATGCACTTAGACTGGATTCAAGGACGAATCCCTATTAAGTGGGGGAGAGTTGCAATGTCTCTGATCCCTGATTGGATCGCAGAGCCAGACCATGGCACACAGAGATACACCAGCCAGGTCGTATGACCTAAAGACAAGCATATCATGGTTCAGAAACGTGGTTAAGTACATCAGGGAGCTGAGACTTAGTCAAATAAGGAAGGAAATGGAGTAAAAGGAGCTACACGAGTAAAAGGGTTGGTAGACAAGGTGTAGGGACAGCTCGATCTAGCCCTGAGGAGCTCGGGGAAGCTCAGCCAAACTCGGTCTAGCTACACACTCATTGGTCAGCTCACACCAGCTGAACTGTCATGTTCCCGTTCCTGGAACTTGACATAAGGCCAAGATGTTCAATAGAAATGAGACTGCTTGGTTCAGATTACGAGAATTTATCATGAGCAAGCTCGGTGAAGTGAATGATCAGAATGGATCATGGTAAAATTAAGTCTATGTCTGAAAATAGACCAAGGGACTTAGAAGGATTGAATAAGATGAAGATATCAAGCTGTACGAAGTGTATCACAGCTGCGTGATGCGAGCAAGAAGCTCTACCAGCTGGTTAGAGCTCAGTTGGAGCTCAAGTAGAGTGTGCTTACTCCCTTAGCTGGATGGACTAGCTCACTCAGCTGGGCCATCTGGGGATCAGCACAACTCAGCTAGACAGAGTGTTCAAGTCTTGGGAAGTTGGGCCGGGTCTGGATAGTGACCAGGCCATGTAGGTGACCCATGTGTACCAATGGGCCACTGGGATTTTGTGGTTGGGCCATGGGCAATCAATTTGGGCTTGTTTTGGACATGTCCATGAGTTTTTTTGTAAAGTCCAGGACGTCTGGTAACTGCCATAGGGGAACAGGTGTGATCTGTACCATTGATTAAATCAATGGACAGAAAAGATACCGAAGGGATGCAATGGTTAAGAAGTAACCACCCCTTCTTCTATATAATGAAGGCAAGTCCGTGCCTTTGCAGGACACCAGAGATGCTTTCTTCTTCCTGAAATACAAAGAAAAATAGAGAAAAACAGAGAGATGGTCAGATTCAACAATCCAAGACAGAGATGCATTCAAAGGCAGCAAAGAGGCAGTTTTGAGGGCAATGAAGAAGGGAGTTGAGAACGACCCTCTGATGAGTTTTGATTATTGTTTGGAACGCCCTAGGATTCCTATACATCCATAAAATACTCGAAAATAGCCAGGAGAGGATATGGAGAGCCGGAATGCACTTCCAGTGGTTGAGACAGCCTTGAAGGCAGATGTGTGTAGAAAGGGAGTTTCATGGGTACTGAAAGGGGAAGTGATGCATGACCCTTGGGTGGAGTTTAATCATGGATGAACACATCACAGGATTTTTATGCGTCTTGGGAACACACGCAAATATCCAGGAGAGGAGGGAGAAAGCCGGACTTCACTCTCAAAGGCATGAACAGCCTTGAAAGCATTGCAGTGTCAAAAAAAGTTTCATGGGAATTCCATGGAAAGGGAGTTATGAACGACCTTTGATGGATTTTGATCATTAAATATCATGTCCTTGGCTTCCTCTACAATCATACAATACACCCAAATGACCAGGGAAGAAGAGAGATGACCAAAGTTAACTCTCAAAGGCCAAGGCAGCCTTATAAGGGGTATATGGTGGGGATTAAGCAACAACAAGGTAAGGATCGATTTGGGAAAGGCAAGGCCGACTAAAGAGGATCCCAGAGGCAAGGAGAAGGAGTTTAAAAGGGGGCTTTAAGACTCCAGGACACACGTTCAAGGTAGAGGGTATGGCCATAGAACAACAGGCCAAGATCATGGATCGGTTTGATCATGTTTTGGGGCGGTTTTGTAATGGTTATATCCTATCTCTTTCTTGTCTGTTTATATTACTTTCCTTTCATTTTATAATATATATTTTCATGAGGAACATAGTGGTGTAGTCTCGGAATTGGTTTGGTAAAGGACCAAGATCATGTTCTAAGTAAAACCAAACATGAACATGGTTCATGGGGCCTCCCCATGAACGGTTCTCATATGATCTGAATAGATTTAGTGGATTCCAAGTATGGGAATCTCTTAGTGGTGACTTATCATGAATTATCATGAACTCTAATTAGTTTTTGGAGCAGGTTTGAAGGATGTCATTTTTGGGCCAGAGATTCAATTTAAGGACCGACAGAAGCATTGAGCTGGTGTGGTTAATCAAGGAAGGCCGTCTGTTTTCTGGTCATGGGTAAGGATGGACGACCTGATTCATAGATGATGGATCAAGGTGTCAGGTCTGATTGATCAAAGGATGCACTGGTTGCAAGAGCAAGACTGATCGGTTCCAATGAGACATAGTTCCATGGCCGGTCAGGTATGTGTGAAGACTCATCAGGTCTGAGTCATGTGGGGTGGTTGGTTGATTGATCAAAGGATGCACTCCAATTATTTTGTAGGGGCCTTCCCATCCTGGGGCCAGCTTCCCTTCATATTTGTCTTTAGTATGGTTGCAGACTCGTCACAAGACCCAGTCTCCTTGCTGGAAGGTTCTGCTCCTGACTTTCTTGTTGTAGCTCCTGGCCACTTTCTGTTGATAGGAAATGTTACTTAGGCGAGCAGCCTCTCTTTTTTCGTCGAGTAGATCCAGGCTTAGGGTCAATAATTCATTGTTTTTCTCCTGGTTATGGGTCCGGAGACAGTCGTTCTGACGTGTACCTATGTGGGTATCACGGATTCCATGCCGTAGACTAATGAGAAGGGAGTCTCTTGTGTGGTTGTTTCCGGACTGGTCCGATAAGCCCATAGGACTCCATGTAACTCTTTTGCCCAGCGCCCGTGGGCTTTCTCCAGGCGTTTCTTGATTATGTTGATCACAGTTTTGTTTGTAGATTTGCCATTGCTGTTTGACTGTGGGTGCCGCGATGCGGAGAAGGAGAGCTTGATGTTCCACTCTAGGCAGAATTCTCAGAAGTCGTGGCTCGTGAACTGGGGCCCGTTGTCTGTGACAATCTCTTGGGGCGTGTCAAAGCGGGTAATCAAGTTTTTCCATATGAACTTCTTTATTTTCTCTGTAGTAATCATGGCTAGGGCCTCGGCCTCTACCCATTTTGTAAAGTAGTCGGTTATCACGAGGAGGAATACCTTTTGTCCCGGTGCCATTGGGAATTTACCAACGATGTTCATTCCCTAGGAAGGGCCAAGGAGAGCTTGGAGACTTTAGCTTCTCCAGAGGGAGGTTGGAGATCGGCCCGTGCCTTTGGCATTGGTCTCAGGACCGGGATTTTCTGAGGGAATCATTGGGCCAGTAATAGCCGGCTCTTCTAGCTCTGAGCACTAAGCTTTGTCGGCTGGAGTGAAAGATGCATTCTCCTTCGTGTAGCTCTTCTAAGATCTGGGCCGCTTCCCTAGGGTTGAGACATCGCAGGTATGGTCCTGAGAAGGACCTTCGGTACAATTTCCCTTCAGTGATGAAGTATATTGCTCCTTGTCTCTTTATCATTCGGCTTTCACTTCGGTCCTCAGGGAGGAAGTCGCGTACAAGGTAGTCGATTATGGGGGTCATCCAGGTTTCTCCTTCGTCGATGATGGAGATTTCTTCAGGATTCCCTTCTCTTCCTGTCGCCGGCCACTTGAGTACCAGTAGGGGATTGCTCATCTGGCTAGTGGTTTATAGGGCAGACCCTAGGTTAGCCAGGGCGTCGGCCTGCGTGTTTGTTCCCTAGGAACTTGGGTAAACTTACAGCTCTGGAATCTTTCAATCAGGTGCTTTAAAACAGCAAGGTATCGGATCATACTGGCATCCTTGGCCTGATAATCACCTTGTACCAGGCTGATGATCAGTTGGGAATCGCTGAAGACCTGGATCTCCTCTGCTCCCATCTGCTTGGCGAGTAATAGACCTGCTATCAAGGCTTCATACTCGGCTTCGTTATTTGTAGCTTTAAAGTTGCATATCAGCATGCATATCACCGCCCTTGATGCTGATTGGCCCGCAGGAGAGGTCAAGACTAGGCCCACTCCTGCCCCTCTTACGTTGCTGGAACCGTCAACGTACAGGGTCCATTCTCCTGCTTCTCCTGCTGAGTCCTTAAAATTGGTCTCTGACTCCGGGACAAGGAGCATGGAGGCGGAGAATTCGGCAATGAAGTCAGCGAGGACCTGCGATTTGATGGCCGTAGCGGGCTTGAAGACTATGTCATATTCCCCGAGCTCGAACAGCCTCTGCCTCCGCCGCTGAAGCCCTAGATTCGGCTCTGCGAAGCTCTGCGCTGTTCACACTCACCGCTTCGCTCATAACGCGGAGACCCTGTAGAACGGAAAAATCATCCTATATAAAAAATAATAATGACATATATACGTAGTGACCAAAGAATAGACGAACCTTGTTGAAAAGTCTCGATGCCTTCGCAAACGGCGTGTCGGCCGGGCCTCGGGGTGGCGTCTCGGTCGGGTCCAATTCGGAGGCCGAAAAATCAATAAGATCCTCGATATTGATATCGCCATCAAACGCTTGACCACGACCAATCAGAACTTTTCTGTCCTGCGGAGATCTAGATCTCTCCCTCTCCTCCGCATCATCACCCGCCTCGAACTCAGTATGGCTGTCGCGAGAAAAACCAGATAGATAATAGGCAACGGCGCGACAAACCCTTTTCGGAGAAAAGTATCCCCCATGAAACGGGCCGCCACGAAGAAGATTCATGACCTCAGGGAACTCCTCGAGCATCGGCCTGTGGAGGTTAGGCACTGCGAGACAAGCGAAAAAAGTTAAAACCTATACACATACGGATATGGAGATCATATCAATAGAATACCGGTGGTCGCCCTCACGGTCCTAAACAAGGGAATGCAGCCCTCTTCCACGGACGCGCTGTCGATTTTGACGTAGAAGAATCGCTCAATCCAACCATGCTCATTCGAGGCAAGTCCGCCAACGACCGTCATGTCCCGCCGAGGAGCTAAATAAAAGCCGTCATTTCTTCCCTTGAATGTCAACATTGCCGAAAGGTAGTCCGCATTAAGGGACATCCCGCGCTCATAGCCTAACACCAAAATCCTGACAAGTTGTTGTGACCCACCGGGACGTAGTTGGCCGAACGGTATACCAAACCTATCCAAGAACTCGACAATGGCTCGAGGAATATGGAACCGTAGCTGACAGTTCAACAGAAAGGCTTCGTAGCATGAAAAATAACCCGGGGGCGGATTCTCGACATCCTGGCCTTGGACGGGAAGGCAAAACTGAACTGACTCAGGAATTTCACGGAGATTCCTCATATCCCTGACGGAACTGGCAGTGCTTGCACTAGGACCAGCTGCCCTCCTCCGAGGTTTATCCTTCTTCGGAACCCAAAAACTCGAAGGCGGCACCTTCGCGGCCTTCAAGGCCAAACAATATTCCGAAAACTTCTCCTCAGTCGAGAAAGAACATTGAAAGATCGGGCTGGGAAGAGGACAATCGCCCGAGGTATCAAGGTCGCTAGGATCAAAGATAGATGCATGAGCATGATCAGAAACTCTCGACTCGGAAGATATATCGGACGAGAAGGGATCCAAAGGAAGAAGTAGAGAGAGAACTTCTTGAGACTTAGACAAATTATGGAAAATGAGTGAATAACTTGAGAGACTCATTCCATATAATTATAGGGAAGAATGTTTCTATTCACTCTTGTACTTTTGGCCATTAAAGTTCCCCCTAATTCTACCGAACTCGCCAAACAAGCTCAATCCACTCGCAAGAATCACACGATTCTTACGAGCTGGGGGGCTAACTGTTGGGGTCAAAATCGGTACGACGGAATCAATAGCCGAAATTCCCCACAAAAACATAAAAGGAATAGTTTTATAAAACCCAAGAAGTCGTTTTATAAAACAAGAAGATGTTTTATGAAACTCGCAGATCGTTTTATAAAACTCGAGAAGCCGTTTTATAAAACTCGAGAAGCCGTTTTATAAAACTCAAAGATCATTTTATAAAACTCGAGAAGCCGTTTTATAAAACTCGAAGATCGTTTTATAAAACTCGAGAAGCCATTTTATAAAACTCGAAGATCGTTTTATAAAACTCGAGAAGCCGTTTTATAAAACTCGAAGATCATTTTATAAAACTCGAGAAGCCGTTTTATAAAACCCGAAGATCGTTTTATAAAACTCGAGAAGCCGTTTTATAAAACTCAAGAAGCCATTTTATAAAACTCAAAGATCGTTTTATAAAACTCGAGAAGTCGTTTTATAAAACTCAAAGATTGTTTTATAAAACTCGAGAAGCCGTTTTATAAAACTCGAAGATCGTTTTATAAAACTCGAGAAGCCGTTTTATAAATCTCGAGAAGCCGTTTTATAAAACTCGAAGATCGTTTTATAAAACTCGAGAAGCCGTTTTATAAAACTCGAAGATCGTTTTATAAAACTCGAGAAGTCATTTTATAAAACTCGAAGACCGTTTTATAAAACTCGAGAGATCGTTTTACAAAACCGCGAAAAACCGAAACAGCCAAGAAGCACGAACTAGACGGTCCCGGACTAGTTCGCTTGCTGGCGAACTAAGCCAGCTTGGCTTAGTTCGCCAGCAGGCAAACTAGGCACTCCACGGCTAGTTCGCATGCTGGCGAACTAGGCACTCCACGGCTATTTCGCCTGCTGGCGAAATAAGCCAGCCCAGCTTAGTTCGCCAGCAGGCGAACTAGGACCTCCTCGGCTAGTTCGCCTGCTGGCAAACTAGAGATCTCCCGGATCTCCCGCGGCCCCGATTCGAACCTTACATCCTTCGACACGGTCGCATTCCGAACCACAGCCAAAATGTCTCTCGTTTCGTCTCGATCCGACTTATCGTTTGAATTCTCCGATAAAAACCGTAAAACTCCGCTTTCCCGAAAAGAACTCGAAGAAATCGTATAAAACGGTAACGATTAAGCAAAACACCGAGCATCGCCTAAACTATACGATTTATCCGAGATTCTTCCTTAAGATTATAAAAATGCTTTTTTAATAAAAAACATCGAGAAATCGTAAAAAACGGCATCGGATCAAGAAACGGTCTCGTTAAAGTCGTAAAACGGTTTTTATCGTAAAACGGCCCGAAAGGTCCTAAAACACGATAAAAATCCATCTTGCGACATTAACTAAATTAAACCCGAAGATACGATAACGTTTTGACGGTTTACTCGCAGATGGAAGATAAAAGGCAAGTTTGAAGATAAATAGAAGATTTCCGCGGAAGAAAAGGAAGGATCGACAGATATGGAAAGTTCCCGATATATTCGGTTTCGGGCGAAATGGAAAGATCAAAACCGCCTAAGGAGGAGTATATAAGGAGGAGGCATAGGGCAGAAGCTGGGACACGATTTTGAGAGCTCTCACCACCAAAATTAGCATTTAGGAATATTTTTGTTTTCTATTAGCGAGCTGTGTCTCAATTAGGGTTTTTCGTTCTTAAGCTTTTCGGCTACTCTCTTTGTACCAGTTCTACGCAGATTCTGAATGAGAACCTCTTTGCTCTCAATTTTCGTTTATTCTTTAAAAATTCTAAGTTTATCGTTATCTTAATCTTCGTTGTGCGGTTCTGCAGATAGCCGGTTCCTCTGGAAACTTAGGGTTTTCCCGAAGTTTCCTTTTTTACGATTTATTGACAGTAGGTGGATTTCGGTTCCCACATCCGATAAACTCAAATCTGGGCGAAAAGGAAGGACTAAACCGCCTAAAGGACGATTATTCAGACCTTTCACCACCAAAACTTAGCACTTAGGAACATTTCTGTTTTTGTTATCGAGCTGCGTCTCAACTAGGGTTTTAGTCTTAGATTGCTAGAACTAGGATTCTCGCTGACGGCTTACGCAGCTAAGGCTACTCTTGTTGTACCGTTCTTACGCGAATTCGGAATAAGATCCTTCTTGCTCTTAATCTCGTTTTCTTTTACATCATTTTATTTTCATTTATATCGTGTTCTTGATTGCTTGTGTGTGGTTCCGCAGATAGCCGGGTCCTCTGGGAAATTAGGGTTTACTCTAAGTTCCTACATTTTGCGTAAAATCGACAGGGATGAATTTTGGTTCCCACAGTTTGGCGTTAGAAGGAGGGGAGGTCGGATCTATCTGACACTCTAGCCACATCACGCTCAATCGAGAAACGATGTCTAGTGACCAACAAACTCGCGACGAAAGCGACAGCGTTGAAAACACACCACCACAGGATGTGTCCGCGTCTAACGCTACCACTAACACTAATTCCGAGACCATCGAAAAGATGCTCTCCGACTTTAACAAAAAATCGGAAGAGCAAGAAAAGCTCATTGGTTCACTCGCAAAACAGGTCGAAACCCTAAATGCGAGAACCATAGTAATTCGTCCCCGCGGAACCACTAAAATCCACGGAAGGAGGCTCGATTTCACGACTCCTATGGATCACCCCAGAACTGAGCAGGGAAATCTGCCGGAGATAGACTCTGAAAAAGATAACCCTGACGCGACACAAAACGAATCCGACAAATCTCCTGCTCGCAGATAGGAGTCCAAGGAAGATGGCGTCAAAAGGGTTAACCTGGAAACAAGCGACCAATCCGATTCGTTGGATGAGGACGCAGACGTCCATCCTAGGAGAAGGAAAACTCGCAGCCCTCAGCCGGAGTCTTCTCCCAAGCACTCTCTTACTGAAGATGAGGAGGAGCTCTACTGTGCTCAATGCGCAAAAACAGCTGGTGAACGAACTCCAGTTACTCGCAGCAAACACCGACGAGGTCAGAAAACTGCTGGCGATCTAACTGAGATTCGCAATCTCCGCGACTACACCACTAAAATGGCCGCAGCGGTAAAAGCGGTGAAGTCTCAAATTCACCATGCTACCAGTGCCGCACCCGAAATCGATCGGCTGCTATACGAATCTCAGAAAACGCATTTTACGGCTTGCATCACCGAGGTCAAGCTACCTGATCCAGGAAAGCTCAAGGTGCCAACTTACAACAGGTCGGTTGATCCCAAAGCGCACGTGCAGGCCTTCCAGATTACCATGGGAAGAGTCAAGCTCAAGGATCACAAAAAAGACGTGGGCTACTGCCGTCTTTTCGTCGAAAACCTATAAGGAGCAGCGCTCGAGTGGTTCGCCAAACTTAGGCATAATTCAATCGGTAGCTTCCGCCAGCTTGCTTCCGAATTCCTGAAGCAGTACTCGATGTTTATAAATCGGGAAACTTCTGACGCTGATCTATGGAGCTTATCGCAGAAGGAAGACGAATCCCTTCGCGACTTCATGAGCAGGTTCAAACTTGTCATGGCTAGGGTTAGCGGGATAAGCGACAAAGCCGCGATCGACGCGCTTAGAAAATTGCTCTGGTTCAAGTCAAAGTTCCGAAAATGGATAACTCTCGAGAAACCGTGGACGATCAGAGACACGCTCCACAAAGCTACCAATTACATAACCATCGAAGAGGAAACTAAAATCCTGTCTGAAAAGCATAAGCCGGCGAAAACATCCGCAGAGGATATCGCGTCCGAGCAGAAGCTGAAAAAAAAAACCCTCGTAACGATAAATACGTCCATCACGAGGGGCAGGATATCAAAGGGGGCACAACTACGCCATCAATTCCGGATCGAAACAAGGGAGAACGACGGGTCAAGGAATTCGAATTACGACGAAATTCCTTGTGCAATCTCCACCAGACCCGCGGGCACTCTACCATGTGTTGGGGAAATATAATCCATGATAAGATTTCCCCAGCTTCCGGCTTCTAGGTTCTGGGCCCTGCGCTAGGTCCCTACCCCTGCTCCAGGTACCAGGCCGTGCTTTTAGGCAGGGTCAGATAATTCATCCTGCTAACAAGTAAAAAGGAAACAATCATGATAAATGTGGACATTCAAATTTATCATAATATGGTCGAATCTCCTTAAATCCAAGAGAAAAAAGAGGAAGTATTGCAATACATATGGCTGCCTTTAAAGAAAATTGGAAATATTCTACTATCTAAGGATAAAATGAATATTTCCAAAACTCTAGGAGGCACGACCTCTACTATAAATATAATGTTTATTTAACTTAAAGAGAGGGCAACACGTTCATACACAAAGATAAGCTATTCTTTAGCCGCCAAGGCAATTTCTCACACCTAGAGAACCGTTTTCTTCAATATGTTCGTAATGGCTGACCCTGATGACTACTATCAGCCGGATAACGCTCTATACTCATGTCTACACATCCAAAAGAGGTCAAGACGTCCAAAAGAGAGAGAGAAACGAGCTCATCATCTTGATAGCTGCCAAAGCAAGGTTTCGTACCTAGATGATCATCTTTATCGACATGCTCAACAACCGACAAATCCATGCGATTCCTATCACCGATATGAAGATATATAAGCAGTGCAGCTTGGCTGCAACTCCATTTATCAACTCAGGCTACAATCTCCTGCTCATCAGCAGGAACACATCATGCTCACTAAAGCATATTGAGTATCATACTCGCCGTAGCACATCGACAATCCTACCATCTGTTCTGGATATTTCCCTTTTGGAACAGATGTCTCTCATCAACCACAAGGCCTTGTGCCTCTTATAGGCCATGCTCCTCACCAAGGCTCCGCGCCTCTCCAAGGCTCCGCGCCTCTCCAAGGCTCCGCGCCTCTCCAAGGCTCTGCGCCTCTCAAAGGCTCCGCGCCTCTCCAAGGCTCCGCGCCTCTCCAAGGCTCTGCGCCACTCCAAGGCTCCGTTCCTCTCAAAGGCCATGCGCCTCTCCAAGGCTCCGCGCCTCTTCAAGTCTCTGCACCTCTCCAAGGCTCCGCGCCTCTCCAAGGCTCCGCGCCTCTCCAAGGCTCCGCGCCTCTCCAAGGCTCTGCGCTTCTCCAAGGCCATGCGCCTCTCCAAGGCTCTGCACCTCTCCAAAGCTTCCTTCCTTTCCAAGACTCTGCCCCTCCCTTGGGATACGCGCCTCTATCAAAATGAATTACGAATGGCAAGATCCCCTTCCGAGGGGGTACGTAGGCAATCCCCACTGTAGGATGCAGCTATAAATCCAAACACCTTCTATGGTTCCACGCCTGAATGGCCAAATAACATTCCTAAAGGTCGGGTTCATCATCATCTAAGGCGTGAAGTCCTCCCAGACTTCACCACGGACATGCAACCCCTATCTAAAGACCAATATCTCCTGCTGCTATTAAGACCTTGGCGACATACACTGGCCCATACCCATATGGCAGTATCTCAAAGAAGGATCTCCTGGTTTATCGACAACTGAACCAGGAGAAACCCCTGTCACAGCTTGTCTCCTTCCTCCTATCATTCCGTAGGCTGAGCACGAATCGCTAGTACCAGAAAATATCCTAACAGTTTGGCGCTAGAAGGAGGGGCAGATCTGAACTACGTGACGATGTGATAGGTGGAGAAGACATCAAATATGTTCCGGCATAATCTCTCAACCCCAGCTACCAAGGGGTAAGAAATGACTTACTCTCATCAGGCCCAAGACTCACGCAGCTGGAGAACACCTCTCAAAGAGGACAACACCATGCTAACAGTTGTAGCATATTTGGGTTCCAGGCACTAAGTACCTGCAGGTTCTAGGCCCCAACAAGGAATCACACTTCTACTATCTTTGGGTCCTGCTTGCTCCGGCCCTCAGCAACAAATAATGTGACCTCTACAGTTCCTAGTTTCCGCAGGCTAAAGGTCCCAACCAGGAGTTGCTCCTCAGCAATATTCGGTTCCTTTCGGTTCCAGGTTTCAACCATGGATTACACCTTTAAAACCTTTGGTCCCTGCACATTCATGCTGGTCTCGGGCCTCAACTACAAAGCACGCCTCTGCAACCTTTGGATTCAATATTTCCAGCCAAGGGCAATCATCACCAACGTTAAATTTAGTGGATAGTCCACTAGCATCGATCTAGCAAGCCCTAGACGCCATCAATGCATCCATGCTCATAATTCCGCCCAATGAGAAAGATGAAAGGTCCTCAAGCAAGACAGAACATCTTTCTGCTGGAGTTACAGCTTTGACAAGTTCCACAAGCAGGGGAACCAGAAGAAGAGCTTCTGGGAATACTGCAGGCGTACCAGACACCACAAAGAGGTAACTGGAAAACCACCTTTCTTATTAGGTTCTAGCATCTAGGTGGTAGTGGAATCGTAGATAAGGAACAATGACCATAGCCATACATCTCATTAGAGATAGGGATTACCGAACTTCTGCGGGAAATTCGTCAATGGATTTCCTGCAGAAAAACAAGGAACCAACCAAAAGTATGGGCAACCCTGCGCAAACGCCGGGCACAACATGGCCTACTGCAAAGGGACCGGGGAAAAACACAAACTCTACTTCAAGACGTGATGGCCTTCTGATCCTCGGCTCCAATTAGAGCAAAAGGGAGTGAAAGAACTCGGAGAACTCACGTTACTGCTACTACTCACCCAGAAGGAAAAGCCAGATTTCCAGGTTCCGGGCCAGCCTCTAGGCTCTGATATCAGGTTCCGGGTCTACGGCTGCTCACCGTACAAGGAGGAAAAATCCAATGAGACCACAGATTCTCCCATTTCCAACAACAAGCCCCATCACTCATATGTTGCCTTATTCCCATGGGTACCGGGCTTCAGCCATCAACGGCCTTACGAAGAAGAGAACAAGCTCCAACCACCTTGCTACAACTTCTCCTGGCAATATACCATGATCTACCTCAAAAGGAAGCTAAGGCCATGTGCCTCTAAAAGCTTCCAAGGCTATACGCCCATACAAGTTCCGAAGGGTATCTACATCTACAAACTTCTAAAGAGACAGTTCCAAGTCTCCATACCTTGATGAGCGTCTAGAGAAGACACAACCAGGAGAAAGGCAGGGGCAAAAGGACACCTACAGCGGATTCCTACAGATACATGTGATCTTCATTAGCCGAACCATGGTGTATCTCCATTGTAGCATTCTACTACACTGAACTCCTGGCCCTTCCCTTGATCAAGCTGCACGCTACAATGACAAGCCAGCTAGAAGGCTACGTTCCATCAAAGGCCTACACCAAGAAGCAAAAATCGCCATCTCTTGAAGCGTGAGAATAAGATCTCCACTCCTCCAAGGTCCCACTACAAGTCTAAGGGCCCTGCATCCAGCGGACGAGCATCAATACTCACTGAAGCATCAGAAAGTCCATCTCCGTCAGACCCTGCGTCACTAGGAGAGGACTGCATCAAGGTGTAAGTCCTTCATCCACCAAAACACAAGAGTAGGGACCGTATCCTGCAAGTTCGTCTTCGAATAGGTCCAGCACTTGGGAAGGTCTATCAAGATTCCGGCCTACCATTAGGAAATGAACTTTCCTCCAGGTTCAAACACGGTTCAAGCCTAAGAAGAACCTCGTAAAAGTTGATTACTGGAGCGATGTCCTGCCCAAGGGAGGCCTGTTGAGATGGAGCAACTCCGGTTGACTCAAGTGCACAGGTTATCTCTCGACTCCACCCATGAAATCGAAAGATAAGGGGCAATCGAGTGGAAGTAAATAATCCGGTATCAAGATCTTCAAAGCCTCGGGCAGGACAGCGTACATCGAGCTCCCGCCAAGGGAAGCTCCCGCTGAAAGAAGCTCTGGCTCCGACTCCTGCATCCATCCATGCCTCCGTTAGGGAGCATATTGCATAACATGCAAAGTACTGAGTAAGGAGCTTACACGCTTACTCTTACGCAGAGAGCATCGTACCAAACATGCCAATCCCTGCACCAACGCAGGAGGCGTAAGTACAAATGCAAGTATTGTATCCAAACTCAGAGTTTGTACAAGGAGCAAGCATACACAGCTGCATATAAGTGGGACATCCACGAAAATAATGCAAAAGGGGAAAACTAGCTGGATCAGGCCCCAAGGGAAACCTCGATCCTGGCGAACCCTATATCTACGTGACACGACTCACATATAAAATCAC
Source organism: Eruca vesicaria subsp. sativa (assembly GCA_932364175.1). Lineage (NCBI taxonomy): Eukaryota > Viridiplantae > Streptophyta > Magnoliopsida > Brassicales > Brassicaceae > Eruca > Eruca vesicaria. The sequence continues at coordinate 166,592 of CAKOAT010725154.1, read as the reverse complement.
CAGGCCGATCAGGCCCCAAGGGGCACCCCGATCCTGGCAAACCCTTCGTCTACGTGACGTGATTCACATACAAAAACACTTGGGTATGTGAATTGGAACAGGCCTGATCAACCTTAATACAATGTTGAAATTACCTCAGCCCCTGCGTAGAGGCCTCGAGCCATAAACCTACAAAGGGGGCACATATACTAGTACATCAATCCCTGCATCAAACACGCCCCGAGCTAAACGAGATGCAGGGGGCATGATGTATAACTGCAGAGTACTGAGATCAGCCCCATAGTCTCAGGGAGCAGACGGTGCACAAAACCCCGGGAGCACTTCCTTCCTACTTATCCAGACGTGGAAAGTAGAAAGTCTGGCATGTGGGTCACTACCCCAAGTAGACCCACACCAGCTTCTAATCGATAAGACTGGTGTTTGCCTAAACCAGCTCGAAACCAAAGCTCATGTGGCCCACGTGGAAAGTAGAGTGCAGCACAATTGGATCTCGATAGTGGCCTACGTGGCAGAATGCGAACCCTAAACCGAGATCGGGAGTAGCCTACCCAAGGGAGGCGGAGTATGATCTCGACGCAAAAACGACCTCTGGGTCTAAAAGCAACCTTCGGGTTCAAATGACCTCCGGGTCCAAAAAAAGACCTTAGGGTCCAAAACAACTCCGGGTATATCGACACCTCCGGGTTATAAAGGCCTCTGCGTCCTATAGACACCTCCAGGTTAAATAAGACCTCAGGGTCCAACCTTCGGGTTATAAAGGCCTTCAGGTCCTATAGACACCTCCGGGTTATATAGAAACATCCGGGTTAAATAAGACCTCTGGGTCCAAAATACCTCCTCGTTCAATAAAGACCTCTGGGCCCTATAAACACCTCCGGGTTCTATAGAAACCTACAGGTTCAAGACGACCTCCGGGTCTAAAAGCAACCTACGGGTTCAAGATGACCTTAGGGTCTAAAAGCAACCTCCGGGTTCAAAATGACCTCAGGGTCTAAAAGCAACCTCCGGGTTCAAAATGACCTCAGAGTCTAGAGAAACCTCCGGGTCTAAAAGCAACCTCTGGGCTTAAATAAAGACCTCAGGGTTCTGAATGTTAAAAACTCCGAGTTTTGCATTTTATACCGTCATACCTCCGGGTTCGGACAAAACACCTAAGGGTCTATTCAGAAACCTCAGGGTTCTAGACAAACTCCTTGAATCTCAAGGAAAGGCCTTTGGGTTCCCAAGTGTTAAAAACTCAGAGTTTTACATTACATCTTGATTATCTCCAAATTCTAAGCAATAACCTTCGAATATAAACAAACTTTTTCTTAGGATCCCAATTCCTAGGTATCCATTTCCAGGTCTCAAACATCGATTCTCCGAGAATCTACGCAGGGACCAAGGTCCGAAAGAACCCTCGAATTCCCTAAGAACCTCCAGCCTATCGTCGGCTCTCAAACCTAAACAAAGGGCATGAGAATCTTTCTTCAAGGGTTTCGAATGCTTCATGACAATACTTGATGACCTCGACGACGCCTGTATCTACAGGGCCAACCAGCTGAAAGAAAGCCCTCCAAAGATCTCCCTCGCGGTGAACCTACCTAAAAGAAACCTTCGGGTTCAAAACGACCTCCCGGTCCCTGGGCGAAGGTCCATCTAGTCTTCGGGTCCATGGACGAGAGTCCATGAAACCTCCAATTTATGAAGAATCACCTCCCCAAACCTATGGGTTCCAGAGGGATATATCTCTAAACCTTCAGATTTTGGAAGAGCATTCCAAGGATCCTCCGGGTTTTATGAAAGCACGACGTAAGGCCATCCCAACATTGACTGTGGCCTACCTCCAGGGGGAGATTGCAATACATAGTTGAAAGTGGCCAAGAATCAATGGCAGAGTTCAACTAATGATTCTACCTTCTTTACTCGTCATAAAAAATACTGCTGGCCGTAAACAACATGTCCAAGAGACCTACTCCTGTACAAGAATCAACTAGGTTATCTCCTGGTACCAAAAACATGCTGGACGTCCTCCCTACCGAAGTCCAAGGTACAATCCTAAGCCAATGCAAGGAGCTACAGCCACGGCATAAAAATCCTCCAAGAGCATGCCATACACAATAAAGGGGACCGGCATGAAGACCTGATGAAAGGCTATTGATGCTTTTACAAGCTCAAGAAAGATCACTTTCTTAATTAAAAAAATGTAGTAGAAGGGCAAGCAAAGGCAGCAGAATCAAGCATGAGGATCCTCGAGATGCTATATAGTCCTCGAGATTATTACCCAGATGGTTTGGATCAGTTCTTATCATTTAGACGAATCTTAGATCGTCATTTGCTTTTTGGATCATTTTGACAAGGCATCGCATTGTCCGAATATTTTTCCGCCTATTTTTGTGAGAGTTTGGTTTATAGAAAGCGTTTTCTTGATGCAAGGAATAATGTTTTTAGAAATATGGGAGTGTGGGAACCGAGATTCACACTTGTTGTGGGAGTCGATTTCACCCTACTGTCAAATAAATCGTAAATAAGGAAACTTCGGGAAAAACCCTAAGTTTCCAGAGGAACCGGCTATCTGCGAGAACCGCACAACAAAGATTAAGATGACTAAAATACTTAGAATAAAAACGAAAATAAGAGATTTGAGAGCAAGAAGGTTCTTATTCCGAATCTGCGTTGAACTGG